>CM040916.1:20113254-20158254 GCA_023029165.1 Gobiocypris rarus | reverse complement strand
CCTCCTTTGAGACATCCAAGAGTGTCTCAAACACCCAGCCTTGTTAGTGAGTATGTCTGATTTGGCCCTTTCTCTGTCTCGCACTTTTTTTTTCATTTTTCTTTTCTTTTCATTTTTTTGCACTTTCGGTGTCGCACCATAGAACCTACTGTCAGCTGTGATCACAGTTGTCGTTCATATTTTTTTCACAATTCGTACGACTTTTTTATCTGTCTTTCTATATAGAGAACACTCCATTGAATTTTGTCTCCCTCTCTGGCATCACAATCTTTATCCTTGCCGTTTCTCCCTTTAAGCGAGATGCTTATCTCCAATGGATTCTGAATTCTATTCCTCTTCCTTCATTAAAGTTTCTTTTTGTTTCTTCTCCGCAGGCTGGTTTCTGGAATCGGAGGGGGGTCAGACCACATACTCACAGAGGGTGGCCGTTCTTCAGGTTTAGCCTTCAAATAGAGCGATTGTTTGTGGAGTTCCACAGTGCCCCTCTTATGAATCTTTTGCACGTCCATCTTGGCCTGGGTGTCTGAAGATTAGAAGGCAGGCCTGAGATCTCCAAATAGCATTACATGGCTGTCACAACAATGTTCACTCTATTCTGTCTGTTTTATTCTTTTCATTGAGTTCTCTTGATTATCCATTTACAGACAGTATATCCATTTTTAATAGCAGAATGATTTTATTTCACAAGTAAAGAGTGCGAGGATTTTGAAGTGCTCACGTCCCTGCAGAAAATTCCCAAATAAGTGAGTTTACAAACTCAAGTTTGCTTTCCATGAAATGAGGGATTGTCCACCCCAGAATGAAAATAATTTACTCACCCTCGGGACCTTCCAAAAGTGTCTGATTTTCTTGCTTCCATCGAACACAAAAGGAGATGTTAGGTAAGAAAGATGTTACTTTACTCTTTTGTATTCGATGAAAGTGAATGGTGACCAAAGACTGTCAAGCTTCACAAAAGTTAATATGACCCGTTTCACTATTTCACGTCTCAAAACGAACTGAAGATTTGAATTGTTTATATAAAATCGTAATGTTTGCGACTTAATTATGTGCATATTTGAATTTGACGTGTTGTGGTCCATTATAAGCACATACGAATCATATGTTGTATAAAAATGAGATCAAACCTGGTATGATACATCTTGATGATACTTAAATGTGCGTGTATGTAATTTCAGGGTCCCAGACCGTGTGGGAGTGTCAACATCAGGTTGACTGAAAGTATGGAATTAAAAATGCAAGTCAGGAAACAACCTTCTCGAGACAACATGTTCTCTTCAACGCCCACATAACCAAGAAATGTACTAAAAGTGCAGACATCCAGATTCCAGACAGAAATAAAACCTCGAAAATATGTATGTTCTCATCAAATGACCTGGACTAGAAATTAAATTGTTATATTAATTTGCTTTTTTGTATGAGAACACGTCTGTCATGAACACTCTTTATATGCATAAATGGAAATGTGTTTACATCCAGCTGGTAGGTTCAGGAGTGGGTACAGATACATAAGCACATATTCAAGAAACAGTCATCTTTCTAATCTATTAAAGAAATGGCATGCAAGAAAAACAAAACAAAACTTGTGTTTTGAAATTCTCTGTTTCATTGTAATTGCCCTGTGATTGTATGATTAATGGTTAATGTGTGAGCTTGTATTGCTAGCAGCACTTTGAGATGTACGGTTACTTTCAGTGTCAACAGCAATTTATGGCATATGAAAATAAAAGCAGGAGAACTGCAAAAGGGAACCGTAAAAAAGGTTTCTCTTTCCTCTGGCATTGTAATGGTCACCATACATACATTATACATAGCAAATCACTTTGAGATTTCTAGTATCTCCTTGGTTTAAAGAGGATGTGCTGCTCTTTTACAGTCTGCTGTATGTGCATTAGCAGGCTAGTCGTAAAATCTCTGCTTACATTGCACTGCCGACCAAATGTGCTGGGCAACAATAAGAAAATACTCCAATGCGGTACAGTTTACTTTCCTCTGAGACATTGGGCCTCATAAATAATATGACTGAACAAACTTGCAAACGTGCTTAAATTTCTTTTTCGAAGGCACTATCAGAAATGGGACAATAATGTCTGGATCGCTGACTCAGTAAGGACCATTTCTGCCCACACCAGTACACTGATGACTTCGATTGGTCTGAAGGGACCAATAGATGCCAGTATTGTAATATTAGCTTAACACAGACACATACTAACATAAAAATGTGTTATCATAAGACTTTTAAATGGATTTGCTAAAAATGTTTTAAAATTAAAAAAAAATCAATGGACAATTATACTATACATTATCCCATAAATAATCTTCCAGATTTGGCTAATTCGTTCAAAGGGTTTAAACTGCAAACATTAACAATTGCAGTTATTTATTGTTATTCTAAATACGAAATAAAATATTGTTATTGTAATTTAAGGTTTTATTCACTCTGACACCTCTACTGAATATACAAAAAAACAGTCAATGCAACCAGTGTAGTCTAATCCTGAACTAATGACTCCTATTGACTTTTTTTTTTTAATGAATCAGAAACATACAAGTGTAATCTGATCCTCAAACGAATTACTGAGTGGGTTCTTTATATAGAATCAAATATATCTTAACTGTGAGGCTTGAATCAGTTACTTGCTAATTGTTCTTATGAGTATGTGTAGTTGAAGATACACATTATGCTTTTTCATATATTATAATAAATATTGAATGCATTACCCCATCTGTTCACACTTTATATTAGGTGTCTTTAACTACTATGTACAATACATCAACTGCTATCTAAAATATTTTTTGTATCATATTCTATTGCAAAACCCTTTTGCTGCTGTTGCGGTGCAATACAGGTAAGGTTAGGGACAGGTTTGGTGGTGATGGATTAAAATGTAAGGGGAATTACAGCTGTAATTGCATACAGTTTCGTTTTTTTGTTTTGTTTTTTTAAATATAAGTATGTAAAAGCACAATAAGTGCATTGTATCAAATTAATACATAGTAGTTAAAGACATCCAATATAAGGTGGGAGACATCCAATAACATTTTGTTTTAGTATTATCAAAGTCCCTAAAAGGCAAGTCATTTCACTCTGCGGCCATCTTTGAAACACCCTCAGGGATGCAAGTGCAGCTCCTATCTATGGGGAAAAATATGATTCTTGAATATATTTGAAATTACCAGTAAAACCTGACAAAATAAAACACTCATAAAGTTTGTTTCTAAACGCTCGAATGACAAAAAAAAAAAAATCTCAGAATACCACATGTTTCTATAGCCACCGGAGCTTTTAATGACAGCTCAACGGTTGGCTCTTTCATTTAGCAGGCAGGGCTTATTTACCATATTGGGCGTTGCTCCCATTCATAAGTAATCTGAGTGCACCGTCTTCCTATATAAAGTCTTTGGTATTATTTAATTTATTTATTTGCTGCCTCTAAAAAGCCAACAGACTTTTGCAAGAATTGATTTGAGTTTATCACTGAAAAAATCTTATGACTGTAATTGTAATTTTTTCATGTTTTATATATCTATTTCTTAAGAGTATGAAAAGATACATTTAGTTATTGTACGTATGTATATATGTATATACTTGATGCAATTAACAACGCACTATCAGCCAAATGCGGTAAACCTGATTTTATTTAAAAGAGGTGTCTGTGTATGTTTTCAGTTGATCATGGCGGCAGTAATTCATCAAAGTTAAAGAAGATTGTCATAACCGGGAACACATCCAGACACTCGATGTAGACAAGAGGACATTTGGCACATCAAAGAGCTGATTCAGGTGTCTGGACTGCAGAGCTTCAGTGATACTGGGCAGTCCATCCAAACAGCGCCAGATCATAATAGTCTGTTGCATTCTTCACAACCACGCACTCATAACCGACCCACAAGATAGGAGCCGCACAATAAAAATTGTGTTTAGCACCAACTTTTCAACTGGTGAATTTAGTGAATTCTCCATGCTCTCTCTTGAATATAGACCTACTGTAGTTTGGTTGCATAATTTCCTCTGTGGGATCAAAATCTTGCTGTTTATTTCTATGTACTGTACACCTTGATTTTTAAAATTATTATTCAGTTCCATTTGGCATGTTTTAACATTCAAGTATAGTTGTTTCATGCCATTTGAGTGAGTTTTAATTAACAGTACATATGAAGGAAGACTGCGGAAGTGTTTGTAAACCTGAAGTGATCTCTTCTCTGGAGAACGTCATTCTGAGGTTGTTATTGCATCAAGTTGCAGCCAGGGCTGGTCCTCAGATGAACAGGCCCCAGGGCAATCAATGGACAATAAGCTAATAGGAAGCTAATAACGCTAGGCTAATAGTTTTTGCCAGAAGACATCAGATAACAAGGGTTTAGTTTCCATAATATTTTCACTACTTTAACTGTTTTGTTTTAGTGTAGCTACATGTGCTAGTCCTCTACACTAGAAATGAACAGGTGCTAAGGGAAGGGGGTAGACTTGCACACCTGTGTGCAAATGTGACTAATTACATTGTACGTGTGAGAGTCTGTGGCTTCTTTCTCAGGAGAACGAAAGTCATTTGGACGGAGAGGAGCATGTGTTCTGCTGCTCTGTCACAGGGGCCAGACCGAGGGGTACTGCAGGGGCGCTGGACAATTACCACAACTCACACGGCATCACCTCAATCAGAAGTGGCCTGGAGCGGCATGCTTTCCTCTGGCTCTATTTCTGGGTTGGTGCAGTAAAAGGTGATACATGCAATGTCCTGTCAATGACATAATAATCTACCAGATACATACACATATGCCAAAGGAAAAGCATTAATAAAAAAAAAAAAGCTAAAAAGCAGGTTGGCTAGTACCATGGTAAAAAACACATGTTTTTGGACATGGTAACGTGGTCATGCCAAAATCATTTAGATGTATCATGGTAGTACCATGAAATTCATTGGAGTAAATGCAATTTAACTTATGTATATGTTTAAGTGTAACTTTGATTTTCATCCTGCTTTTTATTGTTATGTCGGTAGTATATGAAAATTGTTTTACTTATTCTCTGTGTTACCTGGATTCATGTTTATTTATTTGTCATTAAAAGTCTGCTGGATGATGCAAAACGCACTAGGGCTTTCGTGAAAACTACAGTCTTCTGTATTTTTGTATCCCACATCGACAGAGGGTTATTAACAGAAATGTTATAAGAATTGTAAAATTGTATCTACGACGTCTACTCTTTAAACAGCATAATGGTAAAAATGTAACACTATGGCAACATCTTTCTTACCACACCGTTTTGCTTTGGACGGTTGGGTGGAACTGACAGAACAACAGTTTATTTCAGTTTTCCCCTCTGTTTGGCCTGAAACACTGTGTTTGTGGTCTTCCAGATTGAAATGTTGACTACAAACACTGAGTTTTTTCAGCCAGGATGCGTTAAATTGATTAAATGTAACCGTAAAGAAATTTATAATGTTACAAAAGATTCTATCTAAAAAAATAAAATAAAAATATTTTGAACATAAAAGAATCATGACACAAACTTTTCATTACTTTCATTACGTTTTCATTACTGATAATAATGACATTTTTCTTGAGCACCAAATCAACATTTCTAATGATTATGATTATGATTTCTAAAGGATCATGTGACACTGAAGACTGACGTTAATGCTGAAAATTCACCTTTGCCATCACAGGAACATAAAAAAAAAACATTTTTTAATATATTCAAATAGAAAACAGGGTAACACTTTACAATAAGGTTCATTAGTTAACTAATAACTACATTAGTTATCATGTTAACTAATAATGAACTGCACTTATAAAGCATTTATTTATCTTTGTTAAAGGTGTCATGAACTGGCTTTTTAAATTTTTTTATACTGTTGTCTGAGGTCAACTAATGACGTTTGTGTGGTTTTTACATTAAAAAACTTCATAATGAATAAGTAATAGGCTAATTTCTACACTGGTTTTGAGGCTTTCTCCTGAACGCTGGGTTTCGATGGGCATGCCGCACTGGAGACTTGGAATTAAACGCCCACGGCTAGGATTGGATAAGATTTGCATATTTAATGAGCTTCAGCTTTCCGATCAGTTCAGTTCACATTAGGGAGGGATCGTTTTGAAAGCAGCAACCGGAATGATTCTCTCGATCACAGGGCTCGTATTACATGGCCCGCCTGATCGGTCGATAAGCACGAACCGCACAGACACACACGTGCGCGCGCCCAGATCAAGAAAGGAATATTATTTCACTATTTGAGATTCATAGGCCTGCCGACCATTACATATAAAAAAGACGTTAACTCACATTAGTTTGTTGCACTATTCCTGTCGAATGCGATATAGAAGGCACAACACTGTGTCTGCAAATCCAGCACCTGAGACTTGTTTACAAACGATTCCACAGTGAAATGAAGTGAACACACATACATGTCTTCCCCACGTGAGCTGGAACTTCATTAAAAATGAAGTTCAGCCACTCATTCCTAATAGTAGCATCCGAAGGAAGCTTATGCAGCGACTGTGTTTTTCCACAACCTGGCACAGCAATATATTACTTTGCTCGCCATGATCACTGCTCTGTAAACCTGTGGCGCCTCGACTCTATGCATATATATTCATCAGTTGAGTTGTGTTTCTTCTTCCCATGACGTCATTGGATTCCAGCTCTGTTTTCTTGGCCTGGTGTCTATGAAAGATTTTCTTTGACTAACAAGGACATTTTCAGCTCTGAAATTTACAGAATATTCTTATATCATGATGAACTTTGATATATCAAAGGCTCAAGGGAAAGTTGGTTTCTCAATTCATCACCCCTTTAATGTTAATTTAACATTTACTAATACATTATTAAAATCTTGTTAACATTAGTTAATGCACTGTGAACTAACATGAACGGTTGTATTTTTATTAATTCACGTTAACAAAAGCCCCGTTTCCACCGAAATTACCCGGAACAATTTGTACCAGGAACTTTTTTCCCCCCAGACCTACTGTCTGCGTTTCCACCGCGGTCTAAAGTACCGTGAAGATTAGGCAAATTAGTCCGGTGATGTAGGACTGCGCGCGACTGCTCCTCCCAGTCACCGACGGACAGTAATAATTTTTGCGTGACACTGTATGCAACAATAACAAGTATGGAGGAGATTCAAGCAGCGCTGCTTTTGCTGGTTATATCATGTACTGGTTTACTAAAGAGGTAACGTTAGCCTAGTTAACGAAACGGCGGAAAAGAGAGCGCTGATACTAAAGCGTATTCAGCGTGTAAAGCTAGATTTAAAAGCGCCCAAGTTCCACCCCCTGAAAGTTCCTGAACTTTGAAAAAGTACTACCTCGCGAGCAGTAGGGACTATCGGAGGTGGAAATATTTACCCGGAACTTCATTTAGACCCTGGTTCCTGCGGTGGAAACACACCGAGTACCACCTCAAAGTTCCTAGTTCCTGGGGAAAGTTCCTGCGGTGGAAACGCGGCTAAAGATGAACTAATACAGTAACAAGTGAACTGCTCATGGTTAGTTCATGTTAGTTTGTACATTAACTAATTAACTAATGACCATTATTCTAAAGTGATACCGAAAACAGTTCTTTTAAAGACTTTAACTGAGCAAATTAACTGTGATAAAACAACTGTTGTTGTTTTTTTTATATAATATTATAGTATTTATTAATATTTTGAATTAGTTTTTGTTTTTATGTTTTTAGTTTTCATTTTAGTTGAGGTTTTAGTGTTTTTCATTTTTTTTTTTTTACTTTAATATGTTTTTATTTCAATTTTAGAGTTTCTATATATCTAATATATTTTATATTTGATCCGTATTAACAAAACAGTTTTTATTTTAACATATGTAACAGTTATCATATGTAACAGTTTTGTTACAGTACTTTTGTAAGGAAAAAAGTAAGCTTTCTTTTGTGTCTTTGTGTAATGTGTATGAAAAGAAAGATCACACGAGAATCAAAGATAGAGAATTGTCAAGAGCATCATTGTGTAATGCTAATGGGCTGCATTCCCCTTACAGCTAATTTCTAATGAGTTTTCATCAATCATCTTACTCATTGCTTCATTTTTAGGAGATTTGATTAGACGACTGTGAGTGTATGTGTTGAAATCAGTCATCGCAGTCCTCCTCTGTTTCTCTGGTTACTTTAGAGCTTCACACTGAAACCCCTAGACCTCTAATGGACGTCATTTTGGAGCCCCTACAAGGACACGGCCCCACACTGGAACAGGTCTCCTGGGAAAAAAGTGTGAATGTGTATGTGAGAGTAATGGAAAAGGCGGGATTAGATCCATCATGCTACAATCCTGTTAGAGGGTGCAGGTTTTCAGTGCGAGCAGGTATATTTTTTTGTGTGCGTATTTATGTGACATTTAAATATTACTCATTTAGCACACTGAACGTCCATTTTCCATGTAATATTGGGTGTTTTTTTTCTCAGATGAAGCTACACAACTGTTTAAAACAACTGTTGTTGTAGCAAAAAATGCTAATGCAATCCCCAAGTCACCGAATCATAAATTCTCTCTCCCAACCATCAAAGGTTTTCAGAAATCCCTGGCAACCACATACACATCACACAGCTTGTGTGTGGTTGTGTGTGTGTATAATAAAGACAGAGAGAGAGAGAGAGAGAGAGAGAGAGAGAGAGAGAGAGAGAGAGAGAGAGAGAGAGAGAGAGAGAGAGTCTGGTTTCAATAAGGGAACATAAGCATGTGTCACATACGCCACCCTTCCCTTGAAGATTATCTGGGGAGGGGGGCTGGAGTGTAAGCCATGCAATCATTTTCCAACAAGAGACTTTTCAGGGATGGAAAGAGAGAGACCTAGATTCAGAATGAGACATACATCATGACTGACCTAAGAACCCCTTAATTTGAGGATTAATAAACTAATTAAGACAACTTCATATATAAATTGACTTTTAGTGATGCTGGCTTGAGGCAAGCTAACATTGCAGTGCTTGTGCTGTGGACGTGAATGATAGCTCAAATTGTGTGGCTTGAGGAGAGGCATGCTATCACTTTTCTAAGCACTCAAGACTTACAGTTTTGACCAGGCAAATTGTTAACTGAAACTAAAACTATTATAAATGGTTTTCTAAAAAAAATAAAAAAGCTATATTATTAATATATATATATAATTGATAGATTTATAATAAAAAATAAAATAAAAAAAATGTTTTTGTTGAAGTACTAAAACTAAAGCTGAAATAAAACTAAATTAAAGCTAATTAGAAATGAGAATTTTTTTGTTGTTGACAAAAGCACTTGACAAATTGACTGAAACTTAATCTAAAATTAAAATGATAACTGGAAATATAACCCTCTGGTGTTCTTCGGTCATTTCTGACCAGAACATTTTCTGTTTTTAAATTTTAAAAACCACTGCTTCATCGGAATGATATGAAACTTGGTGACTTTTCTAGCATTAGGTATGTAAACACACACAAAAAAATGGGGTCATGATTCAAGCATGCTAATTGTAAAAAAAGTAGCGTTCATTGTCTTTGGTCAAAAATGACCGACCATAGGAAATGAATGGGAAATCGGCAAAAACACAAAAAGTCTCCAAATATTTGCGTGTACAATCTACAAATCGGCCACAATGCTGAAAAAAAAGTAAACAGCAGTAAAGGGGTGACACTCTGAAACATCAAGAGTGTGATATTGACACTCACACACTCACACACACACACACACACACACACACACACACACACACACACCCATGAAAAACCTATGAATCACATTTTGAATTTTTAAAAATCACAGCTTCATCAGGATGATATAAAACTTGTTGACTATCTAGCATTAGGTGTGTAAACACACAAAAATTGAGGGCATGATTTGAGCATGCTAAGTGGTAGGGGAAAAAAATACTCCCACTTGTGGTCTTCGGTCAAAAATTGCCACCATAGGAATGGGAAATCTGCATAAACACAAATTCACAGAAAAAAAAATCAAAATTTCTAACAGAAAAAAAGAAAATCTTTGAAAGAAAGAAAAACTTTCTTTGAGATTTTTTAAATATATATTCAAATCCATCTAAAAAATAAATCAAAAAATCATCAAATGTGTTCAAAAGAGAACTAGGGTATTCATAAGCCTCTCCATAGAGACCTCTTGTGATTACACCCATGGTTGCATGATTTCTTAAATAATTCCAAAAGAGGGAGCTAATCTGCCTTCAAAAAATATATATTTTAAAGGCCGTGTCTCTATTTTAACCTGAAATAGTCACTTATTACCGGAAGACAACCAATGCAACCCCTAAACGAAGAGCACCAGAGGGTTAATATAACTTTTAAAAACGTTACAGTCACTCATCAACGGCAGCTGTCATAGTTGCTAGGCAACAAGAACAGGTAGGCTAGACAGTCCAATATAACAATGCTCAGTCCGACCTTCATGGCCTTCGAAGGATGGCACCTCTGAATTGGGATGTCAAGTGCTCAATACATTCGCACTTGCACATCTGTATGTGCACCGTCTGTGCGGACACTAAAATTGGGCTGCACATGGACAGTGTGTGTGGACCGTTGCAGTGCGGGGACCATTGCAGAACACAGACAGCCAAAATATACTTTGGGCTTAAGGATGTTTCTGTAATATAGACCCAGAATAACAGAGATTTTGCAATTTTGCAACCACGATTTTGCAACCACTTAGCAATGCCGTAGCAACCATCTCAAACACAAAGCAATGTGCTAACAGTCTCTCAGAATACTAGCAGCCATATGGCAATCTTCTGTCAAACACAGGATTGTTGAGTTTAAGTCTAAATGCTGCTTTCTTGACCTTCATGGCTCATGCCTAAGTCCTCCTGAAGGTGAGGGAGGCAGAGAGAACAAATGTACTGTTTCAGCGCCCACTTTTAGAACAATAGATTTGTCCTTGGCCCAGATGTGCCATTACTCAAATCTCCCCACAGGTAAAACTATACATCCATTTAATTCAAAACTCTCCCATGTCACAGTTTAGTGATTTAGGGCAGTCAGACAAGCCATGGTGTTTATTTGGTCTGGAAAGTCCAAGGAAAGTCAATTCACTTGGCGGCCATATTTGCAACACTTCCAGGCAGTTATTTTGGGGCATGAAAGACCTTATACTTAATTGGGGGAAATATCGAAATCTGGCTTTTTTTAATTTAGAATGCATCGCTTATTACCAGCAGCCATATCACCCTGTAGCCCAAGATTGGTTTCCAACTGAAGCTAAGCAGGGTTGAGCCTGGTCAGTACCTGGATGGGAGACCAACTGGGAAAACTAGGTAGCTGCTGGTAGAGGTGTCAGTGAGGCCAGCAGGGGGTGCTCACCCTGTGGTCTGTGTGGGTCCTAACACCTCAGTATAGTGATGGGGACACTATACTGTAACAAGGACCATCCTTTGGATGAGATGTTAAACCAAGGTCCTGACTCTGTCTTTATATATATATATATATATATATATATATATATATATATATATATATATATATATATATATATATATATATATATACGATTGACTTCATCCCTCTGTCTTCTTTCCACCATTCAGCTGGTGTTGTGGGCGTTCTGGCGCAATATGGCTGCCATCGCATCATCCAGGTAGATGCTGCACATTGGTGGTGGTTGAGAAGACTCCCCCCCTTCTATATGTAAAGCGCTTTGAGTGCCTGGAAAAGCGCTATATAAATGTAGCAAATTAGTATTATTATTAATATGAGTGAAACATATTTTGTGGTTTCAACACTGAAAAGTTATACTTTTTTTTTTCTTTTAAGGAGCTAATTCTGCCTGATCTGATGCTTACATGACTTTGTTGTACCCTAATAGTAGTTGTAGTTTGATTGTTTTGAAAATATTAAATATTGGTTACACTTTATTTTACAGTATGTGTACTTACAGTGTACTTACCCAAGAAAGTGGGCCTACTGGTCATATAAAGTAACTATATGGGTTAAGGTTTAGGTTTAGGTTCAGAGTTAGTACCTAGTTATTATAATTGCTATAATGGTATATACATGTGGAAGAGGACTGTAAAATAAAGTGCAACCATAATATTAGTTACTTGAATACTTGTACCAGTTCATTATATTTTTTTAAGGACACATTTTTCCATCCAATTCCAAAGTGTTAATTTGCAGTACATTATATGCATTGTCATAAACCAGTTAGGAAACAAATTAATATTCAGAATGTTTTCAAATGAGTGAATTTAAAATAAAATAAAACTCATATTCATAATAGTTTCAATATTTAAAAAGCATTTTAATTTAAAAGATTCATTTAACAAATACATTTTAGAATATTTTTTGCAAAATAATTGATATGGTTCATTTTGAAATTAAACATTTTTTGCATAAAACTAAATAAAGTATATCATATACCCTTACCATTATCATATAGAGTGACTCAATGACCAATTAGAGTGATTTATTTTCTAATTAAATTAAAGGTGTTAATAAGTTCACTGATTTGCGATCTGTCATTGTATTTGGCAAGTGAACAAGCATGTTACTAAAATACTAGCAATGTAACTTATCTGACATGGTTTCCTGGCTAAAACTAACCAACATATAAAGCAGCTTAATGTCCTAAAAGTCTTTTTAGGGCTTAATTAGGCTAGAAGCTCTCTGTTGAATTATAAGACATGTTAGAGTAAAGAGCAGGTTCAGAGAGCACCAGGTTACATGCAGATAGAAGTCTTTTGAGACTGAGCTTGGAGCCGTTGTCAGGCACCAGGGAGTCAGCAGGGAGTCTGTCTCTGTCATCACATGTGCTTGTGTGGAGCATGAGCCATTTGACTGTGTGTTTGCATGTGTGTGCTTGATTATACTTGTGTGCACCTCTGGGCATTTTAAGTTTCCTTTTTTTTTTTTTTCATGGCTGATGCTTTCTTAAAAAGCCCTTATTGTGAAAGTGCATGTCATTGTGAGTGTATGTCTTTGTGCTTTTAGTGTGTGTTTGTGTCTGTTTTCCAGTTCATCTAATTGTCAGGTCCTGGATGATGGTCCCTCGTGGTAAAAGCTGTTGTTTGCTTGGTGCATCTGTCGTCCTGTATGTCTCTCCAGACAACTCTCACAACATGATACCTTTCTGTTACTTTCACCTCGGCTTCAAACAAACAGCACAGCTTCAGAGTAACTAGCTCTCACCGGCTAAAGACCTTTATTTCATCCAACGTCATAACTTCATATGGTTATAACTTTTAGCCATTCCCTTTAAAAGGCAGTTGCACTTGCACCATGGTGGATTCGTTATTTACATAGTGGAATATAGACACCCATAACTTGACGAGTCAGTTTAAATGCAGCCATATCACCCTGTAGCCCAAGACAGTCAATGTACAACAGATGGAGGAGGGAGAGTGCCCTGGCGTTGTGACCGAAGAAATCTCACAGGAGGAGGCGGAGAGCGAGCTGGGCCCACAGGCTTTGATGGTTGTGGGGCTCGACGCTCGGCGCTCTTTGGTTGATATCTGGGGGCTCAAAACAATAATAATGTTTTACATTGTAATCCTTATATTTTTTATATTTGGCATGTTTATGTGCTGCTGCACATCCCAGTGTGTGTAATAAGCAGAGTGTATGCATGTTGTGCATATGTTAAATAACATAAAAAATACTGCGCTGTTGATTTTAGACCAGGTTTTGTTGGTCAATGGCGCAGTCGGTTTCAGTTGCCTCAAAATAGCAACGTGCCAACAATGCGCCTGAACTCACCTCATTTTCAGACCAGCATGCCCATGGGCGAACAGATGGGTGCAAATGCATTTGCTTGAACAACCTGTTGCAGGACGTGAAAATGATAACTGCGTCGGGATGGAACTAGCAAAAAAACACTTACGTCGCTCCTGGCGCCGCATTGCGCTGTGTGCAGGCCATTCGTTCAGATTGTTAAAATAGGGCCCATACTGTTCATAAGTTTGGGGTTAGCACAACTGTTTTCATAATTGATAATAATAAATGTTTCTTGAGCAACAAATCAACATATTAAAATGATTTCTGAAAGAATGTGCTTTGAAGCTTTGCCATCACAGGAAAATTGCACATGCACCTCCCTCACAACTGTTCCCACCACCCTTTAAAACAAGAGGAGACCCTTGACACTATTTGTGAAGTGGGATCTTAGTCACATTTTATAAAAGCCTAATCAGTTCAAATCACAGTTAATGCTGTAAAAGTGCTGAGAACACAGTTGTCCCAAAATCAGGATTATTGCCCGTGTTACTGATGGAAATTTGTAGTGGCCTTTGTTTAGAACTCACAGTGTTTCTAAACGCACAGTACTGAATTATTCATTTACATTTGGGAGATTAACCATAATGGTCTGATGTGAAATCTCTTTTCATTGTTCTCTATCCATCTTTTTCCTTTTATTTTGTAGGAATCTACTATTTGTAGAAGTTTACTTATTTACAATATTATTCACAATTTGGAATGAAGGAGGATTTATACACTAAAAAAAAAAAGTAAGTTCTCTTCAAAATGAAAATGTCCTTTACTCACCCCACATCTCGTCCAAGATGTTCATATCTTTATTTCTTCAGTCCAAAAGAAATCAAGTTTTTTGAGGTAAACATTCCAGAATTTTTCTCCCCATCATAGCGGTCATTTAAAAATGGTTATACTTTTTTACCTAAATTGCTCATCTTGCACTGCTCTGCTACATGCCAAGGATTGCCCAATCACGTTGTAAAGGTCACGCTAAACGTATGCAGAAGTACCGAACCCGTGTTTACAAAGCGCACATGCGAGGACTATACAAACGGCCTTCACCAAAAACACTCCATTTTCAACTTCAAAATCGTTTGTTTTAGTCCTTGCATGTTTGCTTAGGGCGGTAACTACTTCTGCCTACGTCTGGCGTGACCTTTCCGTCGTGATTCCACATTGGCACGTAGCAGAGCAGCGCAAGATGAGCAATTTAGAAACTGAGTTGAAATGGACCTTCAACAGTTTGGTTGCCATAAAAGGCTATGATGGAGAGAAAATCCTGGAATGTTTTGGATGAAATGGGGGTGAGTAAAATATCAGGAAATTTTCATTTTGAAGTGAACTAATGCTTTAAGCCTTTTTTAAGATTTATGAATTTCAATTGTATAGTATAATTGAACCATTAAATTGAACTAAATAATATCCTAAATAATTTTAAATTAGTAACAAAATGGAATGGACCATTTAGTTAATGTGATTCATTTTCAAATGGCATTCCCAGTCAGTTTTTTTTAAATTATTTTTTATTTTTTAAGATTTATGTATTTCAATGGTACTGTAAATTTCCATTTGTCTTCAAGGTAAGACAAAAACATGTTTTGGAAGAAGGATTAAAAAGTTACAGTGTTCCTTTAAATTCAAATGTGTAAACTTTAACACCATGTGGCAGCATTAGAGATCTAATGGGGATTATGTGCAACAAACTTCTGTATTCTGTAAAATGGGTTGCATTGCTTTCAGTCCAGGACTTTTGTGTGTGCTTCATTAAATATAGAGCCATTTTACTGGTAACTTCAAAGAAGTGAGCTAGATGAGCATAACTGATGTCAATCGCATATGCAGATTGATATCTAAAAAAAAAAATTTCTCACTAACATTTAGATATTTAAATAAAAAATAAATATGGCTAGCTGATTACCTTAAAAGTATGTAGATGTCTGTTTGTACTGCTGTGCACTTTCTCCTAGTCCAGTTTCCCTGTTTGTTCACGTGACGTTTCGACATAAAGCCTATTCATCCAACATGGCATTCAAGTTCAGAGAAATGATTATAATAAAATTTTTTCATTACTGCACATAATACAGTATTTCAGTACTGAAAAATCTCAACATAATTAGTTTAATCTAATTAAAATGTAGTATTTCACCCAATATTTGTATGTCCTATCATTTGTGTTCATTACAGTATTGTGTTTGCTTAGCATTCTATGCTAATGGAAAATCTAGTTAAAGGAACTCTCCACTTTTTTTTTGTGACATTTTCCAAGTCCCCTAGAGTTAAATAGTTGAGTTTTACTGTTTTTGAATCTATTCAGCCGATCTTTGTATCTGGCGGTAGCACTTTTAGCATAGCTTAGCATACATCATTGATTCTAATCAGTCCATTAGCATCTCATTCAAAAAATGACCAAAGACACTTTCAATATTTTTCCTATTTAAAACGTGACTCTTCTACAGTTACATTGTGTGCTAAGACCAACTGAAAATGAAAAGTTGCAATTTTCTACACCTATATGGCTAGGAACTACTTTCTCATTCCTGATGAGATGATATCAATGATATCACGCAGCGCTGAAAGTAGCCCCCAGCTAGGTAACTTTCAATGTGACTGGCACTAAGTTCGTGTAGTTGCAGAGAAAGTTTCAGGCTTGCAGCCGACAAATTGTGTTGTGGATTTACCCGTGTGATTAGCCATGGTTCTGTGTGTGGAAAATTAGCCTTTTTTTTTCAAAAAATGTGGAGTGTTGCTTTAAGTGTCTCATTCACTTCACATGAGCATTTAAAATCAGTAGGGGTCGATGTCTCTTAAGCAAGTTCACTAGGTTATGACAGAAAGCTCAGGTTTTTGTAGATGTGAACATGAAACTGACCAGGTCACACTTTTTGTTGCAAGAATGAAAATAATTTTAGTGGTGCAGAGTTAAAAGAATGAGATTACTCTTGCTCCTTTTAAGAAAATGACCTAGTACACTTGTAGATTTACTGTTGTTGAAAGATTCACAGGAGTAATGGCTAAAGTATTACTGTACACCATTTATTTTTATAACGGTAGTAAATCATGTGGCATTTATGCCCAAGTCCTCCTCTTCTCTCTGAAGAGTGCGTGTCAAGAAGACGGCACAGAGTCAATAGCTTCACTCTTAGAGATGCGTACTCTAATAGCAAGTGGGAGGTTAAGTGCTGTAATAAAACTACAAGGACCATGGCGGTCACTCTTCCTGGCGGCCTATAGTGTGTGTGTGCCGCCAGACATCATCATTTGGCATATAGTGTGTAATTACTGAGGAAATGCAACTCAAGATTTTTATAAGGTTTACATATAAAAGTCATAGTGTCTGTCTGTGGAAAGTCCCCATAAAACGTGTGTGCGTGCGTGCGTCCTGGTAATCCCTACGGTATGGGGACAAAATGTCCCTACAAAGATGGCAATATCCGAAATCCTTGTTCTTGGACATTTTTTGGTCCCCATGAGGAAAACAGGTCATAAATCATAAAGTGATGTTTTTTGAAAAAGTAAAAATGCACCATGTCTCCTGTGATGGGTAGGTTTAGGGGCAGGGGCAGTGTAGGGGGATAGAAAATATGCTTTGTACAGTATATAATGCATTATGCCTGTGGAATATCCCCATAAAACATGAAAACCCAACATAAGCGTGTGTGTGTGTGTGTGTGTATGTGTGTGTGGACTGGTAATCCCTACGGTATGGGGACAAAATGTCCCCACAAAGATGGCAATATCCAAATTTTTGTCCTTGTGGGGACATTTTTGGTCCCCATGAGGAAAACATCTTATAAATCACACTAAGTGATGTTTTTGAAAAAGTAAAAATGCAGCATGTCTCCTGTGATGGGTAGGTTTAGGGGCAGGGGCAGTGTAGGGGATAGAAAATACGGTTTGTACAGTATAAAATGCATTACGCCTATGCATTAATGTCCCCATAAAACATGGAAACACAACATGTGTGTGTGTGTGTGTGTGTGTGTGTGTGTGTGTGTGTGTGTGTGTGTGTGTGTGTGTGTGTGTGTGTGTGTGTGTAAAACCTGAGAGATCTGTGTATGCCACTGGGCCATGATTTTGTACATGCAATTTAACTGCACCTATAATGTTTATGTCCTTGTAAATTATTTAAATTGTAAACTTAAATAAATTGTTAAAGTGTGTGTGTGTGTGTGTGTGTGTGTGTGTGTGTGTGTGTGTGTGTGTGTGTGTGTGTGTGTGTGTGTGTGTGTGTGCGTGTGTGTGCGTGTGTGTGCGTGTGTGTGTGCGCGTGCATATCCGAATGTGTTAAGCAGGTGAATTCTTGAGTGTAGCCTTCAGCCCTCTTGACCTCATGAATATTACACCAGTGGACTGAGGGCATGCAGAAGATCAGATGAAATATTTACTACTACCACCTCCACCTCCATTCTTTGACAAGTATTTGTCCAAATATAATGAACCGTTGTATAAATAGCTGTTCTTTACGTGCACATTAACCCTCAGAGTAAAACGCATGTACATTTAGCAAATTATTAATTTATGGATTTACAAATTGCCCATATGCACAAATGTTGATTAGAATCGATTAGAAAATAATGCAATTTAATATATTTTGGTATTTTATTACTTATCATACGGATCTAGCCAGAAATTAAAGAACATGATTCAGAAATGCAATTTATATTTTAAAACACAACTGGCTGTCAAACACACACTGCCCTACTGAGTTCCTGGGTCATTAAAGGGTTAATACGGTATTTGTGCATATAGCCTACTGTATGCTGTATTAGGAGCTGTAATAAAAAATAAAACCATTATGTACAAGGACAACTTAAACTGAACTTAAACACAACATGAACCTTATCTTTCGGACCCTGTGTTGATTTGTTCATTTGTAGCTTAAGTTATAATTTGTAGTTGTTGCTGATCATATTAATTTTAGTAAAACATCTGAATAAATTTTAGACAGTGTAAAGTAAATTATATTGTGTGTTTCATACGTATTTTCAGTACTTATTTGTCACTGGCTCATAACGGAAGTACCGTTTACAAATCGATGGGAAGTCCACTTTGATGATTGGCGGCGCAGTGCTGCCACCTTGAGGTGATTATCATGATATTGCTATTTGCTACAATTTGGATGAGAGACGTATTTACTGTGCGCGTAGGGGAGACAGAATAGCTACGGTATGACTTCAGTACGGATACGGATGATAGAGGGCCTTTTAAACCACTGAAATACCATGTTTATTATGTTTCTATACGGTTTGAGGTTTCTACCATCTAAGCAGTGACGAAATTGAAGACTGAAACATTAATGTGAGCTGAAAGGTAACACCGGCGACCGATTTCTGCATCAAACCCGTATTTCCGTATTAAAACTGGCTAAGTTAGATCCGTGCTGAAATCTCCTAACCTGACGCATAACACGGTAAATGTTCCTTTTCTCAGTACCGTGCAATCAAATAAATAGGCAAGTGATTGAATACGAGCGAAGGAGATGCATACCGGTGTGATGCGGACGATCAGCTGATCACTGTTTGACAGTATGGCTGATGCAGAAAGGCTACGCTACTGCTGTTTAGAGCTTCATCTGGGATTTTCATGAAACAGAATGTTCTGTAATGTTGTCTTATATTATAAAGGTTGATTGAATCGGTCATGGAATGGAGGTTCCCGCAGTAAACCAGAGCTTTACACATCCACCGCAGCAGCCATGGGCCGGACAGAGCCACAGGACCCCTACCATTCCTCCAGCCAGCTGTCCACCTCCTCCATATGACTACACAAACCTAAACCCGGATTACCGGAGTGCAGCAGCGAACGTGACCCCGATGACCAATACAGCAGTAACCACAGGACATAGGCCTCAGTTACTGTACTGGGACCCCCCACAGCAAAGCTACCAGGGTAAGCATAAAAGACCCTAGATGGAGAATTTCATCATCTGATGAAGAAAATCATAATTATACAGACACACACACACACTAATTTTTGATCATCTCTTTTCACAGATGAGATCACAAATATGACAACTCAGGGGATGCCACAGAGAAGCTACTCATTACCAGTGAGAGCATGACAATGTAGGGGAGATCGGGGGATATACCATTTTATTTATTTATATATATATTTTTATATATATTCATAATTAACAAAATAATTCAAATATTATACTCATTATACTTCTAATAGTTTATTATATTTAGTGCTGTTAAAAAAGTGCAATTAAAAAAAGCGAATTAATCAAACATTGTTCTGTAATTAATCGTGATTAACCTAACATTAAAGTTTTTTTTAAAATATTTTTATATCGTAATAGTTTCACATTGAGTTTCCAAAATAATAGAGATTTCATTTAGTAGATAAAATAATTTTTCATTCCAAAATAATAGAGATTTTGTGCATTTTGCCCTGCTAAAATGCACAAAAAGGTTATTGTTTTTATTTTGTTATTTGTTTTGGGTTCCCCATCATATCACTTGAATGAATGATACTGTGATCATATAAGTGCAACCAAAGAATGACATGATTTTATTATTTTTGCTATCCTGGAATAATATGTACTTAAACCAAAATTCTCACTGCAATTTTACATTGTATTTAGAAAAAAAATGTAATACTAAAATATTTTGGGTAGTATTTAACTAGACGCTTTAAAGGAATAATATCATATTTTTTAGATAAGGAAAGGAGATATTGGAGAAAGTTGAAAGTTGGTGATTAAATAAGAAATATATATTATTATTATTATTATTATTATTATTATTTATTTTTATTTTTTTAAATATCACTTTAATTCCTCAGTTTGGAAAAATGTTTCACAAGGTGTTCACACTTCCTTTTTTCCCCGACAAAGAGAGAACAGTATAGCTTGTATGTGGTTGAGGACATTTAGTGTTTTAATTGTCTCAGTCTCTATTATAGAACCCATGTTCCCCATCTGTACTAAATTTCCTGAAGGATCACTTTCTTTTCCTTTCTTTTTTTTTTGACAGACAAGTCCAGTATCAAATTCTAAGACAGAGTCTCGGTACGGCCTGGATCCTCAGCTTCTACCCAGTGTGGTAAATGAACTGTCCTTATTCTGTGATGCTTTCGTCAAGACAGCTCAGGTTAGATTACAGTACTGTTGCTTTGTCTCTGTCTGTCTCCTAAATGTACAGGTCCACGTGATTAAAGAAGACAAGATCCAGTGGGAAGGGAAAGTGTTTGTTTCAGAGTCCAAATCTACAGTCCCCCCTCTCTCCTCAACACAATGCACCCTGGAGGACAGAGGTACCGTCACTCCAGCCAAATTTAGCCACATCTTTTGACTTTGTTCCCAAATTTGCATAAAAAATAAATGTGATGCACCTGCTTTTTTTTTCTTATCACAACAGCTTTTGTTGTACCTTTGTCGAAATTATATTGACTTTAACTGACTTTCAGACAGTGATGGAGCCAGACACACAAAGGTAATGAAATATTGAAAGCTGTTGCTCCTATAAACAGACATTATGATAATCTCAAACACAGATGCTGTCTTTCAGTCTTATAAATACAGCAGTACATTAATGATGAGTCCTGCTGACACTAGGACAAACACACAATGTGCTTTCCTTTTCCATCACAGCTCTACTGTTCTTTTTTTTAAAGAAGATAAAAAGCCCATTGATACCCATCAATAATGGGTCCATTAGCCTCATGGGCATCGATCCGACATGTAGTACAATCGCAATTTGGGCAACCTGCAGGTTTGACTCAGGCTAGTGGTCCTTTCTCAAACTTGCCCCCTTCTTTCCCTCACTTCGCTTCCTGTCCTCTCTCCAACTGTGCTATTTAAATGAAGGCAAAAATGCCTAAAAATATTTTTTAATCTTTAAAAAAAAGTTCTAAGCTGTAAACTCCAGGGCTTGTGAAAATGACAGATTGACATTTTTTTTTATCCCCACTCACAGACAGTCGGATTGAGCCCTGTGCGTTATAAGTGTTAAAGTTTTCCAACATTTTGGGCTTTTTGGCTTTGTTTTCTCTGGGCATGTTGCACCAATTTAAAATAAAATGATTCACCTTTCTACGGCATCGAGGGCAAAATAGGCGGTTTTCAAACCTGTCCCGGAGGCACCCCAGTCCTGCACATTTTGTGCGTCTCCCCTATCAGACACACCCCATTTAGTTCTTGCAGTCTCTACTAACGAGCTGATGAGTTGAATCGGGTGTGATAGATGATAGAGACATGCAAAATGTGCAGGGCTGGGGTGCCTCCAGGCAGTGACGACGCTACACCGGGGCTAAGGGTGGCTATAGCCCCGTCAGAATTTTGAATAGCCCCAGTTTAGCCCCCCCCCTACATTTCTTGAATCCATGTCTTAATTACAGTAGGCCTATAGATAGTTATTATATTTGTGGCTTTTAAGCTATTCTATATTGTATAAAGTGGTATAAATCGCAGGTTGTGCAAACGTATCCACATTGATATAATCCGATCAGATGCTTTCTCTTTAAAATGGCATATTTGTTGTGTGTTTTTTTTTTTTATAAGTAAATTTTTTTTTTATAAGTTTTTTTTTTATAAGTATTTATTTATATAAACGGCATTGCACTGCAAAAATGCTCTTCTAACTTAGTATTTTTGTCTTGTTTTTAGTCTAAATATCTGAAAAAGTCTTAAATCAAGATGCAAAATTAAGTGAATTTTTGCTTACAACAAGCAAAATTATCTGACAATGTGGTAAGAAAACTAATATTGTTTCTGATTGAAAGCTTGTTTTTTTCTGTGGCATGGGGACGTAATAGCCTAACTTGTGCCATTAATCGATCTATGTTCTATAACATGGAAACCAGGCACATGAACGGAATATTCTAAAAGCAACTCATGTAAACACCTTAATCAGAATATTGTCCTATTCAGAATAAGGTCAATAATTAGATTACTGCTGTCCATGTCAACAAAGTCAGTGATGAGTGCTGCATTTTATTAAAAGTTGAACATTCTTCATCTCTCGGTGACCGGTAAAAACATTGAACGCTGAGCGTGAAATAGAGGCTCAGCGCCTCGTTGCGCTCATGGCTTTCTGAAAATGTGGCGCTCCCATTGAAAAACAATTGGATATGTCAGCCATGTGGGAAAAAAACCTGCTTAAATCCATTAAAAAGATTGTTAAATATTTTTTAATTTTTTTATATTTGGCCAAATATAATCTTAAACTACACTAATGCATGTGGTGTGTACCATAGCTGCTTTTATTTATTTTTTTAAAACAGACAATTTCTTTATGAAGTAACTCTGACGTCATGAATATTGATTATTTTCTTAGCACCCCCACATATAGGTCTAGCCCCCCCGTAGCACCGGTAGAGAAACAATTCTGGCGCCGTGCATGCCTCCAGGACAAGTTTGAAAACCACTGAGCCATCACATAGTCATTGTACAACACAATATGTACTCCCTTTTTTGCTTCACAGGTATTGCCACGCCTCGTTTTATCCGCTGTACATCCTACAGCTTCCCTGTGGAGGCTCAGTCGGCTCAGAAGAGTCATCTCCCATTGGGTGTAATCGTGTGTCCGCTGGCCAGGCCTGAGAGAGAAGAAGTATGTATGGAAAAAAAAGAACAGAAAAAATGTATTTAGGGGTGTTCAAAATGAAGTATGGAAGCTTTTCTCACATACGCAATTCTTTATAGCTAATATTTCTGACTTTTCAAAGGATTGCGAGATATAAAATTAGAATTGCGAGATAATAACTAGACTTTTTTTCTTGCAATTACAAGTTTATATCTCGCACTTCAAAGAAAAAAAGTCTGAAATGTAAACTCACAATTGTGAGATAAAAAGTCGTTATTATCTTTTAAAATGTTTTATTCTGTGGCATAAACAAGCTTCCATAAAAAAGTATCGGAAAATGTAACTTCTATTTGTCTTATTTAGCAGAATGTTGAGTTGGATTGGTTTGAGTCATGTTCACCTTCACATGAATTCATTTAAATATGAACTACTCTTAAATGTGTTTTGAATGTTTTCCGCAGCATGATGTGCCAGTGTGTGAGGCAGGAGATTGTGTTAAGGGCTGTGTGCACTGCGGGGCCTTCATGAGCCCTGCTATGAGCTGGCAGGACTGCGGGCAAAGATTCCACTGTCCTTTCTGTGACAGACTCACTGAAGGTTAGTCTCGTTTGGCCTAAAGTCATTTTCAGTTTTCAGTTAAAGCTGTGCACATATGTCCTCCTTTATTGGCTCATACACGTCTTTTTCTCATAGTGCCATGGCAGTCCTATCAGCCCACTAATCAGGGCCGCCGGGTTGACTGGGGAAACAAACCTGAGCTCAGTCTAGGCTCATATGAGATCCTGGAGAAACAGACGGTCAGGAATGGCGTGGATTTGTTATTTCTTCTGTTAAGTCCTTTGATTGTATTGTATTGTATTGTATTATGTTGGTGTTTTACACATCAGTATTTGAAAGTTGTCGTGATCTCACACAAATGAAAGGATATCTTGCAACAAAAAGTCATGGTCAGGATTAATATATATATATATATATATAAGAAATTAATACATTTATTGGGCAAATAAGCATTAAACTGACATTTATAATATTACAAAATATTTTTTTTTAACTTTCTAAATAATCCTGAAAAAAAGCTTCATGGTTTTCTCAAATATTAAGCAGAACAACTGTTTTCAACATTAATAATTATGCTTCTTGAGCACCAAATCGGCGTATTATAATAATTGCTGAAGGATCCTGTGACACTGAAGCCCGAGTAATGATGCTGAGAATTCAACTTTGCCATCACTGGAATAATTCAATTGTAAAATATATTAAAACAAAACCTTTAATATTTCACAAGATTACTGTTTTTACTGTATTTTTTTATAAAATAAAGGCAGCCTCTGTGAGAGTAAGTGGGAAACACTTTTGAAAAATCTTATAGACTTTAGACTTTGAACAGTAATGTACATAGATGTCAGCTTTTATGTTGATGTCAGTTTTATCTGACATATTTTCTCTTCGTTTATCATTTTCACTTCTAAACAGGGTAAAGCTGCTGTGTTGCTGATGGCGATAGATATTTCTGCCAGTGCAATGAGAACGGGGCAGCTAGACCACATTTGTCAGCAGATTAGTTCTCAATTGCAAGCTTTAAATGGGTAAGGGACATTAACATTTAAAATTCTCACCATCCAGTCACCATCCAGTCCAGGTGTTTAAAGTCCCTATCTATATTTTCGTTTTTTTTATTAAATATGCTATTTCACTCATTATGGAAGTAAAATGGCATGTGAATGTTGTTATTGTTTTAGGCCTGATGAAACTGATCAATCAGATCTTCGAGTGGGTTTGATGACTTATGACAGCCGGATCCATCTGTATAACCTGAGCCCGGCTCTGTCCCGCCCCCACATGATGGTCATCACTGACTGTGAGGAGCTGGAACTTCCTGTGGTGGAGGGCCTTCTGGTGCCACTGAAAGACTGCATACACATAGCTGAGAGGTTTTCACACAGCAGTTATTCAACCAATAAAATGTAATGTTAATACAAAAGTCAAAAGTTTAAAAATAATACCTTCTTGTTGGACAGAGTTCTACAGGAAATTGCACATTTCAATCTTGAATCGGAAAATAGATCCAGCTCACAAGAGCTTCCTGTTTCAGCAGGACTAAAGATTCTTCAGGTAGGAGCCTTAACACGAGTCTTAAATGCATGCACATGCCCTTGCTGAAAAATTCAATGTTTGTGCAGAGAATGCTGTTTCATGAATCTCTCATGTCTCATTTCAATAGGCTGCAGGGTCTCCTGGCAAATTATTGATATTTCATTCCTCACCTTTTTCTGAAGGCACAAATCAGAAAAGCTCCTCTGGATTATTCAGCTCTAGCAAAGTGAAGGTGAATGAAAGAATATGCAATTTTTCCACAGTATTGTCCATAAGGTTAGTTTTGAGGATAATCAAATAATTTTCTTTCTCTGCTTGTTCTTGCTTTCATATTAGTCCATTTTCCAAGGAACAGATTCTTCGACCTCGTTGGCTAAAGAGTGTGTCAATCAAGGCTGCTGCGTTCACATGTTTGTGTTTTCCCATCAAGAAGTAGGCGGAGCTTGGCCAGGGCACATCCCCTTTCTCACAGGGGGTGGATTAATCTGCTATGACAGTCTACAGGTAATAAATGGCACGTGTACTTTTTTGACATCAACTACACTCTCATTACCTATTATGTATGAAGAAGCTTGTAAACCTTAGAGCCCAATTACTCAAAAAATGCTGCACAGATTTGAAATGTCATAACAACCCAATGGCTGCCTTGAGAATTAGCCTGGGATGTCATAATGGTTGGTAAAATCTCTGTTTTTGTAGAGGCATGCTATTAACTGAAAGCAGGTATGCCACTAGGGTTTCGGGGCGACACTGCTCCAAGAGGATCCTCCGTGAAATTATTGTACTGTAGTATTGGTTGACAAATGACAAGTAACCAGATAATAAGATAAGATTTGAGTTCATAAATGTCTTCAATTTCCACTCTTCACTGATCAATGTAATGCGTCCTTGCTGAATAAAAGTATTTTTCTTTTTTTAAAAGAATCTTACTGATCCTAATCTTATGAACGAAAGTGTAAGTGTACCTCTATTTCTGTGACTTTTTCTATTAAACTAAAAGAGAGTGTCATATTTGTGTAAGCAACGTCATTCAGTTTGGTTCTGTACACTATGCAGATTTATTATAATCAGTTATCACCCCCTGTATTTTTAGAGTGAAGTTTTCAGTGACAGAATGCAGTTGTCACTCCTGTAAATAACTCAACTCTGTGCGAAGAGAACAGGATTAAGCAACCAGAAGAGTAGTGACAACCATATTCAAAGCAGTGTGAAGATGCCCAAACTTCATGGAAATCTTTCCATGTTCTTTTCTTTTACAGTCGGAGTTGGAACAGGAACGCTTCAGAATGGATCTGAGTAGATGTGTGAACGTGCAGATGGCCTTCAAAGTTCAACTCAGAATTTTTGTCAGCAAAGGTAATCAAAGGGGCATCTAAAAGAATCTAGATACCCAGATTCAAACTAAATGTTTTTGTGTATACCTATATATATATATATAATATTAGACACAGAGCATGCATATATGGGTCATAGTCTATATAAAACATTACATAGTATCCAGTCATTTCAATACTTGATAGTCACTTTGATTGTAACATGAATTCATTGCATGAATTCCAGATGTTATTCATAAATAGCTGGTGGGTCCATTAACCACTCAACGCTCTGTGTCTGCAGAGATGCGCATATCTGGTTGCTATGGCTCCATCATCGCTGGTCCTGACTCCTGCTGTGTTTCCATGGCAGCGCTTGATTGGCGCACAGCTCTGGCATTTGAGTTTACTCACAACAAATCTTTGGATGAAACGAGGGGTGTAGCCATACAGGTCGGATTAATGGGATGTTCGTTGGCTGTTGGATTGATATACAGTGCATCCGGAAAGTATTCACAGTGCTTCACTTTTTCTACATTTTGTTATGTTACAGCCTCATTCCACAATAGATCAAAATTCGACAAACAATTACCCATAATGACAATGTGAAAGAAGTTTGTCACAAACCAAGCCATGAAGTCCAAGGAATTGTCTGCAGACCTCATAGACAGGATTGTATCGAGGCACAGGTCTGGGGAAGGCTACAGAAAAATGTCTGCAGCATTGAAGGTCCCAATGAGCAAAGTGGCCTCCATCATCTGTAAATGGAAGAAGTTTGGAACCATCAGGACTCTTCCTAGAGTTGGCCCCCCGGCCAAACTGAGCAATCGGGGGAGAAGGTCAGGGAGGTGACCAAGAACCCGATGGTCACTCTGACAGAGCTCCAGAGTTTCTTGTGGAGAGAGAAGAACCTTCCAGAAGAACAACCATGTTTGAAGCACCACCAATCAGGTCTGTATGGTAGAGTGGCCAGATGGAAGCCACTCCTCAGAAAAAAGGATCTGAAGGACTCTCAGACCATGAGAAACAAAATTCTCTGGTCTGATGAAACAAAGATTGAACTCTTTGTCCTGATTGGCAAGCGTCATGTCTGGAGGAAACCAGGCACCGCTCATCACCTGGCAATACCATCCCTACGGTGAAGCATGGTGGTGGCAGGATCATGCTGTGTGGATGTTGAATGCAGCAATGTACAGAGACATCCTTGATGAAAACCTGCTGGGGCGAAGGCACATCTTTCAACAGGACAATGACCCTAAGCCAAGGAGTGGCTACAGGACAACTCTGTGAATGTCCTTGAGTGGTCCAGCCAGAGCCCAAACTTGAACCTGATTGAACATCTCTGGAGAGATCTGAAAATGTCTGTGCTAGAGGGAGCTTGAGAGGTCCTGCAAAGAAGAATGGGAGAAACTGCCCAAAAATGGGTGTGACAAGCTTGTAGCATCATACTCAAAAAGACTTAAAAGGCTGTAATTAGTGCCAAAGGTGCTTCAACAAAATATTGAGCAAAGGCTGTGAATACTTATGTACCCAACCCCCCGTTTTTTATTTTTAGTAAATTTGCAAAGATTTCAAACAAACTTCTTTCACATTGTCATTATTGGGTATTGTTTGTAGAATTTTGAGGAAAATAATGAATTTAATCTATTTTGGAAGATGGCTGTAACATAACAAAATGTGAAAAAGTGAAGCGCTGTGAATACTTTCCGGATGCACTGTATAATCATAAATCATCATATAAAATTATAGTCAGACTCACATTTTATTTAATACATTGTACTTATCTGAGAGTAATGGATGATAAATAATTTGGTGTTGTTCAACCAAAATATTGATTGTTTTTTATTTGTTTGATTCTCTTCTCATCTGCTGGTGTAGTTTGTGCTTTCGTACAGTAACTCTTCTGGAGAGAACAGGACACGGATACACACCGTTATTCTGTCTGTGTCCCGTCAACTGCTAGACACCTTTCGAAGCAGCCAAGCTGAGACGCTCCTCACATTCTATTGCAAGAAAAGTATAAAAACAGTGTTTGCTGTGTATTTCATACAGTAATGTGACCATTCTGCCTACAACATTCTTAAAATCAGCATAGAATCAAATTTGAGCCAATTTACCTTCTTAATATAATCATATATACATTACGTTCAAAGGTTTGGGGTCAAACTTGTTTTTTTTGTTTTTTAAATATATACTTACAGCAAGAATGCATTAAATTAAAAAAAATAATAAAATAAAAATATTAATGTTAATATAAATAATAAATGAATGTTAAGCAGCACAATTGTTTTCAACATTTTGGCATCGCATTAATACATTAAATTTTAAAATATTTTAAATGCAATAGTTATTTTAAATTGCAATAATATTTCACAATATTATAATTTTTATTGTATTTTTTTTTAATCTTACCAACCCTAAACTTTTTAACAGTAATTTATAAATAACACATGAATATTGTATATAAATTCACTTTATAAATAATTAGCAATGTGTAATCATTTGTTGTTGAGTGTAATCACTGAGGTCAGTCTTCCTGATTTTAGTCTAATTTTGTTAACTTTATTTTGTCAATGTGTGTGTGTGTGTGTGTGTGTGTGTGTGTGAGTCAGTGTATTCCTTAGCACTGGAGAGTTCACTGCAGTCCCTGCGGGAGGAGTTACAGACGGAGGTTACTGAGATGTTGTCTTGCTTCAGGAAACACAGCTGCACTACCTCTGTGTCCCCAGGACAGGTTTGTTCTTCACATATTTCTCTATCTTTAATGGGAATCTTTCTTAAGTTACTGGACCAGCACATGCTTTTGAACGTTAAATTATCATACAGTTTCAAATTGAGAAATAATTTTAGTAAAATATTGACTAAAATACCACCATGATCTGTGATACCAACTGGAAAAAAAACAAGCTCCAGCTGTCTTCAGTCCAATTATTTTTTAATTGCTTAAATGAATGGTCACTTTTTTGTCACTTTGCCTTGTTTGAGCAAAAAGCTCTAGACAATTATTAGTGAATTGTGTAATTGCAGCTTAATCAGATGTGTTAGACCTGTGAAGTAAGTATTTTCTTTAAGTATTTAGGATAAAAGTTTATGAAAAATACAAACAGTTTTTAGGAGATGACAGACGGTCTTCTATAATGTTACTCTGATCTCAATTAATTTTCTCAATTAACCATTCATTAGCCATATTACTGGTGCAGGGCAGGCACAGATGATAATCCTGAGAAGCCATTCTAAGTGAATCGTATTAGATTTTTGGGTAATAGAGTTTTGGATGTCATAATCTTCTCTCTGTGTGTCTTTTTGTCTGTCAGCTGGTGCTGCCTCAGTTTCTGAAAGCCGTACCTGTCTACATTAACAGTCTGCGCAAGAGTGAAGTGCTGCTGCCTGGGCTGCGCAGCTCTGTACATCAGCGTCTACAACTGCGTAGCCTCATTGTCTCCATGGACACACTGAGCACTGCTTCTCAGTTCTACCCACTTATTCTGCCTTTGGTGAGAGACAGACTTCTAGAACATTCTGTTCATCCAAATTAGTCACTGAAATGAGACCGTTTCCTTGTCTGTAAGAATTTGTAATTCTCAGTTGGATTGTTATGCACATGGTGGGATTTAAAGATGCCATTTTCTTTACTGCACTACTAAACAGTACTCTCTCGCTCTCTCTCTCTCGCTCTCTCTCTCTCTCTCTCGCTCTCTATAGCAATTTTTTGCTTATGTCAAGATTTCTGGCACCAAATACAGTTATAATTGGTTATGAACAATATATTAGTACCTTGTTTAATGTCAGGTGATATTAGAAATTTCTTTTGTAATCTATCAGTATAATTTATCAATATATGATCAATATTGGATAAATATCAGCATATATAAAAATTTTTATTGTACATGCTTATTTCTGCTATTTTTACCTTTAGATTGCCTTTGCTGTCCTGTAATGCTCACTTATGGCTCATTCCCACCAAACGGTATGGTTCAGTACATTAGGATTTGGGACTGTAAACCTTGATCAGGCTTGCGTTTCCACCACCAACAGTGCCTGTATGAAAGGTGTGGTGTAGCTATCGATGTCATTCTCATGCAAAGAAGAAAGTGACACAGTAAACAACAGTGCACAACATACAGCGGATATTGTTCTTGCTTCCTTGCATGCGGCTGTTTGTCACAAGATGACAACACTTTGTTTGAGTCAAGGCTTCAGGCTTCAAGGGAAAACACAGCCGAAAAAGCATGCGCAAGTGATGATTCTCTGTCAACCAATCAACGTTCTCAGTGAGTCTAGCTCCACCCTTTAGTACCGAACTACTGTGCTAGGTACCCCAACTGAAGGGTGCCAAAAAAGTGGTACGGTATGGTTTGGAATTAGGGTACCATTCACAACTTTTGACAATAGAAACGGCAAAAATTGCATACCGTACTGAGCCGTACCACTCAGTGGAAACAAGCCATTAAAGGTGCCGTAAGCAATTTCTGAGAAACGCTGTTGAAGGTGGATTGGACCGAGCACCACAACACATGCATACACTCTTTTACACTCATGATGGGGGGAGGAGCAAGAGGGAGCAAGAGAGAGATTTGGTGGAAGACTGTAGAAAGAGAGATGGCTGAGAGACATTACAAAAGAGAAAAGATAACCGGAATATCACTGGAAAAAATGGGTTATGATAAAGAACCTGCTTTAATATTAGAAAGAGTATATTAGAGACCTAAGCAAGAAGGCCTGAAAACAGACGTAGAGGTTGCATTGTTTATAAGTAACATTGGCTTTGCTATGTTTCATAGAAACAAGATATGCTTTTTTTTTTTTTTCAAATCTGAATCCGAAGTGCAGATCCGTGCACACTCTAACGGCCAATATTGCCCACAGCCCATTGTGCATTGGACGAGAATTTGATTGCGACTACAAACTACAAACATAATGGATGTGCGATTCCAACGGTTTAGATAAATGTTTAGAGAGATTTAGATAAAGGGGTTTGAGTGATTAATGATCAGTAATCTGATGAAAAGATTTTTTTTTGGTGTTATCCACATGATATTTGATTTACAACAGCATTGTGAACTTTTGATATGTTTGGTCATTAACTTTTATGATGCACCATTATGCAACTTGCAAACACATGAGGAGGGTTCTCCGCATGAAAGACCCGCGACTAGAAGATCAACATCCTACTACAGTCCATTTCTCTCCGAAACGGTTGGAAATTAAATGAAATTGAATGTTGAGGATTTTAATAGTGACAAGATGATTGACAGGGCAGTTTAAACAGTGACTGAATGCACGCAACTAAAGCCTCGTTCAGACTGTCAGTCCAAATCCGATTTTTATGCATATCCAATTGAAATCCGATCAGATTTAGCAAGTCTGAATGGCCAAATCACATAAAATCCGTTTTTTAAATCCATTTCGAGCTACATTCATATGTAGTTTGACAAATCGGATCTGAACAGTTGCGATACACAGTGTGGACAGTCAAACATTTGATCAGATTCCAACTGGATTTGCATAAAAATTTGGACTGACCGTCTGAACGTGGCTTAAGCGACAGAGCAGTCCATTAAAGATGCAGTGTCTACTAAAAAGCTTGCCTACTCTTCTGCTACACACTCAAAAGTATGTCTTTTTTATTACATCTTATCTTATTTTTTCTTTTCTAAACATACATACTTTTAGGGCATAGCATAAGTAGGCAAATTAGGATGCAGTAATCCACTCTTGCTTAGTGTTTTTGTACATTTGGAGGCGGAGCAATGAAGGGAGGGTTGTGATTGTTTGGCTTTATTTTAAATATCAATGTTTCTCAGAAACAACTTACTGCATCTTTACAAAAAACTAAGAAATTTTAACATAATGTTATCATTTGCCAATCTTAAATTAATATCATTTTTTCGTGCTATATGTTATAATGGTGTGATGCCTAAATTCACTTGTAGAGTTTCAAAGTTTTATTTCTAATTTATTTACACAAAATATTATCGATAGTATAAATGCTATCTATTATCCACCATTTAGTGGTTACAGGCCATAGGATGAAAATAATTATCAGCTTATTAGTTTTTGCCAGAATTTTCATAATTTTGATAAAAGTAAAAACAAATCTTGTGTTAATGATAATTTTTCACAGTGAGCATCCCATACAGTATAAACAGACTACTGTACCTATAAGAGCACTTTTTGTAAAACACTTCTATAATAAATAGTCTTGTTGGACTGGAATGGGAGCTTTTTGCCATGAACGTTTGTCTGCATACAGTACCTGTCAAAAGTTTAGAAACATTACAATCGTTTTTGTTTTTGAAAGAAATCTCTTATGCCCACCAAGGCTGTATGTATTTAATCCTAAATGAAGTAAAACAGTAATACTGCAGAATTGAAAGAACCTTTTCTATTTGAAAATGTTATTTATTCCTGTGTTGGCAAAGCTGTATTTTCAGCAGCCATTACATTACAGTCTTCAGTGTCCCATGATCCTTCAGAAATCATTCTGATATGATGATTTGCTGCTCAGGTAAAATATTGTCAATGTTAAAAATAGATGTGCTGCCTAATACTTCTTGTGGAAATAACAATACTTTTTTTTCATGATTCTTTGGTGTATAGAAAGTTCAATGAACTGCATTTATTTGCATTTATTTATTACATTTATTACAGAATTTATTAAACCAAAATCTTTTATTATGTTATAAATGTCTTCATTGTCACTTTTGATTTAATGCATCATTGTAATGTCTCTTTAACCTGACCACCAATGATTGAATGGTGTCATTGTTTCCATTAAAAAGTGTTAAGCAGCAAAAACTGTCTTCAACATTAATAAATAATAATAAATGTTTATTGAGCACCAAATCATTATATTAGAATGATTTCTGAAGGCTCATGTGTCATTAAAGCCTGGAGTAATGATGCCTGAAAATTCAGCTTTGCCATCACAGGATTTTTTGTTTGTTTTTTGTTTGTTTAACGTATTCAAATTTTATGAAGTTATTTCACTTAAGGACTTATTTAGTAAGATTATCCCTAAAAAGGTTTTGGATTTTTTTATCATAAGTTAATTTAAAAAATATTGTATAATATGACTTGTTGTGTTAGTTGGCTTGGTTTTATTGTATTTATATGATATTAGTATTTTTGTAATTTCATTTTTGCCATGAAAATAGCCTTAGATGCTGATGTGGCATTGAATAAAACAATCTGTATCTGTATTAAAATAGAAAACAATTATTTTAAATGTAATATTATTATTATTATTATATTTCACAAAAGTAATTTTTTTATTGAATAAATGCAGCCTTGGTGAGCATAAGAGACTTCTTTCAAAAACGATAAACATGTTGTTATTTCCCAACTTTTGACAGATACTGTAGTACACCAAACTTTAAAAAAACAAAACAAAAAAAGCAAGGGAAAAACCATGTCACGTTTAAGTCCAAAACAAACTTTCACTTAAAATATTGATTGCTTTCTCTCCTGAAGGGATGATGACGCCAAAGTCTCTGTTTATTCTTCTCACCCCTGCAGTCTGTCTCTGCTGATAATGCCAACATGCCATCATTAGGGGAAGCCGTGCGCTGCACTGTCTCTAGTCTGGATCCAGGGGGTCTGTATCTGATCTACTGCCCACTGGCACTGCTCCTTTGGGTGGGCAGCTGTGTGCCTCCTCATACTCTTCTACAGCTTTTCAACACCAACTCTTTCGCCTACCTCACATCTGGAGAGGTGAGACAAGGACATGTTGAGTTGGCCTTTTTTTGTCCGAAGTGACCGATGAATAAAAATGATACAAATAGAAGCAATTCATCTGGGGGAGAATCTGAATGAAGAAGTCTTTCTTGCTCATCACGGCTTCATTTGTTTGATCAAAAATAGTAAAAACAGTAATATTGGAAAATGTAATTGTATTATATTTTAAAATCACATATATTCCTGTGATGGCAAAGCTGAATTTTCAGCATCGTTATTATCAGTTTTGTTATTTATATTTATTCAAAATGAAATGACTCCCATGACTTACCTGACTCGAGCCATCCTAGGTGTAGATGACATTCTTCTTTCAGACGAAAACGATTGGAGTTATATTAAATAATTCCAAGCATTACAAATGGCAGTGAATATAAAATATCCATATTAAATATTATAAAGTAAAATATCTAGCCTCCGGAGGACCGCTTTCCATATTCAACTTATGAAAACGTAGCGTAATGAGACACAACGAGACGTAGCATAAGCGTTTTGAACTGAGAGAGGCATTATACTTTCTTTGTAAGTCGAATACGGAAGGCGGTCTGCTGGAAGCTGGATATTTTACTTTATAGTTTTAAATATGGATTTTTTTTCTTACATAAACCCATCGATTGGCTTCAGAAGGCCGTTATTAACCCCCCGGAACTGTGTGGAGTATGTTTATGAGGGATGGATGCACTTTTATGGGCTTCAAATTTTGGACTGCCATTTAAAATGCTTGGATGTATTATAACTCTGATTGTATTCGTCTGACAGAAGAATTACATGTACATGGAATGGCTTGAGGGTAAATCATGGGATAATTTTTCAGTGCATTTTTTTTTGGACTTCACTTGAATCTTGTACATGTGTGTGTTGTATGTTCTCTGTAGATCAGTCTTCCAGTGCTTGAGAACTCCCTCTCCATCAGCACCAGGGCTCTCATATGCTCTCTGCAGTCCTCGGCAGCTGTTGCTCTCCAGGTGAATGACTAACATCCCTCATTTGCAGAATGTTTCGTTCAGGAACGGACAGGATGTGACAAAAAAAAAAGACAGTATTGGATCAGACCGTTTTTCCTTCCACACTCAGTTGTGGCATTAAAATATTTGAATTGTGTAAATATAGTTGGAGTTTATATTTGTTTTAAAGTGTGTTTCTTTCTGTTCAGCTAAAATTGGTGCGAGAGGGCGAGAGCTGTGAGGAGCCTTTGCAGCGCCTCCTGGTGGAGGACAAGAGTCCTAACGGTGGAGCTTCATACGCCGATTTCCTTTTTCATCTTCATGTCAATGCATTGCGTCTTATTGTGTGACAGTCTCTTCCTATAGACAAGTCTGTATCATTTTCCTTTGGAATATTTGTAAAGCATTTTGAGAACTTTGTAGACATTGATTTACCAAACATTTACCTCTGAAATACTTCAATTTTATGAGTTTAGTAAATTCATATTCAATGTAACCAGTAGAAACGCAGAATACTATGATTAGTCTTTAATTTTCAAGGGCTCAGAAACACTGAATACTGTTTGAACTCCCATCAAAGACTCTGTGATTAATGACTCTGTATTTGAAGTGTGGTTTTGGTTTGATTAAATATTTGCTCTTGAGCCATGACTTTTGCACTCTGAATTGAATTCATGACTTTGCCCATCTGGCAATGGTGAGTCAGAGTGTAGCCTACATATTAATATTTTAAGCAATAATATATTCATTGAATTTTTGGTATCGTTGCACTTCAATATTTAATATCTTCATAATAACACTGATATTTTTCAATGGGCCATCAGCATGTGAACCGTTACAGTTTTAATAATTTATGTTACATTTATTTTATGAAGAAGATACTTATCTCTCCAAGAATAAATAAATAACTGAAATCATCATTCTCGGGTGAATCTCTTTAGCATTGATCTTCTTTCCAATGTGTTCTTGTGAATGTCTGCCTGTCCTCCACAGAGAGAAACACTCCTAATGAGTCATACTAAATCTAATTAGTATAATTGGGGTTAATTATGTTGACATTGATCTGAATATGAAATATCCGATTGGGCGTCCTTGTTTGTTATCTAATGGTTGAAAATACACACACACACATCCAAATGTGATGAGTAAACATAATGGAGCCATTAGCTAAAAAATTATTACAAAAAACAAGCAGTTTACAAATAGAACGAGTCGAATAATTACACAAGATGTTGACTTTGTATATTGCATTTACATGTGAAAGGTCAGAGGAAGCCAACAAAAGCATGTATCACCACCACCCATTCAAAAATTATACCCTGTGGAAAAAGCATTTTACATTTATCCTTGTGAACACTAAAGACAACATATCAAGTATAATCTGACCTTTCATGCACATAAAATTAATAATAATACATTTTATGTGTATAGCGCCTTACATAATAATGTAAAATGGCTCAAAGTGCTTCACAAATTAGAGTATAATACAGAATAAATCAAATACAATATATATATATATATATATATATATATATATATATATATATATATTTTTTTTTTTAACGCTAAATACATGTTTGTTTGCATGTAGTTTAATATTTTATTAGCGTCTATCAGCGGTGCTTTATTTGAGTGTTTCTTTTGCTTTACACGAGACTATCACGATTACGTAAGAGCTCATCGAAATACAAATAGCCCCCCTCATGGTTTGTCCCTATTTGGAGTTACAATAACAGTAACCCAGCAGCGCGCCCACGCGCGCCAGTTCCGCACTCCGCCGACAGGTGGCGAGCGTGAGTCAGCTGTCAGCGCGCTCTCGTAGTCTATTTTGAAGGCAGGCGATTGGAGCAAAGCGCGGGGGTGAGGACGCCCGCTGTCAGCGTACACGCTACCCTACTCACCATTAACCTGTCATTTCAAGACGTATCAGGCTTTTTTTGAGCGCAAGATCGAGGTGAATATCCCGGACGCTCTAGCTCGCCGAATCAAGGACGAATTTTAATTCTTAAAGCGTGTCCGAGTCCGAGACGGGAAGACATGGCCACGACTACATGTACGCGCTTCACGGACGAATATCAGCTGTACGAGGAGCTGGGCAAGTGAGTATCACGCGGTTAACGTCTGTGCATGTGTGGAACTGTCCTGCATGAAGATTGCATGGTATTATTTGGGCAGGGAAAGCAAACCGACAGCAGACGCGAGGCGTGGTGGAGCCCCGATAACTGTGCTGTCACAGAGGGAGGAGATAGATACAATAAAGTCCTGCCAAGATCCGCTGACCATCACTCAGACCCTCTAATAAGATTTCGAAACAACCCACTTACCTCAGATACAACAAAAAATTGTGCTTCACGAGCTGATATTTCATGTTCACATGTAAAAGTAAAAATGCACGTACAGAATGTAGTGCCAGTTTGCGCTGGGTTTGTATTTCACACGTATATTTACACGATGCTTTATCTGTACGATATGCCCTAAACTAATCGATCCTTTTATTCGGATCTTTTCACGGAATCGATTGAGCCGGTTCACACAAAGTCAACTGTTTACGAATCTGAGAGGTTCTCAAATTAACTCGGTTCTTGGTAATTGGAGTGAACCGATCATCGAAGATTTTCGTTTTGGGACTCCGTAACCGATAGCTGAAATATTAACAAATAAAATGACCTGGAAATATGTTTGCGACATGACTGTATTCATGTTTATCAATACATGCAGAAACATATTCGAAATGACATTTTATTTAAACATTTTTAGCCCAGATGTGTTATTAAATTAGAATGTTTAGGATTGTATACTGCAATATATTTAGGTTTTTAAATATTTTTATGAGCTAAAATAAATTATTTAATGGGCTGCAACAAACAAAAAGCTAAACTGATTTGTAACAGCGTTAATAATAAAAGTTTAATTAGAATATCGTGATAAAGAGCAAAATGTGTTAAGCTTATTAAAACGTTTTTAAATGCAAATAATTTCAAAGAACCAGTTTAAAGTAACGAATCGGTTATTAGGCCTATAGAAGGTTCGTAGAAACAAACTGCTCGGAAAAAACAATTCACTGAAATGACTTTCCATCACTAGTATGGACTTTCATATTCTCATATTATTATTCATTACTGCCTATACAATGTAGTCAGAAAACATTCTTTGTAAGAGCCATCAAAATAGGCTGGTTGACCAAAATAAACATATTGTTTATGTGTAGAAATTGTACGTTTCTTAGCTGAGTTTGAACAAACGGTGCTTTATGTGTGTAAGAGCATACCTGCCCAGTTTTTACAATCTATTTAGCTCTTTAAATATACCAATTTGTCATCTTTTGAATTGAACAGTTTCAGAAATGGGATTGCATTTAGAGGTAATGTAAATCCCCTTTGCATGAACAATAAGTGAATGGACAAGGGTGATGAGACGTAGTGATGCATTCACAGATCTGAAGGGGCAGGCGCATTTAATGAGGGTCTCATCACCCCTCAGGCCTAAGTTTATCAAAAAACAAATTGCACTTTTATGCTCAGAGCAGCGGAAATAGGCAGATCGTTGAACATCTGACAGCACAATGTAGCACAGAATTGCATGTGACCTGTGTCTGTGTTTGTCTCTTCTTTTTTACCCAGTAGCTCCAGTCATCCCAGTAATGCAGAGAGAGGTGGAGGAGGAGCTGGAGTCTTTGTGTCTCTCTCTCTCTCTCTCTCTCTCTCTCTCTCTCTCTCTCTCTCTCTCTCTCTCTCTCTCTCTCTCTCTCACACACACACACACAAACAAACATCCAGCCCTTATAAATCACTAAGGGTTTGAACTGGCCTGACAAGAACAGGTCCCATCGAAGAGCACTTTAATGATAACTGTGGCTTGTTAAATTCTGCTTATTTAATGATATCTGATGACTTAGGTATTTTTTGATGCCACCGATGCTTTGTTCATGAAAAGACCAGAGACACATTAAGAAAATAAAGAAAGCAGTTAAATTAAATGTATATGCACCACGTTTCAGAGCAAAGCACAGCACTGTGTTCGTTTACTTGTGAACAGCTCATGATCCGGTGTTTTCAAGTAAACAGTAAATGCTGCTCCACACAAACTCGTCTCTGTAAGCCCGGTATGTATAGGTCACTTATAATATGCATTTGGGAAATAAAAAAATTGATGGTTTGACATTTGAAAAATAAATATTAATGATATACTATTAATTACTGTTTTTAATTAGCAAATAATAACAACAATAATGATAATTATTATTATTACTGACTTTAAATATTAAACAAAATTAGAAATATTACTATTGTAATATAAATATTGTAAATTATTATTTTTATTATTATTAGTAGTAGTAGTATTATTTTTGTTATTATTATTTAAATTGCACTAGTGTTTGCTTATTGCATAAATGTGGATGTTGTCTTTCTCAGCATATGATTTTCTGACTGCATTGTTGTGAAAACTTATTAACCAGACAAATCTACTGTACTATATTTTATTCATATAACACAGCCCCAGTCGAGTATATTTTATTAATACAGGCTTCCAAAATTAGCTCTCGTTTTAGTGACGTCAGTGTCGAACAGCCACTGCTGCAAAAGAGTCCGACAGCGTAATGTAAGGACGTTTACGATGAATAAATAATCTGTGTTTAACACGGGAGGGGGGGGCGTTATCTTTCTCTCTTTGCTTCTATTTATTCCTTGCTGAAAGGGTTAAAAACAAGCATCAAACACACTGCCAGGGTTTGAGGCAGTCTTTTTGATGTTTTGCCTTTTATTTTTTATACAGCAGAAACCTCACTGTCAACAAGTAGCATTATTATGGCAGTTCTGCTATTGTATTGTCAGAACCTTATACTTAAAGTCTCAATTAATTTTTTTTCCCCAGGGGAGCATTTTCAGTGGTGCGACGATGTGTGAAGTTGAGCACAGGCCAAGAATATGCCGCCAAAATCATCAACACCAAAAAACTGTCCGCGAGAGGTGAGTCAGTTCCTACAAATGTTCTTAAACATTCTACTTGTAACAGTAATAATATAATGGATGGGTTTTAATTCTAGGAACAATTTAACAACTAATATAACTAGTATGAATAGTTGCTGAGGGTGAACATTTTCCTGTAATTTTATGGAAACTTTCCACAAACTTTTCATGGGAAGAAGCTGCAACCCTATTGTGAACATGTAAAACATAGTAATATAAAGTTGTAATATAATGGAAGAAGTAGCAAAATATAATTTTGACAAACATCCAAGAGAAATAGATTATTGAAAAATCTTGGGCAGGGGCTTGTTTCTATCCATCAGTTATGACATTTTGATAAAAAAAAATATATAATATGAAACGTACATGAGTGAATTGTTCACATTAAGATTATTGAGATGCATTTAAAAATAGATGATGTGTTTCCATTTCATGCCAACTTGTGGCAGTGATGGCATTATTTGGTTATAACATGGTATTTTGATATGTACATATGTACTGATTCTGAATAATTACCATTTTCATGTACCGTAATATTTTCGAAGGATACATGATACCATGTCCAAGAAACAATGTCAGTACCAAATTGTAAATGCTCAGAAATACAATCCTAGTACACGGAAATGACATTTAAAGTTCTAAAACATGCTGATAACTATACTGTACTATACTATACTATAAACCTGCTTCCATGGTTACCGTCATTGCCAAAGGCATATCCAAACGGTTTCACCAGAGAGAAACTACACCAGTGAAATGACAGAAAGAGATTTTCAGTTTTTACGACATCCCGCTGTTGACTGAGGGGTGTAATTCTTTTCTTTTCTCTTTTTACGCCCTTCTGTCTTCCCTTGTGAAAATTGAAGCCAGCAATTGCTTTGCCAGAGTGTCATCCTCATCAAATTGGCTCTGTGGTCATTGTGGTGAGAATGTGTAATGTAGAGAACAAGCAGTTGACATGCATTTGATTCCACAGACACTGAAAACCATTTTAAAACAAGGTCCAACAACCTTCTAAATACAACTTGTATGGAGAAACACATTGCTATTTGAATGTGTTACTGGAAAGTGTTTTTTTGTTGTTGTTTTTTCATTGAAGGAAATACATCTTGGTTAATATGGTTTAGGATTAGTATTTTACGTGTTTACTTTCTTGATGCAGAAAAGAGAAAACCAGGTCATATTTTACCTCAAAATTATAAAAATAACAAACAGCAAACCTAATTAATTTTATTTTAAATTTATTTTTTTTGCATTGTGACAATTAATTTCATATACACTAACTTTCAAAAGTTTGGGGTCGGGATTTTAAAAAATATTTTTGAAAGCCAAAAAATACAGTGATAACATTAATATTGTGAAATATTATTGTAATTTCAAATAACTGTTTTTAATTCTATTCTAATATACAGTGGGGGAAAAAAGTATTTAGTCAGCCACCAATTCTGCCTGTAATTTTCATCATTACGTCATTTCATTCATTTGTCATATTTTTAAAGAACAAGGAAGTTTTCTGGCTCTCACAGACCTATAACTTCTTCTTTAAGAGGCTCCTCTGTCCTCCACTCGTTACCTGTGTCAGTAGCACCTGTTTGAACTCATTATCAGTATGAAATACACCTGTCCACAACCTCAAACAGTCAGACTCCAAACTCCACTATGGTCAAGACCAAAGAGCTGTCAAAGGACACCAGAAAAAAATAATTGTAGACCTGCACTAGGCTGGGACGACTGAATCTGCAATAGGTAAGCAGCTTGGTGTGAAGAAATCAACTGTGGGAGCAATTATTAGAAAATGGAAAACCACTGATAATCTCCCTCGATTTGGGGCTCCATGCAAAATCTCACCCGTGGGGTCAAAATTATCACAAGAACGGTGAGCAAAAATCCCAGAACCACACGGGGGGACCTAGTGAATGACCTACAGAGAGCTGGGACCAGAGTAACAAAGGCTACCATCAGTAACACACTACGCCGCCAGGGACTCAAATCCTTTAGAGACAGACGTCCCCCCCAGCTTAAGCCAGTACATTTCCGGGCCCGTCTGAAGTTGGCTAGAGAGCATTTGGATGATCTAGAAGAGGATTGGGAGAATGTCATATGGTCAGATGAAACCAAAATAGAACTTTTTGGTAAAAACTCAACTTGTCGTGTTTGGAGGAGAAGGAATGCTGAGTTGCATCCACAGAACACCATATCTACTGTGAAGCATTGGATCGGGAACATCATGCTTTGGGGCTGTTTTTCTGCAAAGGGACCAGGATGACTGATCCGTGTAAAGGAAAGAATGAATGGGGCCATGTATCGTGAGATTTTGAGTAAAACCCTCTTCCATCAGCAAGGGCATTAAAGATGAAACGTGGCTGGGTTTTTCAGCATGAATATGGTCCCAAACACACCGCCTGGGTAACGAAGGAGTGGCTTTGTAAGAAGCATTTCAAGGTCCTGGAGTGGCCTAGCCAGTCTCCAGATCTCAACCCCATAGAACATCTTTGGAGGGAGCTGAAAATCTGTGTTGCCCAGCGACAGCCCAAAACATCACTGCTCTAGAGGAGATCTGCATGGAGGAATGGGCAAACTACTAGCAGCAGTGTGTAAAAACCTTGTGGAGACTTACAGAAAATGTTTGACTTCTGTCATTGCCAACAAAGGGTATGTAACAAAATATTGAGATGAACTTTTGTTATTGACCAAATACTTATTTTCCACCATAATTTGCAATTAAATTATTTAATATATATTAAATTATATTTAGACAATATCTGTCTCTCATAGTTGAAGTGTACATATGATGAAAATTACAGGCCTCTCTCATCTTTTTCAGCGGGAGAACGTGCACGATTGGTGGCTGACTAAATACTTTTTTGCCCCACTGTATTGTTTTAGTGTGCTTTTCTTATAATTTCTTATTTTCTTGTTCTTGACAGGTCAACTTAGCCCTTTTATTTTATTGTAAATTTGTGTTATTGTAGCATTTTGTCACAAAAAGCAATTATAGGGTTATAAATGTTCACAGTGTTCGGTTTGACATGTTTTTGACAAAAGAGAGCGCTGCGGTGGGTCATGTAGATTAGGAGTGACTTTAGGCTGAGAGTTACTCTGAGGAGAGAGAAACAATATGATCTGTCAAGGGGTTAAAAGGAGGGTGGGCATGAGAGAGGAAATGTGACCTAGATATAGAGAAAGAGAATGAGAGAGAGAGAGAGAGAGAGAGAGAGAGGAATCATCATGAATGACTTGGAGAGAAAGACATAAAGGCACCTTTGGCACTTGGCAGCTGTGTGTGTGTGTGTGTGTTGTGTGTTGTGTGTGTTGTGTGTGTGTGTGTGTGCGTGCGTGCGTGCGTGCGTGCGTGCGTGCGTGCGTGTGCGTGCGTGCGTGCGTGTTGTGTGTGTTGTGTGTGTTGTGTGTGATGTGTGTGTGTGTTGTGTGTGATGTGTGTGTGTGTGTGTGTGTGTGTGTGCGCGCATGTGTTTGTGTGTGTGTGCGCATGCATGTAAGAGATGGAGAGAACAAGCATAGTTACATGCCTGGAGCACAAGACTCTCATCTGATCCAGAGAGATGGTCATGACCCTTGCAAATTGCACAAACATGTTCATGAGATGTGATTTGTAGTAAGACCCATTTTGTGATGCGTCTTAATGATGGTCTAGTCTTCCAACAATGAACGATTTTTCCGCATGTAGGTTTTAGTTTTTATATTTGTAGCATGCTGTTCTTCACTTGCAGTTTATTGTGCGCACTTTACACTGTACAATTGTCTTGAAGTTAGACGCAATAAATAAACGTAGAATAAAGTAGAAGTAAAATAAAGTGCCCCTGTAGTCAATAATTGTATCCCTTAAAACTCATCTTTAATCACCAAAATGGCATATTTCATTTTTTTTCCTTCTGTGAATAAATGTATTCATGCCTTAAAATAGCGTGAATGTAACTACACCCTTGCTTAATTTATTCTATGCAGAACCATGAATCTGTAAATGAACCCCGTCTCCTCTCACTCACACCAGCACAGAGACCCATTTGGTCAACTTGTATACAATTCGATGTATCATAATGTTAATGCATTTTATGTATCGCTCGCTACAACGTCGGACACATACCGGTAATTAATATGACTAGCCTTTGGCTTGACTACATTATCAAACAGCTAATAATGTGTTGCTAATGTTACACAAACCATGTTCCAAAAACAAAAAACAAAACAAAATAAAAATTCTGTCAATAACTACTCACCCTCATGTAGTTCCCAACCCGTAAGACCTTCTTTCATCTTCACAACACAAATTAAGATATTTCCGATGAAATCTGAGCGCTCTCTGACCCCTCCATAGACAGCAATATTTCATTTTGGGTGAACTTACCCTTTAAAAAAAGCATCACAGCAATATCCGTTCAGATGGTTGTCATTGTGTAAATTATGTGTCAATCATGTTATTTTTGAGCCTGTTGTTACTAGCGTTAAAGAAACTCATCTTATGTAGACATGAGAAACAAGCTTCCTTAAAGTCTCAGTTTTGCAACAAATCTTTTGTGATGTACATCCGAGTGAAAATAATTATCGAAAAGGAAAACAAAATGTAGAGTGGGGTCTTGGTTCAATCCATCAGTTGTCAATTGAATGGCTGATTGGCTGAATGTGAACTTGCAGTTGAATGTTGTATAAGTCAAAAAAAAAAAAAAGAAACCCATACGGATGAATCGTTCACAGTAAGATCAATAACATGCATTTAGAACA
>CM040916.1:19780754-20108254 GCA_023029165.1 Gobiocypris rarus | reverse complement strand
TCTCAAGTCATGTTGGAACATTGGATCATATTTATGAGATGAGCACACATGCACCCCACACATTGTTATTGATCAAAGTAAATTGGCCAACATATTAATTATATTCTGACCAACATTGCTTAAATGTACATCATGTTGTAATTATGTTTTTTAAAAATCATAAGTAGGAGCTTCCAAAGAGGACTTTTTGCTATTTTGATAAAAGTGTATAGTAACTAGTGGCTGTCAAACTCCAAAACGGAGGAAAGTAACATAAAGTATTACATACAGTATGATGCATATTTTGCAGTCTCATTAGTATTATTTACGGTATAAACCAGGGGTGGCCAACTTTGGTCCTGGAGGGCCAATGTCCTGCAGAGTTTTGCTCCAACCCTGATAAAAACTCCCCTGCCTGTAGCTTTTTAGTAACTCTTAACACCTTGATTAGTTTGTTCGGGTGTGTTTGATGAGGGTTAGACTGTGGCTATCCAGAACCAACTTTGACCATTATAGTATTTACTTATATTATTTTGAGCTTTTCTTTTTTTTCTTCTTTTATTACATGTTTAGTTTTCATTTTAATTTAAGATTTAGTTATTTGTTATATGCTTTTGTCATTTTCATTAGGTTTTTAAAAAATATATTTCTGTTTGATTTCAGTTTTTATTTTATTTAATTTTAGTATTTTAAATTAAACATTTGTTTCAGTTAGTTGCCAAGGCTACTTCTCTAATATTTGTTTTTTAAAATATGTTTTATTCAAGCTTTATTTCAGGTACCGCAAATTTTAAATTTTTTAGTTTTAGTTAACAATAGCAACACATGTGTTCTGTACTCCAAGTCTTCAAAAGCCATATTTTTTGTGAGCTATCCCTTTAAAGGGTTAGTTCACACAAAAATGAAATTTCTGTCATTAATTACTCATTTTCATGTCGATCCAAACCCATAAGTTTCATTCATCTTCCGAATGTGAATGAAGATCGTTTTGATTAAATCTGAGAGCTCTCTGACCCCTCCATAGGCAGCTTACGCAATTGCAACTTTGACGCTTCAAAAAAGTTAATAAAGAGATCAGAAAACTAATTCATATGAATTGAGGGGTTTAGTCTAAATTGTCTGAAGAGAACAGATTGAATTTAGGCTTTTACTCCCATATAAACATTGATCAGCGAACATAAACACAAGCTCAGCTGTACTTGAATGACGTGCAAGAACAAACCTCTTACTGAAGCTCAAACGTGCTGCGTAAGGTTCATTCTCATGCGTTACGTGTAATAAATGTTAGTACTTGCACATCATTCAAGTTCGGTTAAGCTTCTTTTTATGTTCGCTGATTAGTTTTCTGATGAGTATTCCAGAAAGCAGGTTATACGACATACCTGGGTATTTTTAAAAGTAAATAAGCCGATTATCTCAGCTTTCAGTTTCAAAAATGGAGTTCAATTTCAGCGTATGTAAGTAGCCATAGCAACTTACTCGGAACATAATCTGCTCAGTTGCACATAAGGTAGTTTTCATAAACAAATTTATTCAAACATGCATATATAATTAACATTAAATAAGTTGATCTTTAGTGTTTTATAGCTAACTAAAGAACTGTGAAGATAACTTTCCTGAGGTAAATGTAAGGTTAAGTGCCATTGTTCATGAACTGTTTTATTACGATTGAAACACTGATTGAACAATTACATGAGACATGATTAATTTCGGTAAGTTGTACTTTATTTTCAACAACATAACTTTTGATGTTATGCATGTTTTTTCATGCTATAACTTGTATTGAAGTTGAACAAAAGGCTACAGTGATCTGTCACATCACATTTAAGATCATCAAACGCCATTCATTGTTTGAATTTTGTGATAAAATTGACAGAATTCGAAAGCTGAGACTTTGTTTCTTATCAAAGTAAAAAAAAAGCACAAAGCACTCTTTTGATTATTAGATATGAGATGACTACAAAAAATGTTTGATGTAGGGGATAAACCATGGACCTCGCAACCCTGGATTAAACTATAGTTGAATCATAGGGTCAAATAGAGTCTGCTTTAACATTAAAAATAAAAAAGTTATTGTCACATTAACTTGGACAGTATGACCCTTTTGATCGACAGGATATAATAGGCCCTGATCATCAACAGTTGTTATACAATTGGCAGATACCGATTATTGGGCGATACATTCGTGCATTCTTATTTGTTATGCATTATAAAGTTTTACTTTGTAGTATTCTTATATATATTAAAATGCAGTGGTATCAGATCAAAAATATTCAATGCCTCCCCAAAAGCATTCCACCTTTGAGAATCTTAAAAACTTCTCGGTTTTCACAGTTCCTGAGAACTTTTACATTGGATTCTCATCTCCATGGAAACTGAGCTTGAGGAAAAGACGTGCACTAGAACAATTCTGTTTGAATTAGCAAATTGCAGGGTAAACTTGTTTTCTGTGTTTAAGGGTGACTGGAGGTGAACTGTTTGAGGACATTGTAGCCAGAGAGTACTACAGTGAAGCAGATGCCAGGTAAGAATGCTTTTCTTAATGTTTTTCCATTTTTCTGTGCCTCTCTTCTGCCCTTTCTTCTCCTCTCCTCCCTAGCTTGTTGCACCCGGCACCACCACATACACCTTCACTGTTAAGTTTGTTTTGCATTTGGCAATGCTATCTGAAATAGCATCTCCCACAGTGCAACACATATCTTGCTCTTTGTCCAGCACACACACTAGGGTGAAATGTGGCCTAAGGCCTTAAAAGGTGGCAAGACAGAACTGGACACTAACATTGTTTTATCGAATTAACTATGTTGTGTGTAGTTCAGGTGCTTTGTGTGAACTATATAAAGTGCCTTAGAACAATTCTAGAGTGTTGCTGTTGTGTGTTTTGTCTAGATATGTCTTTTCCCACTGATCTATCTCTGTCCTTTCATCATGCATTATGTCTCTCTCCCTCTCATATACAAACACCTGCTCAAACAAACACAGACACAGCCTTCCTGCAGGCAATTTTTTGGCTATCCTCTACTGATCCCTCTCTACAATGTGTGAGTGTGTGGTTGTGTGCTAGTTACCAGGGTTTGCTGCATGTAGTTGAAGGTGTTAGTCCTGAGCATTATCACCTCCGCGGTGCAATTCATATATGCAATTCATGCTGACTTCCCTAAGAACATCCTGTGGGTGTGTTACACATTGGGCAGTCTCTCTTGTTAGGTTTTTTGGAGCCAGTGCTTGTGCCATGATATTGTTAGTGTATGTGTGACTGCCATTTGACTAAATGTATAATGTATATTAATGTAAAATATGTATAATGTAATATCTATCTATCTACTGTGAAATATATATATATATATATTGTAGCTACAGACCTCCAAACTTCAGGTTAGCTCAAGAACAATGCGTAGAGAGCTTCATGGAATGGTTTTCCATGGCTGAGCAGTTGCATCCAAGCCTTACATCACCAAGTGCAATGCAAAGCGTCAGATGCAGTGGTGTAAACCACTGGATATTTGAGCAAGGTCCATAAAAATATGGATGAGCGAGTTTGGTTTGGAGAAACTTGACTGGGCTGCACAGATTCCTGACCTCGATAGAACACCTTTGCGATGAATTAGAAGGGAGACTGCAAGCCAGGTCTTCTCATCCAACATCAGTGCCTGACTTCACAAATGCGCTTCTAGAAGAATGGTCAAAAATTCCAATACACAATCTAAATCTGGTTAAAAGCCTTCCTAGAAGATTTAAAGCTGTTATAGCTGCAAAGGGTGGTCCAACTCCATATTAAACCCTACGGATTAAGAATGGAATGTCATTAAAGTTCACGTGCATGTAAAGGCAGGTGTCCCAAAACGTTTGGCAATATAGTACAGATAGATAGATAGATAGATAGATAGATAGATAGATAGATAGATAGATAGATAGATAGATAGATAGATAGATAGATAGATAGATAGATAGATAGATAGATAGATAGATAGATTCTAATATGCTGATTTGATGCTCATGAAACATTTCTCATTATTATCAATGTTGAAAACAGATGTGCTGCTTAATATTATAATGTGATACATTTATCTTAATAGAAAGTTAAAAGAAAAGCATTCATTTAAAATAGTTTTTGTAACAATGTAAAACTCTTTACTGTCATTTTTTTATCATTTTAATGTGTCCTTGTTGAATAAGTATTATTCTTAAAAAAAAAAACTGAACTCCAATTTTTTGAACAGCAGTGTGTATAGCAGTGTGTATATGTATATATATATATATATATATATATATATATATATATATATATATATATATATATATATATATATATATATATATATATATATATATATATATATATATATATATATATATATATATATATATATATATATAATATAATAAATATAATATAATATATATAATAAATATAATATAATATATAATAAAAATATAAAATAAATAAAAATATATACATGTATTTTTAAATGGTTGTATAAATGGTATAAATATAAATATTATTAATAAATAGAATATAAATGAAAAATAATTCAAATGTACAACATTAATACTTTTTTGTCATTTAAACGCAGCATTTAATGGTCAGCTGTTCTGTGCAGAACAAGAACTCAACTAGTAGCACATCCCTAATACATGTGTCTGATTAGATGATATTATGATCGGGGACTGGGTTGTTATCAAGGGTTGCAGGATGAACCTCTGTCTTGATCTGTCACCGCTAATAAAGTTGAGCAATGTGCTCTTGTGCGCATGACCCAGCTGTTAGTTACCACATTACACTTTAGCTGAGCTAAAGGGCAGTTTATGCTTTTAAAGTGTACTTGTATGATGTGTTTACACTGTAATTACTGCAATTACATGTACTATTTTGCACAGGGGCACTTATGATGGGTTTATATAAAGCACAGAGAGGCCTCTTGAGACGAAATTATAGGCTGATAACTGTCTGTTTGAATAAAGTGCTAGCTTCCATTTCCATTTCCAACTGCAGGTTGGTTATCACATCACAATTGTGAAGGTAATATTGCTTTTATACAACTTGCATTTCAGACATAACAACAATAATATTCATAATAATAACATCAATAATAATATTGTATTATATAAAATAAAAGTTTTGATATGAAATAATTATTTTACATTTATTCATAAATATTCATTATTTATTTTTGTATTATTAAAATAAAATATACAAATATTTATATCTGTTAGAAGTTAATTATCTTTTACCACTATAATCATTAGAAAGTTGTAAAGGTGATGGAGAAATCAAATGTTTGCGTGTGTCTCTTGTAGGAGTGGATTCAGGGAAACATCTGAGCTTCTTCTCTAGAGCTCATCTCCTGCTGACCTGCTTCCAGCCACCTGCTGTCTGTTCCTCCTCTCACTGTCTTTCTCTCTTTCCATCTCTGTTGTTCTCTCTTTCACTCAGAATGCCCCTCTTCTTGTGAAGCCCTGCAGCCGTGCGCTGCCCCCTGCCTCCTCAGAGAGAGGGAGAAACTAGGGCTCCAATTAACACGCGTAATTAGGGCCTCATTTTTCTCCCCTCCTCCCATTCTCCACCTGTCTCTCTCTCTCTTTCTGTCTGCCTTCTGTCTTTTATTCAGATATTCAAGCTCTCTCATTCTGTATGTGATGGTGTCACTGACACCTTCTCCACTGTGTTGTGCCTCTTGTTGTTGGATGTGTGACAGAAAGAGTGTATGACACTAATGTGAATGGAAACGGGCCCAAGCTTTAGATCAAGAAAGGTCTTCACTAATCATCTCTCATTTATATTGTTTGTCAAGCTAGTCTGTTAAAACATTTGTAGTTTTGTTTATTTCTGTCGTTTAACCATGTGTGTATGTATGTAAATGTGTATATTAGGGGTAAGACGAGACACTTGACTCACAAGATGAGATTCATTGGGTTCACGAGAATAAGACGAGACAAAATTCAAGACTGGAAAAATTGTCTGCAGGTGCATTTTTAATGTTTTAACTTATCATCTTGTAATGAATGCCATTTCAGTTATACTTTCTGAGTATGAATTATCATATGCAGTAAAAGACAAGCACTGTAAAAGGTTTTGCCACAAACTCAACTGACTGGCTTCGATTCTCTTCAGACATTACTGTACATGAATTACGAGCTTCCAGAACTTCTGATTGAGGCTGTGCGACCTCCTAAGTGAACTCCTTTCCACAAATTGAAGATAGAAATGAAACAGTACACTGTCAAAAAAAAAGAGTACAAAATTGTACCTTTTAAGGTACAAGTGGCCGTCACTGGGGTGGTACCCTTAAGGGTACATTTTTGTACCTCTACGTCAGGGGTAGGCAAGTTCAGTCCTTGAGATTTTATATCCTCCAGAGTTTAGCTCCAACCCATCTAAGCCACCATAGTATAAAACGCGTGGCTCCCAGCATGCATTGCAGCATTAAGTATGTCACCATTATTGAGATTCATACGCTGATTCTTGATATCTGTGTGCGTCTAAACTTTGACCCCTTAGAATGTGTTTAAAAATCAAAATTCAGAACATCAGATCTGTGGCAAGAAAGTATTGTTGGTGAATATTCTTTATTATTTTTATTCAGTGATGAGTTTAATTAAACATTATTCTTCATGATACAGTTTTTTCATGGATTGTTTTGTTTTGAACAATTATGTGTTTTGTTTACACTGCATCAAAAGCCACAAACTCACTTAAAAATTCAAGTCACGCTGACCAACTAAAGGAAACACTAATCTCAATAATGGTAATAAACATTTTCAATAAAACGTCAAAATCTAAACCTCTGTTAATTCTCAATAAGAGCTTCTATAGACGTCTTTCAGGGTTGGAGCCAAACTCTGCAGGACAGCGGATCTCTAGGACTGAACTTGCCTACCCCTGCTCTAAGTAGAGGAAAATTGTACCCTAAGGACCGTTTGTGTACCTTTAAAGGTACAGTTATATGTTTTGTTCCCCAAGGAACAAAATTGTACCTCCAATGTACCTTTTTTTCTGAGAGTGTATAAATAACACACACACGCACACACACACACACAAATATATAAATATATACAGTTGCAAGAAAAAGTATGTGAACCACTTGCAGAATCTGTGAAAATGTGAATTTTAACTAAATAAGAGAGATAATACAAAATGCATTTTGATTTAGTACTGTCCTGAATAAGATATGTTACATAAAAATGTTTACATTTAGTCCACAAGACAAAAAATAGCTGCATTTATTAATATGACCCTGTTCCAATAAACCATTGATTCTTAATCCTGTGTGTCGTTCCCTGGATGATCCATGACTGTTGTTTTGTTTTGGGATGGTTGTTCTTGAGTCTCTTGTTTGTCTTGAGCAGTTAAACTGCCCAGTGTTCTTTAGAAAAAGCCTTCAGGTACTGCACATTCTTCAGTTGTCCAGGATCTTTTGTATATTTGATCCCTCTCCAGCAGTGACTGTTTGATTTTGAGATCCATCTTTTCACACCGAGGACAATTGAGGGACTCAAACACAACTATTAAAAAGGAAACACGGTGCATCAAGAGCCGAGGGGTGAAAAATTGGATGATATATATAAACGATGCTCTTCCTCTAAATCCCAAATTGTCCTAACTAGGATTGCAAAGTGGTAGAACATTTCTGGAAAATTTTTTGGAAGCTTTCCAGAAACTTTCAATGGGAATTTCCTGGGGAATTTTGGAAACTTAACAAGAATTATGGGAATTATTTGGAAATGTGGGTGGGGGGGTCATACAGAATATGTTTATTTTATTCATGCTTGTTTGTTGTTCAATGACAAATACAAATTTTGTTAGCATTTCTGTAGTGTTGTGCTGATTAGCTCCGCCCACTCTGAAATCTCACTCCTACCTGGAGTAACCTTACATGAAACATAAAATATTTTCTGATTGGCTGTAATTGTGTTACATCATGTGGCAGTTTCACATGTAGTGTGGACAGAAAAAAAAGTTCACTGGAAACTTGTCACATTGTATATCTGGCTAGGAGATAATAGTGTTGATTGAATTTTGCGCACTCGCATATTTTTCTCCACTGAGGTACTCCACTGAGCAGGTGGACAAAAACACACATATATATATATATGTATTATTAAACATATGAGGCAGTGTGCATTTTTATCCAGCTGGATAGTTAACAATTATGTTGGGTCATGTATACTGTCTACAATATATATTTTAAACAAATTAATAAATGACAGTAAAGACAATTATAATGTTACTAAATATTTGTATTTCAAATAAAACTTTCCTAGCATTAAAGTGTCCTGAAAAAATATTAACTGTTGATGATAATGCCTATAGAACAACCACTGGCTCTGCACCCCTATATCCTTAAACTCACTACTTCAGACTTATGTGCTCTCCAGAAGCTTGCGTTCTGCAAGTAAACGGCGCCTTGAGGTACCATCCCAAAAAAAGGCACAAAATCATTTTCACAGACCTTTACATGGACTGTTCCCTGCTGGTGGAATGACCTACCTCAATCCAAGCAGCTGAGTCTTTAGTCACTTTCAACACTTGACCAATTAATACTACCACATACTATTGTCATATTTCTATTCTATTTTTTTTATTAATTTAAAAACCTTGCTACGTGTACTGAGCTAGACTAACTGGGTCTTTTCATAGCACTTATGCAATACATTTGCCCTATTGTTGATTTGATTGCCTCTGTTGTTCTCCTTATTGGACAAAAAAAAAAAAAAACTGTGAAAAAAGGCGTCTGCTAAATTATTAAATGGAAATATTTCTTGAGCCCAAATCAGCATATTAGAAACTGAAGACTAGAGTAATGGCTGCTGGAAATTACATTTTGCCATCACGGGAGTAAATGATATTTTGAGAACAGTGTCATTTTTTTATTTTTGAAATATTTACTGTATTTTTGATCAAATAAATGCAGCCTTGGTGAGCAGAGACTTTAAAAAAAACAATGTATGTGTGTGTGTGTTTGGATTTATGCTTATAAATCACACAGGATGAGTTTTTTTTCACAGAAAGTAAACTGCGCATGTCTCCTGTGATGGGTAGGTTTAGGGGCAGGGGCAGTGTAGGGGGATAGAAAATACGGTTTGTACAGTATAAAATGCATTACGCCTATATGGAATGTCCCCACATTTCACAAAAACAAACATGTGTGTTTGTGTGTGTGTGTGTGTGTAATTGCTCTTCAAAATGCCTATATAGTTATATATCCCCACACTAGCATTTATTCTCACATCCTTCAGATTTAACACACACACACAAGTTCACTCAATACACCTTCTTCTTCTCTCTCTCTCTCTATCTATCTGATGTTGTTCTTGTTGTTGACAGTTGTGTCTCTCATGTCTAAATGGTTCTGTCTCTTCACTTCCACCATTCACTTCCCTTTCTCTTTTTAATCCCTCTCCTGTTTATGTCACTTTTCCCATCTCTTGTGTATCAATCACTCTACCCCTTGCTTTCTCTTTCATCTCTGCTCCTTTTGTTCAATGCACTGCCATCGCTCCATCAATCGTTTGATTTCACGCTATCCATCCACACATTTCCCCCCACCTCACATTCACTCCCTCTCCCCACTCTCCTTTTTCTTTTCTCCCTTTTTGTCTTCACAGTCACTGTATCCATCAGATTCTAGACAGTGTCCATCATATTCACCAACATGACATAGTGCACAGGGACCTGAAGGTCAGTATGTAGCTCACACACTGCCTGTATATGGCCTGTATGTTTGCCGCTGCTTGTTCCTGTCTGTGTGTCTGTAGTTGTTGCCTGTTTTGTCTGTTTGTCTGTGTATTGCATCATGGGCTTCCCCTAATCCATTGACTGCCTTCCCAAACCTCCCGAATCCTTACTTCTTGCGCTTGATCTTTAGCTTGATGCTGTTGTTCAGATGATCAGAACTCTGAAGGTGTGATGGGTATTTTATTGCTTGTGAGGTTTTTATTTTTATTTCTTGATTCCCTATTACTTTTAAAGGGATAGTTCACCTAAAAATACAAATTCTGTCATCATTTACTCACACTCGTGTTGGTCCAAAGCTGTATGCATTTCTTTGCATGTCCACAGAAGAAAGTAAGTCAAACAGATTTGGAATGACATAAGGGTAAGTAAATGATAACAGAACTATCCCTTAAATTATATTTCAATTCTGATACTGTGTATTTAAAGTGGTTCTTCGTATAAACATCCTTAAAGTATTCATTATGTACCATGTTTTCTGTGTCAAAAACGTTGGGCAAACATTTGATTGAGGTAGCAGAGCTCTTATGAAATTTTATGAGTTAAACATTTTTATGAGTTTGATTTTTTCCTAAATGTAATTTTCCCCCCTTTGTTTGTGTTTATATTTTTATGGTTTCTATTTTATTGGTTTAATTAAATTTTAATAAAAGCAAAAATTGTGTCTACTCAGTTGAATTCATTAAACAATGAATCATTTATTAAATTTTTAACAATGATAATGGCCTATGAATTGTTTTATTTTTTTCTGAAATTCTGTGTCTGTTTTAATTTTCTGGATTCTGTTTTATGATTTAATGCACATTTATTATAAAAAATGGTTGTAATCAAATTAATGCATTAAAAACTTTTAATAAGTTTAATTAATCTTTTCAAATGTTAATGAAATTTGAACAATTCCTTCCATATTTGTTGGCAAAAGTGCTGTACAATGGAGGTTTAGGGCCCTATCATTCACCCGGCCCCAGGCGCAAGTGTTTTTTGCTAGTTTCAGCCCGACGCAGTTATAATTTTCACGTCCAGCGCCATGTTGTTTAAAAAACAAATGTATTCACGCTCATCTGTTTACCCATGGGCATGCTGGTTTTAAAAACGAAGTGTGTTTAGGCGCATTGTTGACGTGTTGCTATTTTGAGGAAACTGAAAACGATTAGCATCAGTTAGGGCGGGGCGATAAGTTTTTCTATTTGGATAAACAAAAACAAAACAATCTGTATTTATTTTAATAATAATTTTATTTCACATCCTGTCCAGTGATGTCCTAAAAACAATGTTGATATTGAAGACTATAAACAAATACAGTGAATGCAATGTAGGCTGTGCAATATATTACGTGCAAAAAGGGGTTTACAATCTAAAAACAAAATTAATCATTTTGTTTTTAAATTCACTAAACTAAAAATGAAAATAAAAACAAAAGCATATTTGCCTATTTAATTACCCCATTATAATGGTCACTTTCATAAAAATATACTTGCATATAGGTTTAAAATTCCACATATGGCACATTTATTGTCCCACAACAAATATTTTAGAAATAAGTATACTTCAGTCAGAATGATTGTGTTCCTATTCTATTGCGCTCCGTTTGTTTGGCGCGAATGCGTGTGGCGGCGCTCGTTCGCGGAAGCCTGAATTTTAGCGGAGATTCACATGCACATTCATATTTGCTCTCCTGACAGCAAAATGGACATATTTGCATGACTTTCCAATATTTATAGATGGAGAATATATCTGTAAAATATAAATTATGCACTGAGGAAAGCACCACGTTTCAAATGCATTAAACACTGCAAGTAGCCTTTTCATCTGTCTGTCAGAACAAGTGGCCTATCTCTCAGAGCATCTGACAGGGCAAGCTGCTTCAAACTATACGTGTTAACTATATCTTACCAGTTATTTTGAAGCCCTTAATATAAAGCATGTGTCATGTTTAGGACAAATTGTATCATGCACTTTCCCTGCATCAGCTCACTCTGCCTCCTCCGCTATTTTTCAGATGCGTTCGTATCAATCTACTCTATATCGATATAAACGGTATTGCCTCAATCCATATAGTTTCAAAAAAATATTTTGTACAAACTCGATATACCGTCCAACCCTAGTATCAATAGTGCAATATTTTTTGTGTTAGGCATCTTAAAGCAGCACTAGGTAACTTTTGCTCTCGGGCTCCCCCTATAGTTGGGAAACAGTATTGTCGTCTACTACTGTCGTAAACTGTCATCCTACATCACGCGATGCACGTGCATTTGTTGACATGATAACTATGATAGCCCTGAACACTGCAGGAGTTCACATGCAGGTGTTCTGCTTGCGTCGCATGTGAAATGTCTTCATCCCAGGTACAGTGGCATATGTTGCAGCATGTCATGAATATAATTTAATGTTTTTTGTTTTTTTTTCAAACGCCAAATGATCGCGATGCACACGTTTACAAGCCAGCGTCATTATATTTGCCTAGTCTATTGTTTACCGTTTTACAGAATCTATATGATACTTCAGTTCAATGTTTGAGTGGTAATAACCATATATCGTCAATATTATAATATCAAGCTACCTTTTCAAATTTGAAAAAATCTATTTGCATTATAGCTTGAGGCAAGACAAATAAACCAATATCACAGACATGTATACCCTAAAATATGATTTTGTGCGCATGACAGCCAAGTCCGCATCGGTCGGGCACCCCTCCTCCTCCTTCAGCTCACGCCGACGAGCAAACGCTGGCCCAATGTTCATCCTCGTCCTGCCTTTGATATGATCACTTTCTCGTTTACTCTTTTTGCATTCCTCCGACAAAACCTTTGCTTTCTTCTTTTTTTGTGCTGCGTCGGCCATGACTATAGCATTCGGCAAACAAAGGATAGCTGGGCTTGCACGTCCGATTTTAAGGAAGTGGGGGTGGTGGTGGAAGTGACGTATATGCTGTAAAGCAGTCGAATTTTGTTGTTCTTTTTTTTCTCGGGTTACTACCCGAAACCCGAAGTTTAAAAGAACGAATAAAAACGACACAGACCCCGTCAGGCTATGGCAGACGTGTCATTCAACCTATTGTAAGTCGATGTATCATCACAAGAGTCTTGAAAATATATTATGAAGGTTGAAAAGTTACCTAGTGCTGCTTTAAAGGGCACGTTAGTAATATGCGGCTAAAGGCGTGTCAACAGTGCTACACTCTGCTTATTACACACACAGGGGCGCAGCAACACACAAACATTTTTAAATATTTAAAAATAAAAGGATTCCTCTCTGGAGAAGCGCTCAGTCTTTACGCTCGCAATTTACGTCATGGTGCAAGCACAACTGGCTTTTATAGGGAATGGGAGATGAGACTCTGATTGGTTTATTGCACGTTATGCCCAAAACACTCCCATGATTCTAAGAGACTAGGTAGGTACAACCCTTTTGAAACATGCGCCTTGTGCGCTGACTGTTTTTTCCGTCGTTAAACTAGCAAAAGTGGATTCGGACACGCCCTAAGTGCACTTGTGCCATTCACTTTAGACCATGCGCTCAGATCGTTAAAATAGGGCCCTATGTGTTTAAATTATTACACGAAAATTTGTGATATTCCGTATTTTATTGTTATTACTTTTAGAAGTACATTCTGCTATACAATAGTGATATAATTAAAGTCCCTGTAAAGTCAACATGTGTTCTGAGTTTCTTACACCACAGATAAATGTGTTATTAACAAACTAGCCAAATTTGAATCATAAAAAAATCCGCTAAGTACATAAAATATCTTATCGAAATCTTGAAAAAATAAGCAGCATTCTCTGCTCTCGACGCTGGGGCGTGTCCGTTGATCAGCGCCGAAACCACACCCACTCGCGGGAAAGCGGCTGTAAACACACAAGACAACAACACTCAAGTACAGCTCACGAGTCACGGCGGCACCAGATGTCGGCGGGACGGGAGGATGAAGGTCGGGGCGGGAGATAGTCAGTTCGGCCCCATTCTGCAGCGGATTATCAGTGAATCCCGGTTGTTGTCGATGAAAGTTTGTAAAACTATCCGGTGTAAAGACACTGCAGAGGCAGGTGTTGGTGGTGATTGTCAGCACTCCATCAAGGTAGCTGTTCACAAAGCTGTTTTTTTTTTGTAGGTTGTTTTGTAAGTTGTAGGCTGTAGTAACTAACGGTACTGACAGTAACTAGCGGGCGAACTGATGCGAAATTGCGAATGTACTCTAGTTATGGGGAGGGGCCACATGCAAAGCGGCTCCAGTGCGTCATCAAGCCACCCTTTTAACCCGCCCAAAAAATCCGGAACATAGCAATGGTGAAAAACTTCTTAACGGTCTAACTTCTGAATTCAGTACTACATAGTTCACAGTCTTTGTAATGTGTTTCAACAGTACATTTCTAATGTGTTTAGAAACAAATCTCAGAATTGCCTTTACAGGGAGTTTAATGTCATAATTTGTTGCGATGAAGACCTTTGAGTTCCTGTGTGTATCTTTTTATCAAATTAAATGGTGAAATGGTCGTGAAGTGAACTCTCAGAGCAACTCTGCAGATGAAGTTGTTCATGTCCTCATAGTATAGATGCATGCTTCAGTATACTAGACGAAACTGCACTGGTCCGCTCATTCACGTAGACACACTTCATGCTCCTTTTTGCACTTCAAAATTCACAGACACTAGTTGATTTTATGATATGATTGAATGTACAGCCCTGCTTCTGATTATTCATCAATTTTTTTATACTGTAAGTTACATTTGTATGACTGGATTTTGCGATTCCATCCTCGCTTTCCACATCGCAGAAATCATAAGGGCTCTAAAGTAGTCAGCATGCACTCAGAACAAGACTCATCTTGGTTTATTGTCACAGTAGTATCTCAGTTGTTCCAGTAGTTTTTTTATTACTTGAATGATGAACAGTATCATGAACTACCAATCATTCTCTTAATTGAAACAATGGTAGTTTTTTCATGTAATTTCACAAAAAAAAATATTTCTAGATTTGTTATTTTGCTTCTCGGTGTAGTTTCTTGCTTGTGTAGCTCCGTTAAATTGATTCTCTAGCTTATGAAGCGTGGGAGAAGAGACTCAAATACTGTAACATTTAGTGATGTTAGTACAGGAAATAAAGTTAATATTAGAAAGGGGAGCACAGTGAGTTTCAGTACATTTTTAGACATTTTAATGTCCACAGCAGTTCTTTCGACTGGAGATTTTGTGCTGAAATACAGTGACTCTTCTTGTCTCACCCCTACACACACAAACTCACACACTCAAACACACATCTTCTCTTGCAGGCCATGATCAGCAGCTGACACTGGGGGAGGTGTGAAGAAACACACACACACACACACACACACAGACACGTACACACTATGATGAATACACAAATAAATTGATATCCATATATGCGTTCATACGTTTAAAGGCGTAAACAGACAGATTCACCGTCAGAAATGCCGTGGCCATATGTCATGCTTCGTGGTATTTTAATGGGAGACATTTAGAAAGCAAATGCAGCACTTTAATTTACAGTCCTGAACTTTACTGCCATGCCAGAACTTCACACACATGCCAGTAAACTCATGCTGTGCACACTGCACATGGATAATAATAATCACAGCTATAACGTTATTTATGCAGCACTGACCCTATCAGTAATGCAGCTCAAAGTACTGTATAAAAGATAAAATATGGTCATTAAGACTACATTGCTTAAAATAGTTTTATGTAATTCTTATCATTTATACCCTTTTGCCTTTGTATTGCCAAAATCGTCTTCCAGTATGCGTCAGTTTTTTGCAGATTAAACTGGTCATAATTTAAATGAATTGCAGTCTTTTTAAATTTTATGGTAAATTTGCAAATCATTTTAGATGAAAGGGTCTTGTTAATGCTAATCGGAGTGACTTCAAGACTTTATTGGAATAAATTGACTTCAAGATTGACAGTGTCAGAAGCAAAGCTTAAATCCAAGAGGAGATGAAAAAACATTGATCCTGTACATAAAAGTCTTAGAGCTTTTATGTCTTTAAATGGCACAAACTCTGAAGCAATACTGCAAAATATTTGACATCTTAAAGCGTTAGTTCCCCCATAAAATGTAATTCTGTCTCACCCTCATGTAGTTCTAAACCCTTAAGACCTTCGTCCATCTTCGGAACACAAATATACATATTTTTGATGAACTCCTAGAGCTCTCTGACCTCTCCATAGACAGCAATGGAATTGCAACTTTAAGACAGATATTAGAGAGAGCGCCCTAAGCACCGGTAAGATCATTTAGTCTCATTAGTTTTAATAAAGATGATTGTGTTTTTGAGCATCTAAGACTCAGTTTTTCTTGTGGTCGTTTACGTGTGTTCTTGCTTTATTCTGCGGTAAAGCATGTTGCAGTAGCGCGTCATATCTGACTACAATATATATAAAGGTAACACACGTTTATTTTTTAACAATTTGCCAGGAGTAAAATTTAAACAACCAGATATTTCTGGTCTTTTCACAAGCAGATAGATATCTTGTCAGAGAAATGAATGAAGTGAGCAGATATAAAAAGGCCATTACTCTCCCAGCTGCGCTGCTGCTGTTGTTGGTGGACACTAAACACTGTATACTAACCTATTGGTTGATTTGATTTTGAAGGCCTGTTACCCTGTTGATGACAATAAATAGGTCTACAAATTATGTTTATTGTGTTTGGATGTTCAGTTCTGTTCATATTTACATTTAAAAAGCAGACATAAAAGTAACTTAAAAGTTACTTTGCCTAGTAACTAATTTCTTTTGATATACAGTAATTGGTAAAGTAATTCAATTACTTTTAAAAAGAAGTAACTAGTAACTGTAACTAATTACTAATTTTCAGTAACTTGCCCAACACTGATCATGAGTCACATGGACTACCTTTCCGGGCCTTGAAAGTATTAATTAAATTGCTGTCTATAGAGGGGTCAGAGAGCTTTTGGATTTCATCAGAATTATCTTCATTTGTGTTCCTAAGATGGACGAAGGTCTTACGGGTTTGGAACGACATCAGGGTGATTAATTAATGACAGAATTTAAATTTTTGGGTGAACTAACCCTTTAATATAGCAATTTGACCTTTTCTTTACATTTCTTAGGATAAAAGAAAAATCTATATTATCTAAATTTGCCTCTCATGCGAACATTAATTGGCTGAAACGCATTTCATTGTTCAGAAAAAAAAAACCTTGTCAATTCTATTGAATAATTGCCTTCGTATTGTATGTATTGATGCTTTGTAATATACAATCTTTCAAAAGTTTGGGATCACATTCTTGAACGCTTTTATGCTCCCCAAGGCTGCATTTATTTGGTCAAAAATACAGAAAAACAGGAATATTGTGTAATATTATTTAAATTTAAAAAGACCTCATTTCAATTTTAATATATTTTCAAATGTAATTAATTCCTGTACATGAATTTTCAGCAGCTATTATTCCAGTCTTCAGTGGTTGTGCGGTTTAATATTTTTGTGGAAACCACAAAATGCTTTTTTGACATGATTCTTTTATGTACAGAAAGAATTTATTTGAAATACAAATCTTTTGTAAATGTCTTCACACTTTTGATCAATTTGATGTGTCCTTGCTGAATAACGTATTCATTTATTTTAATTTATTTAAAACCTCAACCTTTTAAATGCTAGTTGAAGTAAATTTCTAGCTTTAGTTAATGTCATTCACAGTTACGCCATATCACATGACCTTCACACACACACACTCTCTCTCACTTTAGCTTGCAAACCCTCTTACTGTTCAACCTCCATGTGCTGTGTGATTCTAGAACAGCTATAACACCCCCCATCTTGGGGATTTGTCTTTCAGCATTGAATGATTTGACTCAAGACATTGGAATAGCTTTGACCTAGAGAGCTATTTACAATATTAAAGTCCCTGTAAAGGCAATTCTGAGATTTGTTTCTAAACACATTAGAAATGTTAGAAATGTATTGTTGAAACACATTACAAAGACTGTGAACTATGTAGTACTGAATTCAGAAGTTAGACCGTTAAGAAGTTTTTCACCATTGCTGTGTTCCGGATTTTTTGGGCGGGGTTAAAACGGTGGCTCGATGACTCACTGGAGCCACTGAGCACATGGCCCCTCCCCCATAACTAGAGCACATAACACATCGCATCAGTTCACCCGCTAGATTTCGAGTTACTGTCAGTACCGTTAGTTACTACAGCCTACAACTTACAAAACAACCTACAAAACAAAAACAGACGATCTCAAGAAGAGGTGAATACATTTTGTGAACAGCTACCTTAATGGAGTGCTGACGATCACCACCAACACCTGCCTCTGCAGTGTCTTTACACCAGATAGTTTTACAAACTTTTATCGGCAACAACTGGGATTCACTGATAATCCGCTGCAGAATGGGGCGAACCGACTATCTCTCGCCCGGCCTTTTCCTCCCGTCCGCTGACATCTGGTGCCATTGTGACTCGTGAGCTGTAACGTTACGTGAGTGTTCTTGTTGTTGTCTTGTGTGTTTACGGCCGCTTTCCCGCGAGTGGGTGTGGTTTCGGCGCCCCAGCGTTTGATAGCAAAGAACGCTACTTATTTTTTCAAGATTTCTATAAGATATTTTATGTACTTAGCGGATTTTTTTTTTATTCAAATTTGGCTAGGTGGTTAATAAAACATTTATCTGTGGTGTAAGAAACTCAGAACACATGTTTAATTTTGACTTTACAGGGACTTTAATTGATTTACACTATTGATTTAGCCTTTTCCTCTACCACCTGACCTCAGTGACCCTCAGTGTATTATCACTTGGATGCCTGATCTGGGTTTGGGCTGTTAAATACCAAAACCAACATTCCTGAAGTTTCGCCCTGGCATAGGCTGTACCCGTGTATAGCAACATGGGGTCTCTTGGCAACCAGCGCACGTGTGTGTGTGTGTGTGTGTATGCACGTGTTTATGATTTTTTTTGCGTCCATGCTGAATAAGAGTATTAATTTCTTTTAAAAAGAATGATAATGTATGAAAATGCGGTTTTGTTGTATTTTTGGCTTTTTAGAATACGCTGATCTCAGATCCATTATTAGATCAGTTCATGAGAATATTTTCTTTTTTCCTTTTATGTAAAGCTGTTCAAGGTACATAATAGTAGGCTGGTGGAAAAGCATTATGAAACTTCTTTCGTGAACTGTATTTTGCAGTGATTTAAAGTCATATGTTGACAAAAGAAACAATCTTGAACTCTCAATAGGCACAAAGCATTGCCTCCATGTCTTAATTGTAACTAATTTAATATATATCGCAGTTGTATCATTTTATATATTATATATATATATATGCTACATGGAGGCAAGGCTTGAGTCTAGAGAGATGCCCTGCCCCCTCCTATTTACATTTTTACCTGCCCCAAATACCCCTCGCCTCTGGCCTGTGCACGGGACTGTAGCGCTGCTCAGACTAACCTCCGCCCCCCTGCTGTTTGCATGCAGTCACTGCATCCAGCAGATCCTGGAGGCGGTGCTTCACTGCCATCAAATGGGCGTGGTGCACCGAGACCTGAAGGTAAGTGCTGATTGTGATGTCATCGCTGTACTTCAAGTGTGTGAACGTGTATGTGCTCATAAAAGTTGGTATGAACTGTAGAAATCTGTGCCTATCGCTGTGTCGATTTGAAGGTGACTGACGAAATATAGCTGATAGCAGCTTTTGGACTGTTTGTGAAAATGAGGAAAAATACATAAATGCAATGCAATGGAAGTCAGTCCGATTTCACACAGTGATAGCGTGCTACAGGTGTGTGTTTGTGTGTGGGTGTGTGTGTTTCCTTGTGTGGCCACTGCTGGTAATAAATTCACTTTCATGAATGTTCAGGTAAGACTGCACTAATTGGGCTGACAATCAATGTCGTACTTTAAAGGAGTAGTTCACTTTATAATGAAAATTACCCCATGATTTACTCACCCTCAAGCCATCCTAGGTGTATATGACTTTCTTCTTTCTGATGAACACATTCAGAGATAAATTAATAAAAAAATATCCTGGCTCTTCCAAGCTTTACAATGGCAGTGACGCACGCGGTCCATTGAGTTTTAAGATCAAAAAAGCACATCCATCCATAATAAACATACTTCACATGGCTCCGGGGGGGTTAATAAAGGCCTTCTGAAGTGAATCGATGGGGTTTTGTAAGAAAAATATTCATCTGAAATAAGAAAGTCATATGCACCTAGAATGGCTTGAGGGTAATTTTCATTTTAAAATGAACTACTCCTTTAAAATACCACTTTGATTGTAATTTATCGATCAATCACTTCAAAAGTGCTTCCACTAAAACGTCTGTTATAATAATAAAAATAAACCAAATTTAATGAACCACGACAATGTATCTCTAACCTAAGAATGTAAGTTTAGACATCAGGGTCCCAGTCCCAGACCGGTCGTCATGTCCAGGTTTGAGTTTACTGCAGTGCCATTTGACTGCCACCTTCCCACCCTTGACCTTCTCTAAAATGCAGTGTGCTTCACAAAATGTTATTCTTAATTCCACTAGTGTCACACTGTGATGCCTTGCAGTTGGATTACAGTGCGAACCGGACAAAAATAGCCTTTGGATGCTTACCTTAACCCATGCCTTCTGTACAAACACATTACAAATGAATGCTTTGTGGTTTGTCGGTGGAGAGGGTGGTGCTTAGAAACTATTCAGAATGCATGCTGCATGTATTTCTGTTATTTATAATCTCATAAATTGTTCATACAGTGGTTTGCTTGTTTTTCTTGTTTGTATGTCTTGAATGCATGTATAAGTGGTTTGATTGTGACTATTGTATATCTGTATGTAATTTTAAAAATGTAAATTTATCTGCAGGTTCTTCAAAATGCACACAAAATTGAGTTATTCAGAGAGCAAAACGGTGCACTTTGTGCTTTGACAGATGCATATTAATAAATTAAGTTTTAATTTAAACAAAAACCAAAATAAAGCTTTGGTTATTAAATTTGAGTAATTGGATAATTGAACTCTGTATGCTGTTCAAGGTGTTGTGTGTTTCAGCAACAAGCCACCTCACAATATTTCAGCTGAACAAGTTTTACATATTGCTACTCAACCATAATTTTTTTTTAAACTGAAAATTCAGGCAAATATTTTTGGTTGCCAAAATTTTCTGTGCATCTCTAGATTTGATCTGTGTAGGTTTAGATTCATCGTGCTTCATTTTCAATGTAGCAGTTTCCAGAAAAAGAAACAAGGTTAAAGCTCAAAAAGGTGTTGCTACGGTGAGCTCCATACTCTACACTGACAGTACCAGCACTCTGGTTTCACGCTATCAGTGTCTACTACTGTGCACTACTCTGGAGTGCCCTTTTGAATGAAAGCCCGGGGCACGCGCTCCTCCACAGTGGGAATCTGAGTGGACATGACAGAAATGCCACTGCAGAAAAGTGCAGAGATCTTGCACAGCAACACAATAGCACAGGACACATCGACACCCATGCGTTTTTTGGTTTAAACTTAACCAACTCAAGCCAATTTAACCAGTGCACTAAGCTGTGTGTGTGTCAGTGTATGCATATATATATATATATATATATATATATATATATATATATATATATATATATATAAATATATACTTATTTTTTTAGCTGTGCCAATGCTGATGAGATTTTTGCTCGGAAGTCAAGTCATGGATTTCTCTGCAGAGGTTATGCGTTTGTGAAAGAGCGCTGGAGAGCGATTTTTGGCAGATCTTTGCTGGATTTGTTCTCAGAGGGTGCTGTTCATCAAAATTCCTCCCACTACTGAGCTTTAAGGCTGGGATTAGATCCTCAGCAGTGTGCATGTTTAACCTCTTTTTTTTCGGGGAGTACGCATTAGCCGTGCTATATGAGTGCTGCTGAGGATGGAGAAAAAATCTAGGGATTTTTAATGAAGGGATGGTGGTGAGGTGATTGTGAAAATGAGCATTATGGAATAGGGATGACAATGTAAAAAAGTAGAAAGCATCTGGCTCAAAATGCCACATTTGCTTAATAGCATTTACATCCATTAGTATATGCAGATGGGCCGTTATAGGCAAGCCGCCCGTCGTATGGAAATGGTCAAAGTTAGTCTGTGAGCAATTGAAAGCAAATTGACTGTGTGTGCAACCATACCTAATATCTAAATCTATATATACTACAGGAGGTGATAGGATTCAGCATAGGATTTTGTTTACCATTAATGTTAAATCATTCTGCATATGCTATTGGCTCAAATCAGTCAGTTATGTATGTCTACTGAGAAGAAGGGGGTTTTGCTAACATTTTTTAATATTGAAAAATGTCTGTTTACTTAAGCTGCATATATCTGATCTAAAATATAGTAAAACAGTGATATTATATTACTGTTTTCTATCTCTTTATTTTAAAATGAAAGGCACAATATGTAAGATTATTTGATTAAAATATCCAAAAACTACTTGAACAATGTATATATATATATATATATATATATATATATATATATATATATATATATATATATATATATATATATATATATATATATATATATATATATTTACATTATCCCAAATGTTTCCAAGAATGTTTAAATCCAAAGAAATAAGCTAGAGAAATAACCAGGGCACAAACCGTGTCCATGCATCGCCTATCAATGACATCATACCCACATTACCCTCGATTTCCAATTTAGGATTTGTAGAAACCATGGAAACACCAAAGACGCTTTAATATATTGTGTGTTTTAATAGACCGGTGAGCAACTGTTTTGATACATTCATGAACATGAACAGTAAACGAATCATTGTTATATAGCTTAACACAGTTTTATTGTTTAAAGGAACATTCCACCGTTTTTAGAAATAGGGCTTATTCAACATCTTTCCCACATTTAGATATGTGGGCGAATGCATTTTTGTCTCATTGCATGCATTGTTTTAGTTTGGCAGTGTCACCGCTAGCTTAGCTTAGCATAATGAATGGAATCCTATGTTGCCAGCTAGCATGTCAAAAAACGAAGCACTGCTACTTGGGCACAGAGATATCACGCAACACATGAAATCTCCAAATTTCCGTCAACATACCGGCATATGTTGTGCATGTGTTGCTTGGTATCTCTGCGCCCAAGTAGCAGCGCTTCGCCTGTGCTTCCCCATAATATAGTCCCAAATTAATATCTGCCTGGTCTTAATCTGCATTGCTATTTGTATTCGCTATGAATACGCAGGCCACAAGAAGGACATGCTAGCTGGCAACATAGGATTCCATTCACAATGCTAGGCTAAGGTAGCGGCGACCCTGCCAAACTAAAACAATGCATTTGCCCTCATATCTAAATGTAGGAAAAAAGATGAATAAGCCCTATTTCTAAAAACGGTGGAGTGTTCCTTTAAATCTCTTTTTTTTGATGTAGTACCATGTTTTATCATGCCTACTCTCGATCTAGCTTACTGCAGTATGCAACAAGTGTCTCAGTAGCCACAGAGTAGCATTATAACATGACTTTAAAAACACTCAAATGTATCTAATATGATAAAACAGCACGGTGTACCCCACATACATCTCGAGCCGTGTGTCACACTTGTCTCTCATTAGCAATTGCTGCAACAGCCTCGTTCTTTTGCACCAGCTGTAGAGGTAAAAACAACAATTCACATGATTCAGCGAAATCAAGGCGTCATTAAGCTATGACTTTTTGAATAAGTGACTGACATCATGGCAAAATAGTGGCGAAAATTAGGGATGAACCGAAATCAAAATTCTTGGCCGAAACCGAAAACCGGAAAAGATGAAACCAAAGCCGAAAACCGAAACACCGAAATAAATTATACCAATTATTAGTACCATTGCATTTATGGCTACGACTGTGTAACTTTACTAAAAATCAAGGCATTGCAATTACATAAATTCATATTAAAGTTTCAAAAAATAAATAAATTGCAAATTATGCAAATATTTATTTAGCACATTGCAACAATGTACAGTATAAAATAAAATTCTAACTTATTTTATACTATTGTACAGGACTACTGGCCTGCAGAAAGGTACAGAAATTTGATGAAGTAATTAAACGTAAAATAACTGCATATTTAACTGTTTAAATTAAAGATTAATCCTTTTTAAACTTACAAAAGCTATTCAATCAAGAGCAATGAATGATGTCCTTATCTTTTGTTGACATTAAACAGACCGCAGTAAAGGCTACTGCCCCTTTAAGATCTAATGCAGGGATTTGCGTCGTCTTTCTCGCCTGTATACAGTTCCCTTAAGACATATACGGACTGTCTGCAAGGATACTCATCAAGATGGACATATTGACATACTTTTTGTGTGAGTTGGTCCGTTTAAGCGCAAGACTTGATAGAGAACTCAATATTTGCGCTGTGAGACGAGTGCGCGCTTTCAGATGAGTGCACAGAGACAGATCTTCTCACAGCGCGCGATTTCTCATTCGCGTCTTCTGACTCTACACCCGGTGATGACTCGAAAGCAACTGGTCATATTCGAACATACGGCAGCACTCGCATTGAACAAAGTTTACAAAGAGAGCCCATTTTGCCCACGTTGCTTTTTTATTATCGCTGTTGTTGTAGTGTATCACTGAGGAGCCAGCACATGTATTCATCAACAGAAACAGAAACAAAGCATTATTTTCGAGTTACAACCCATGCGTCATCAAATGCGAGATTAACCACATACAGGTCGCGGATTCTGTTTGCGTCATTATAAAAAAATGTCGGCCGTATTGTTTCGGTGATAAAAGTCTTTCGGCCGAAAATGCACTTTTGGGCCTTTTTCGGTCGAAAATTTTCGGTAGCTGAATATTCGGTGCATCCCTAGCGAAAATTACATATTGTGCCTTTAATTTGTTCCTATGATGGCATTGCTAAATTCTCAGCTGTCAGTACTCCATTACTCCAACAGTGGTTATTTGAAATAAATGTATTATTATTATTATTATTAAATCATCTTACTGACTCAAAACTTTTAAACAGTACAGTTTTGATAATTTAATTTGCAGTCTTCATTCTGGGTAAGAGAATGAGGGAAGTGAATGTTAGATCCAACAAACACTGCAATGCAGGCAAAGCTGCTTTAGATTTGACTATCTGGTGCAGCGCTTGTGAAGGTGTGTGTGACTGTATTTGGTTTGTTAGCCTCCCCTTACAGATCAGAGTTGCTAGCATTATGATTTATAAGATAGTTTTGTGTGTGTGCTAGCAGAAGCATCAGGAGGCACTAGAGGGGATATCACATTATTAGCATCCATCAGTGACAGAGAATAATGAGGCTGGATAATCTGGGTCAGTTGGGAGAAAAACACACACATACGCGCACACGCTCTTATTACCAGTGAAGACAAATATTGTATTTTCTGCATCCTAAATTAAAAAAGTTATTCAACCAAACTCAACATTCAACTAATATTTCAAAGAATCAGATTTGGAGGGTTGTTTGTGCACAATGTTAAAATTTTTAAGAACACGTGTTGGATATCTGACTAGCCTTGTTGTGTAGTGTGTGTAAGCATGCACATTGTTTTTGTTATTTTAATTGTGTGTGTTTAAGGCTGTTAAGTTGCCGTTAAGGCAGGAGAAATGTTGTCTTCATTCTCCCCTCAGCCAGAGAATCTGCTCTTGGCCAGTAAGTGCAAGAACGCTGCTGTGAAGCTGGCTGACTTTGGACTGGCCATTGAGGTGCAGGGAGACCAGCAGGCATGGTTTGGTATGTAATTGTTGCCATAGCATTGCAAATCATTACTTTGATTTTGAGACATGGCCACACGACTCATTTTTTTGTCACTTATTACTTTTACAGTCACATTTTACTGGTGCAGCAGGAGTATCTGAAACAGTGTGTGCTTAACTATGTTTTACAGGATTTGCAGGGACACCAGGTTACCTGTCCCCTGAGGTGCTGAGGAAGGAGGCATATGGCAAACCGGTGGACATCTGGGCCTGTGGTAAATAACAATGACAAGCGCATGCTAATTCTGAAGAGAAAAAGAGATTTTCTGTGCTGTGCTTTAAAACCTTGATGCCTTGATGTCTACTTCACCGTCTACCTTCCCTGCTGACAAAAAAAAAATTAATAAACCAGCCCAAGAGGGTTTTCTGTTCTCAGCTGGTCTCCTGGTCTGGTTGGTCTGGTTTTAGGGAGGTTTGGGCACTTCCTTTTTCTTTTCTTTTTTGGCCTGCCTGTTAAACCAACTTGGCCAGGATAGGAGATCAAGCAAACTATAAAAATTGTTCTAGGCTGGTTTGCTAAGTTTTTATTTTTCAGCAGGGCCCTAAAGCGATTTTCACACATACACAGATTTGCAGTGAGGAAGACAGGAAGTCATTTTCAATCAGAGTTGGTTATTTCTAGTTGACCTGCACTACACTAGTTAAACCTACAAGCAAACAACAACACAGAGACTCATCTAAAGGGGTTGGACAATGACACTGACAATGACACTCTGAGACACTGGCCAATATAGTGTTGTATCCAAAAACATAAAACCACAGCTGCCCAACTCACTGCAGAATTAAATGTGCACATCGATTCTGAGACACTGGCCAGTGTATAGTGTGTGTGAATCTTCATTGATTTTACACTCCATCAGTAAGAGCAGAGTGTGAAGGTTGAATTAACAGAGCAATAGCACAGCTGTCGATAAAATATTGCAATCAACAAAACATAGTGCGAGACATATCAGAGTTCAAAAGATGACAAATTGTTGGTGCACGTCTCGTTGGCTCACCTTTACCAGAACAGCAAGTCATTGTGGTGTATCAAGAGCTATGGTATGCAGGGTAATGTCGGCATACCACCACGTAGGATGAACCATATCCAACAGAAGTAACTGTTCGCGCAAGAGGAAGCTGTATTGTATCCAAAAAACATAAAACCACAGCTGCCCAACTCACGGCAGAATTAAATGCGCACATCAACTCTACTGTTTCCACCAAAACAGTTTTTCGGGAGCACCACAGAGTCAATAATCAGGTTCAGGCTGCTATAGCCAAATCTTTGGTCACTTGTGCCAATGCTATATCATTGATGGTTTGGGCTGCAATATCATGGCATTCCCTACTATGTTTTATGGGCACATCACTTCCAAGGACTACCGAACCATTCTAGTAGAGGACCATGTGCACCTAATAGTTTAAACATTGTACCCTGAAGGTGAACATCTCCTGTATCCTGCACAGTCACCAGACTATATTTTTGAGCCAATTTGGGGTATTTTGGAGGAGCAAGCCAGAAAATGTTTTCCTCCACAAGCATCACATAGTGATCTGGCCACTGTAAATTATTGTTTTCAAAAACCAGGTGTTTCAGTTTCATTGTCCAACCCATTCCGTCCCCTGTATTCCGTCCAACCCTGTATTTCGAGTATAGTACAAATGATATTACCGGACATACTTTATGAAACAACCTTAAAAATGTTGCTTATGCTCCACTTGGAACAGAGCCATATATATAGTATATATATTTAATGGTTTTCTATTAAGGTGTGATTCTGTACATTCTGCTGGTTGGATACCCACCTTTCTGGGATGAGGATCAGCACAAACTTTACCAACAGATCAAAGCTGGAGCTTATGATGTAAGTTTTACATCTTTTCAGTTTTGAGCCTTGCTCCCCCTCTCTTTCCCTTCTCTTTTTCCCGTTTCTAGCTTCTCTAACGTGTCGCGTCTGATGTTCTCACGACATTTTGACGTTCCCACTCCATCTAGCTTGTGCAACATATTTGTCCGTTTCATAAATGCAGGAGAGTTCATAAGAGATATTTTATAATGCAGTTATTAATTCAGTGAGTTATTAGAGAGAGAGAGAGAGAGAAAGAGAGAGAGAGCGTATGTGAATTACCTCAGTCTATGCTTCTGTAAGAACAGCACCTTTATTACCTCGCTAGTGAGAAATGCCATGTTGCTTTTAAGTTGCTAAACTATTTTACTGATAAAATCGTCAGAGCAGCGCTGACAACAAGTTTCTGTACAAGTGTGTGTCGGTAGCCTGTATGGGTGTGTTTGAGTGAGAGAGCAGAGAGAGTGGGAGAAAGATTATATGCGTTAAACATAATTAAATGTAAGTTTTTCAGAAAAACATAGAATTAAGTTGTCGTTTTTATCCTGTTGTTTTCTATATTTCCTTGCTTGGTCAGTGTCGCTTTGGGTTTTGGTTCTTTTGCTGTTGTAGGCTGTAAAGACACTTGAAATTAGTGAAATTATTTGGCGAAGTGATATGGAACTGTAATGCAGTCAAGACCTGCCTTTGCCGTGCATTTCCCTGAAAATAATTGCACAACATTCGTTAGCCAATCAGATTGAAACATTCTTATTTTTTTATTTTTTTTATTCTGGTAGTTTCCATCTCCAGAATGGGACACAGTTACTCCTGAAGCCAAAAACCTCATCAATCAAATGCTGACCATAAACCCTGCCAAGAGAATCACTGCACAGGAAGCTCTCAAACACCCATGGGTCTGCGTACGTATTCTCCAAGATGCACAAGCTGACATATAAAACACATATACAAATACTGGAAAATGCAGGTCTGGATACAGTGAAAATCTTTTCCCTATTTGTTTCCATAGCAACGCTCTACTGTGGCTTCCATGATGCACAGACAAGAGACTGTGGAATGCCTGAAGAAGTTCAACGCCAGAAGGAAACTCAAGGTGTGTTTCGTAGTCACACACAAACAAGCTCACCTAATTCTATTTTTACACACAGAGAGGTTATATATCCTCTCTCCTCACAGGGGGCCATCCTCACCACCATGCTTGTGTCACGGAACTTCTCTGGTAAGTTACTCTGGTATAATAAACCTGGATATTAACTCTTTAAACGAATTTGATTGACAGCTGAGTTGACGGAACTGTGTGTTTTCTGATTGGTCTGTTCTGTGTATGTTCGCATGGCTCTCCAGGGAGTCATCTGTGTGTCTTTTAGATCCCCACTCAGTCTTGATGTGCTTTGCTGTCTGATGTCTGCCAAAGAAATGTTCTAAGTCTCTTGGAATCAATAAAAGTGACTTGTGGGCGAGACTGTCAATGCTAAACAGGCCCCTAAAAAGTATTCTGACACTTAGGTTGCACTTCAATATTTGAATGTCATTTTATTTCAAACCATTGAAAACAAACAATGCTAGACAGTCCTTCCAGATTTTCATGATTTTGCGATTGTTGAACACAACCCAAAATCAACCAAATCAGGGTTGGGCGATGTCCCCTAAATTGGCAGTTGACGATGTTTACAGTAAAACATCGTGATGGACGATGATATCGTCGTTTTTTTTATTATTTTTTATAAAAATATATAATTTACTATATCTGTATTTTACTATCTCTTTACATAAATACTATTTTCTATTTCGTTATTTTGCTAACCCAAATAAGGACTCGCACGTGAGGGAAAAAAAAATAAAGAGTTGTGCACTTTTTATTTTAATATACCTCCTTACATAAATACTATTTTCTATTTAAAACTATAATTTCTTATTATCCCCGTGTTTTTTATGTGAATGCTGTTTTACGTGATCATTACCACAGGAGTGAAGCACAAAGCTTTGTTTTCAAAGGAAATAAATTTGCAGTTACATCGCAGCCATGAAAACATGTATTCATGCCGAATGAGAGAGGGAGGCTGAGCCCAATTTAAGATTTGCCAGCTTTTCGAATATGTTTGTACCCGATTTTCCGATTTCCGTGAACTTTAACAATAGGCATAACCACACTCATTTTCGCAGGGAATTGTAAACGTTTCTTCCTTTCGTTTGCTTATAATTAAGTCTATTATAGTCTACCCATTCACACCCTTTACTGTGGTGAAGTAGAAAAAAGCAATGTAGGACGAATACCTTTTACTTCAAATTTTATTTAACACAGTTTGTTCTTATTAGACTTGGTGCATCAAGTTTATCTGAATAGCGCAATTCACACACACACACACACACACACACACACACACACACACTGCCGATTTTAATTTAGCTTTCTCTGGCAGTGCATAATCAAACATAGCCTAAATGTCTCGACCCTGTGGAAGATAAAATTCGATCTTCAGGCGTTTTACAACACGTGTTGCTTTGCAACATCAGGAGAAAACATGAAGACGAAGATTTTTGAAGGTGTCTCAGCTCTTGTCCCACAATCATCTCAAAGCATGACGCATCTTTGCGGGAAATAAAACAAATATTTTTAAACTAATATTTAATTGTCTTAATCTTTATGTTACCATTATTAACTGATAATCTTTTAAATGTCTTACAGGCTGTAGTGTTTCACTGACGGAAGTGCTAAAATAAACATGCATGGTTATGAAATGGATTATTTAAAAATGTAGGCTATATATCTGGCATAGACTACAGTATTTAAAAAACATATATGCTTTAGTTATACTCTCAATTTAATTTTACGGTGTAATCCCTGCAAAGTTTTTAGTTTAACTATAGAAGAGGATTAGTGTGTGTGTTTTAGGGGCGTGGCATCACAATGGTGGCGCTCCAACGTGATGTCGGTCAGCCATCACCGTCCATCGACACGACCCTAAACCAAATGAGTTTTTTGCATTCTTGCATAATTCACCATTTAATAGGAAAAACAATACAAGAAGCGTAAAGTTATTGACACATTAATGTGATAAAGAGTCATTTCACACATGCTTGAATGGTCAAATACACACAAAGTTGTTTAAAAGTTGTGTGGCTGAAACAAAGCTTTCTGCATTTTTATCTGTCACGTATATGTATGAATATTGTATATCATGTATAAACTTGGTATCCTAGTTTCCACAAAACTCTGGAAATTCTGACCACAAAAATCTGTATTTTTGATAAAAAAGAGTGTTTCTCAGAACTACATTTTTTTGATAAATTACTAAATCACAGTTATTTGGGAAGTATTGTAATCATGATTATTTAATACCTTTATGAGTGCCTGGGCCATATGATCAAAACCTTATGAGTAATTTATTTAACAATAGTGATTAAATAAATAATAATAATATATTTTAGATACCAGTGAAATTTTACTATTCTCTTTACCAATTTTGATATCACTACTAGTCCTCAAAATTTGAAAATATGTTAACAGTTAGTAATACAATAAAGCAAAAAACATATTGTAAGGCCGCTGAGTTCCTCCAAATGGCGGCAGCGAGCGGGTGAAGGTATCTGCGCGTTCGGTGTTCTCAGCTGGGCAACATGGATTTAATTCCAAATCCTCTTTATCTGACTCCATTTATCATAATTTAGAATTTAGATTAGAATGCCAATTTGGTTATTTGGTCATTTATATTTAATAGTTAGCCACACATTTAATTATTCCGTTTAACTCTTTGTGGGAAGTACCCATTAATAATTCCAGAGTAAGTCAGAATAAATCAAAATGTAACAATTTATTAAACAGTCAGGTACATGTATAAATCCAATTACATATTCAAATCAAAGATCCTCAATACATAACATCAAATACTCTGAAGTAAAGAGTGAGAGATGCGTTCCTGACTTTCCATACGTAACGTTGGCTGGACACACAACGTTACCGGCGAATCTGAATTACAATATTGCGCCCTGAACTTTCTGCTACATCACCTTAAGTAAGACAGCAAGACAGTCACTTCTTTCTAATGGAAACATATGTTAACAAAGGAAATTTACATGTAATCGCTGTCTCAGACCTGTAGTATTGACAAAAGACCAAATGGTTGAAAGCCACACCTACCATACTAGGCAAAGTCTCTTTAAACTCTTAAAACCTTTAATATGTTCTTGTTTGCCTCTGTGGAGATGAGATATTTGTACCAGTCGCACTAAGACATTTCCAATGATATCAAACACAAATATACTGTGTAGTATTTTTTCACTTTTAGATCATATAGATTTTGAATACGTTTCCGATAGTCACGGCATGAGGGGGCCAAGTAGGATGGGGGGGAGAAGCAGGTGAAAGAAATACATGTAAATTATAGCCATTCTTAGTTGATTCACGCAGCGTGACGTTGTCTGCAAAAAGTATCCTTTATCCTCCACCAGACAATCTGGCATTACTTTTTACAGCCTTTCAATATTATAAATTACAATAGTTCAAATACGATAGGAAAAAAGATACAAATGAAACACCCCTCCCTTTCGAAGCACATAGAGAAGCTACGCTGGCAGACACAGGACAAAAATGTCGTCATCGAAGAGAGCAGAAAGTGACTAGCACTCTGTAGAGCAGTTTGTCCGTTTAGGGCTACTGTAAAAACATGATGGAGCAAAATGGTGATTTCACTGTAAGGGGACCCATGGTGTATGTAGATAGAAATGGCTCATTCTAAGGTAATAAAAACATAACGTTCATTATGTAACCACTGAAATCATAGTTATGTATATTATATTGCAATATCTGTCAATAGATCCTCATAAATACTACACACTGCACCTTTAAGTATTCAGCTCACAGCCTACTACAGAAATGAATAATAAAATAAAACACAGCATAGTCATCACTGCAAGAATTAAACTTGTTTTGATTGTTATTAGAGCTAGAAATGTCCTTCAGTCAATAGCAGTGACTGGTTTTCTATTTGTCTTTTGTTGTTTACATTAATATTAATAGACGGCAGCAGGTATAGTAGGCTATATTAGGCTGCTTCCCTTTAAAACAGAATGCAAGGATCCAGTATACTCATACACATTCTAGCTGTTTACACTCACTTAAGACACAACTAACCAGATTTACACACATGCATATCGAAAATTTTAAAAATAAAAATTATGTTTCTAATAAGTAACTAGATAAGAATGATTTGCATGTAAATATGTGCAGTTTATGTTGTAGAACAAACGTCCAAGTGTCATCAAGTTTACCACAGACCTAATTTTACTCATAAATTGAAAAACTATAAGGAAAATCTAGAGGGAATCAGTGGAGAATGAGTCTTCCCTGACGTCATCCCTGCACCACTCGATTTGATTAATTTTGATTAATCGCACAGCAGTACTTTACAAGCATTACTTTCTTTCTACTACAGAACATAAAATATGTTTTTGAAAAACTTTCTGAACCAGACAACATTGGAGCATATTGTATAAACAAAAAGGAAAAAAAAAATTATCGAAATAATCTGAAATTTCTCAGTCATGCAAGTTTGGAATGACATGAGAGTGAGTACATTATGACGGCCATTTTCATTTGTGTGTAAACTAGACCATTAACGTCTTAATTTTGACTAGTTTATCTGGTATCATTTTAAATGTAGCAAATTACCACTTATTATTAACAAGTGCTACTTATTTCAATATCTAGTGTAAGGACATTCATACATTTTGAAGTGTGGTTTAACTGTCCAAATACTTTTTGGGACCACTCTCTGTCTGTGTACATTTACTCTCAGCCCACCGCCTACTGTACTTATGATCCTTTCCTCTTCATCTCGCAGCTCGCGGTTTTCATGTAGCTCTGACCTCACAGATATCATGCGTAATACAAAATAGCATGCATTTCTAGGTTTCTCCCTGAACATATAATCTCTCTAGTCTCTCTCTGTCAATTCTCTTTTATTTGCTCTATTTAATGGAAATTCAAGTAGTTATAGTTGCACTTTCTGCCTTCTGATCTCATCTGTGATGCCAGGGCTCTGCTTTTAACCGCTTCAGATGATGGTGCAACAGAGGACGTTAATAAATGTGTGTGATTTTGTTAGGAGGGATGATTCCCTCTGAGTCAGAGTTTTATCTTTGTTGTACGTTGATTGAAATGACAATATGGCTCTTGTTTGAGTGGGGATCATTTTGTTACAAGCCACCTGTCTCTCAGAGAAAAAAAATTGGTTTGACGTGTTCTTATTACTGACAGTTTCTTCTCCCATAGACTAATAAATGGTTCTCTTTCACTCTGCCCCCTTTCCTCCTTCCTCTCTCTCTCTCTCTTTGTTCCTCCCTCTCATTTTGTTTGTGATTGTGTGTGGGTGGGTATGTGTGTATGGACGTACACACTCCTGTGTGTGCGTGTGTGTTAGTGGGTAGCAGGCAGACCACGGCTCCCGCCTCGGTCACTGCGGCTGCGGCTGCAGTAGCCGCGGCTGCAGGCACCACAGCAGGGCTGGTGGAACAAGGTAGCGCCGCCCTACAGGGCCCAATTCCACTGCCACTTTCTGTCTGAGCACTCCTCTGCACATTTCTCCCATTCCCTTGTTCTCTGTACACAATGCACACGCCAGTTTTTTTCCTTTTCTTACTTTCCTTTTTTTTTACCTTTTCCTTTATATTTTCTCTTTTCATTGCCCATATAATTTCCTTTTCATTCCTTTCAATATGTCTAACCCCTTTCCAGTTCCATTTTACTTTCACTTTCACTTTGTTTTCCTTTTCATTTCCTGCACTTCCTTTCTCATTTCTTTTTCATTTCTTATTTCCCATTTTAGTTTCATTTCCCATGTCATTTGCTTTTCTGTTTCCTTTTTCCATTTCCATTTTTATTTTCTTTCTATTTCCTTACTTCTAAATTCCTTTTTCAATTCCTTTCATTTCCTTAAAATGTTTCCCTTTCTTTTTCCTTAACCTTTCTAGTTACATTTTCCTTTTCCTTTTTCTTTCAATTTTTCTTTTTAATTTCATTTTCTCTTACAATTTCCGTACTCTTTTCCATTTCCCATTTCTTTTTCAAATCACATATAATTTCATTTTCTATTGCCTTTCTTTCCATTTCCATTTTTTTTACTTCTCAAGTCATTTGATGAATTAATTTCCTGTTTATTTTTTTTCTCATTTCTTTCATCTTTTTTTAAATGAAAGAAACATCATTATATTTTGTCTCCCACCGTCATCCTCTTATTTCCTCTCTGTCACTCACTTTGTCTCTGCATGGTGCTAAAGCATGCACGATGACTCACCCTCTACCTGTCTTTCCTGCTGTTTCTTCTTTTTCTTTCTTGTCTTCCACACTTTCTTGTCATTATTCACCTCGTTTTTCTGGTAGTTCACGTCTGATATCATATGTAGCCACTTATCGATCCTCTCAGGTGTCTGTCATCATCACTGTCATCATCATTTCATTCATCTTTTATTTATTTCACAGAGGATCTACACTAAGATCCCTGCATGATGAATGCATTTTTCTCTCCCACTCTTTCCTGAGTCCTGTTCTCTCCAACATTTCTTCCTTTCATATGTGCCATAAATCACTGCCTTTGACTTTTTTTTCTGGTTTATTCTTATCCTCCTCCTCCTCCTCCTCCTCATCACTTTTCTTTGCCATTTTTATCTGACACCCATAAGACATCTTCACGTCCATCCTCTGTATTCCTCCTTCCTTCCTTCTGTCTTTTAATATGGTCTGTGAAGTTGAGGTTCACCCCTGTTTCGGGGGTGGAACAGTCTGCCTGCTGTTGTGCTGAATGCTGCATGGGAGTTTGGACTAATGCATGTTCACTAACTTGGGGGTGTGATGGGCTGAATGGATCTTGTGCACTTGTGCATGGTCAAAGCTTCTTGACAACTGTACACACTATATCAAAATGTTTTTTAAATATATATTTTTTTAACCAGCATTTCATATATACTTGTATCGAAAGGATGTAGAATTATGTTGAATTTCCATTGACATGAATTAAAAATAGTGGATCCATATAAGAGAAAACACATGAAAACAATATCTCTTTTTGTTCCATATCGGTGCCGTAGTGAGTATACATTTGCAGTAGATTATTTTACAGGGTTTAACCTAGAGCACTACACTACTGTATGTGTACAATCACAGTTAATCTTGGGTCTACATGCCTGTAGTTTGATCAAGAACATTTAATTTTGAATCTTTTTCTTGCTCCTTACTTTAGCGATTCTTGGTTCATTGCATCTCCTCCAGAACTGAGAGCTAGAATATTAATTATTACTAATCTATCAAAAGTGTGGGGGTATGTTTGTTTTTACGAGCGTGACAACCCCATTCTGTAACTGAACTGACACATTTTCAGAACTCACAACCACATTCTCGACAAACCCGCACTGAATGGACGGAATTGCACTGGACAACTAGTTGTCTGCCACATCATATAATGTGAGAGCCACAGTGAATAATAAAACTGATTAATAGTAACGGGTAATAGTGATGCTTTCAAAATTCCAGTAGTCGGTACCAATACCATAAAAATGTTACGGTACTCGGTACCAATTTCGGTACCACAGCGAAATGTTTTTTTTTTTTTTTTTTTATTTAACCATTAAAAAAAAACATTAACTGTATTAATTTTATTATTTATGATGATAGTCATTATAAGTAAATAATACAAACATTTAAAGGCTGTATGCTGTTTAAAAGTAAACATTGTTTATAGAAAATAATCAACCATCTAGGCATAATAATTATTAGTATAGATGTATTATTATTACATATAGAGATGTAGTTAAATTTACTATAGGCTACACAAGTAGCCTAATATATTCTGTCAATTAAAACAAATTAAAACAAACTTTTATTTTGACGGGTTGCCGTGAAGACCTTTGAGTGTCTGTCTTCATGATATGACAGTTTTCTCAAATGAAATGGTAAATTCTCATGAAGTGACGGTTTATGCGTTCATGTCCTCACGGCAGAGACTACAAAGACAGCGAGCGAGTGTTGCATCAGTTGCGCCCGACTTCATTCACAGAGACGCAGAACATGCAGGAGTAATATTTAAATAGTATTTTACAGTTTAATATTCACAGACACTAGTATATTTTCGGCTACAGCCTGGAGCCCTGCGCTTAGATAAACACGGAAGCACAGCTGCGGGTACAGAATCGGTACTACCGATACTACAGAAATGCTGGTACCGTCACATTTTTATAATTTCATTACCGACATGGTACCGAAGTACCGGTACTTGTGACATCCCTAACGGCTAATAGTCCTGTCCAATCAAATCCTCTCTAGAATCTAAAGTGTCCCGCCCCCTACACTATAAATAGTTGAAGTTGCTGCTGAAATCGGACATTTGTTCAAACAATTACTGTGATCAACATGGTGAATGGCACTTAATGCACTATATAGGGGAAAGGGAACGATTCAGACAGTGTCCATTGGGGCGTGTCTGTTTTCATGTTAGTGCCACGTGAACTGCCACAGCACACACAGTCTGCTCCGGTCCAGAGACAAGATAGCACAGAACAGATCATATGTGCGACTCAGTGCATACCAGAAAACTTATCAGACCCATTTGAGTTCTGCATAGAAAGCTATATTTTAAAGCGATATGGAGAAGATTAGGAGGAGAAACGGTTAGACAGACGCTGCTTTAGAAACAACATGAGTACAATAGACATTAAATTACACACTTTTCAAACTGCACATCGCCAGCATCATGATGATCACTGTTTTGCTTTAGTAACAGTTACATATTACTTCTAAAAAGGGAACCTATTAGACTCTTGCTATCATAAGATGTCAAATTCGGCTTTGCCAAGCTCAACGGCTCTGCCCAAGCTGTGATAAACGAACCACTATTGGCTGTTTTAAAAAGGGGAGGGGCTAATCGTTATGTCCCGCCCTGTCTTCCTGTTTCAGTGAAAATTTCATCAAGAGAGTGAATATGAATACCACAGTGAATGGATGAACTCGCACCTCAATTGGATATACATTGGATATAAGACGCTGTCAACTGTGATAAAACTTCCTGATGGACATCAAAATTTTTTGATAGTGTCGCTGAATGCGGTTGTGAGTCCTGAAAATGTGCAGGCTCGTATTAAGTGGCGCTGCCATACTAGCCATTAGCAATTTTGTTTTGTGTGAAACGTGACAGGGGAAATATTTTGGTGTGAATTGCCTTTGATCCTGATATGAATTTTGTCCAGACTTTTTACTGGTTGTGTTACGAGTGCTGCCCCGTTTATACCGTCAATTTTTTTTAAGATATTGTTTTTGGTTTTTGTTGACATTATATATCTTGACATTTATTTATTTGCTCTGACATGATTTAAAATAATGTTTTTTTTTCTGTAGAATCTGGTAGAATGGTAGAATCTTTTCTACCAAACAGCCATTGGCATTTAAAAAATAATAATAATAATAATAATTTTTTTATTTATCCAAACAGCTGTTCTGGAGGAGAAGCCAGTGCCATTGTTTTGCCATTTACTTTCTTGAGAGCGCAGAAAATGATTCAGGTTTAAACGTTTTTCAGCTTTTCCTTTTCCTGTGTTTTTTTGTGCATCATGAGTGAGGTAGAAGGGTAGAGCTGGTACATTGAGCGTGTGCTGTGGCTCAATGTGAAGGCTGTGCTTCATATTTGATGCTCCCTCCACATGACTGCAATCAAATATTCATGTAATGCTGCCTCTCTCTGTTGTCCTTCTACTACCCTCAGCCTGAGCAGACCAGACTACTGCGCAATAGGCAGTTACACTACACTGTAGGACTAATATCTGGATCATTCCCAATCCTCTTATTTGAAGAGAATACATATACATTATAATATTATAATTAACAAGCTTGACTGTTTCAGTGAAAACTGTTCTAACAGCAAAGGGGGGATCAACTGCATATAAACGTCCATAGTTTTATTTATTTTTAAAATTTTTGACATGTAGTGAAAAACTGTAATGCTCAGTTTTAATTGTGCATCTACTATACATAACACAAGATGCATTTCAATTCTGTTGTATTGAAATAAATATATATATTTTTAATAAAATGTTGTAATGATTAAATATTAAATAAAATATTTTCATATTTAATGTTACATTTTGCAAAGCACAATTGAGGACTAGGTGTTAGAGTAGTGAAACTGCTTATACAGAAAAAAGCCTGGCACAAACTTATTTCCCTGCTAATTTTTTGCTGAACCTTGTTTGTGCTGACTCTGGCCCTGCAAAGTAGATAAACTGATTAATGTACTGAAAATAAGTTGACATATTTCTTTCTTTTTTCTTGAACCCCATATAAAGCTCTATAGACAGTCTTTTAACTTTCATAGAAACAACACAAGAGACTCTGTTTTTTTTACCTCTTCTCCACTGCTCTCTCTTTTTCTCTCCATTCTCCCTTCCTCTCTTTCTCTTGCTCTCTGTGTTAATGGCAAGGTAAGGAGTTCCACTCACTCTAGAGTATTAGATGTTACTTCACCACTCCTGCTCTTTCTACAGGGACGCACACTTATTTCTTCTCACTGATCTCTTTGGGCCACCACCAAATGGATGGATTGGTGGCCCAGATACAGTTCTAGGAGGATCTGTGTCAAATTCCAACCTTGAGTGACCCTGTTCTTCGATTTATGAGCAGAAATACTCTGGTCATAAATACTCCGGTTGTGCAATCTATTGCAATGTACCCATTTAATTTTTAATGCATAATGTCAGCTGACGTCATCCACTAAAAAGTCTTATTGGTGACGGAGCTGTATCTGTTGGATCTTTTTTTTACAGAATGAGAGGCTTTTTGCTGAATTGATCTGATGAACACTATCCAGAAGATCATTAGTCTTATTGATAGAAGTGTTAAATAACCTTCAAAATGTATAGTAGTCAGAAATTAAATTATGGAAACACATTTGATTGAACTTCGATTTGAAGACGTTTCACTGTGATTGAAATCCAGTGACAGCTTCACACAAATGTACCAAAAAGGCATCGTTTTTTTTAGAATAATTTTTGCAGTATTACTCAAGTACAGAAAATTATCAAAAAAGGTCCATCCCTATGTTTAACCTAAGAAATAAAGCTCAAAATATTTTCTGTGCTTTATTAATAGTCTAACCAACTCTGTCTGTGAGGGTCTTTGAAGAAACAGACATGCAAAATAAGTTTGATGTGAATGTGATGGTTTTACTGTGGTTTAACACACACAAAATATTTGAATAAACTGCTTCAAAGGTGCACGCACAGTTGCTCGAGAGGGTCTGTGCATTTGTTTGCATATAAATTTTGAATATAATTAGTACAAGAACCAACAATGACAGTGATTGTGTCAGATGCTTCCTTTTACAGTTTTTACATTGATTTAATGAGTGTTCACCATGATGCTGCAAAAACACTTCTTTTTATTTTCATAATTAATTTGATTGTAATTTGATTGAAAAGTTCCTCAGTCAAACAAAAAAGCTAATTTAGGCTCAAACGTTTGGTTGTTTCTGTGATAAGGAAGCGGATATACATATACAGGTCCTGGTCATATAATTAGAATATCATCAAAAAGTTGATTTATTTCACTAATTCCATTCAAAAAGTGAAATATGTATATTATATGCATTCATTTCACTCAGACTGATATATTTCAAATGTTTATTTCTTTAAATTTTGATGATTATAACTAACAACTAAGGAAAATCCCAAATTCAGTATCTCAGAAAATTAGAATATTGTGAAAAGGTTCAATATTGAAGACACCTGGTGCCACACTCTAATCAGCTAATTAACTCAAAACACCTGCAAAGGCTTTTAAATGGTCTCTCAGTCTAGTTCTGTAGGCTACACAATCATGGGGAAGACTGCTGACTTAACAGTTGTCCAAAAGACGAACATTGACACCTTGCACAAGGAGGGCAAGACACAAAAGGTCCTTGCAAAAGAGGCTGGCTGTTCACAGAGCTCTGTGTCCAAGCACGTTAATAGAGAGGCGAAGGGAAGGAAAAGATGTGGTAGAAAAAAGTGTATAAGCAATAGGGATAACCGTACCCTGAAGAGGATTGTGAAACAAAACCCATTCAAAAATGTTGGGGAGATTGAATGAGTGGACTGCAGCTGGAGTCAGTGCTTCAAGAACCACTATGCACAGACATATGCAAGACATGGGTTTCAGCTGTCGCATTCCTTGTGTCAAGCCACTCTTGAACAACAGACAGCGTCAGAAGCGTCTCGCCTGGTCTAAACACAAAAAGGACTGGACTGCTGCTGAGTGGTCCAAAGTTATGTTCTCTGATGAAGTAAATTTTGCATTTCCTTTCGGAAATCAGGGTCCAAGAGTCTAGAGGAAGAGAGGAGAGGCACACAATCCACGTTGCTTGAGTTGAGGTCCAGTGTAAAGTTTCCACAGTCAGTGATGGTTTAGGGTGCCATGTCATCTGCTGGTGTTGGTCCACTGTGTTTTCTGAGGTCCAAGGTCAACGTAGCCACATACCAGGAAGTTTTAGAGCACTTCATGCTTCCTGCTGCTGACCAACTTTATGGAGATGCAGATTTCATTTTCCAACAGGATTTGGCACCTGCACACAGTGCCAAAGCAACCAGTACCTGGTTTAAGGACCATGGTATCCCTGTTCTTAATTGACCGGCAAACTCACCTGACCTTAACCCCATAGAAAATCTATGAGGTAATTTGGAGAGGAAGATGCAATATGCCAGACCCAACAATGCAGAAGAGCTGAAGGCCACTATCAGAGCAACCTGGGCTCTCAGAACAACTGAGCAGAGCCACAGACAGATCGACTCCATGCCACGCTGCATTGCTGCAGTAATTCAGGCAAAAGGAGCCCCAACTAAGTATTGAGTGCTGTTCATGCTCATACTTCTCATGCTCATACTTTTCAGTTGGCCAAGAATTCTAAAAATCCTGTCTTTGTATTGGTCTTAAGTAATATTCAAATTTTCAGAGATACTGAATTTGGAATTTTCTTAGTTGTCACTTATAATCATCAAATAAACATTTGAAATATATCAGTCTGAGTGTAATGAATGAATATAATATACAAGTTTCACTTTTTGAATGGAATTAGAGAAATAAATCAACTTTGATGATATTCTAATTATATGACCAGCACCTGTATAGCTTTGTGAATTTCCCTGTCACATTTTTTTATTAATTAGACAATGGGGAACTGTTCAGTCAATACAGCCATGGGTAACACTTTATAATACATCTTAATGTTAAAAAATATTTATACATTTTATATAATACTTTGTGGATCATTAATGTTTGGACAATCAAATCAAAATCATGAAAAACTGAACACGAAAAATTCTGATCTTGTAAGAATTATATAATGTATAGTTAAAGACTCATTAATGAAGTTTATTATAAAGTGTCATTGGTAGAAATCTGGCTGTATCATTCACAGTTTTGAGTAGGCCAACACAGAATCTACCCTCGCAGAAAGTTGAATGCCTTTTGTGAAAGGCATTTGTGAAAATTGTGAAAATCTTTTGAGCCTGTTTATTAAATGTTTTGGCTAATATATGTATTTATTTACCAATAATATCTTAGTTCTCTCAGCCATCTTTAACACATTTTACCATGCTTAAAGCCATTTCATACAATTCTTCCCACAAAATAAGTTCAGAACCAAAAATATTCTGCAGATTCCATCTGAGCCTAGTTATGCTTCTGTACGTTATTATTAGTATGATTAATATCTGCAGTGTTATGTTTGATTTTAGGAAATATAGCCCTCTGTAAATTGCCTGTCAGGCGGGTTATTTGACATTTAGTAATATGTAATACGGTGTTGCTGATTTAATGTCTCTCTCTTATTTCCTCCCATTGTAGCAGCCAAGAGCTTGTTGAACAAAAAAGCAGACGTTAAGGTAAGAAGATCTGTTGAACTTCTGATCTCCGTGACCCAGACATGACCATATGGTTTCTTTGTTCTTTCTCTCTTTTCACTGCTCAGTTTCTCCGCCATGCTATTTTACTGGCTTATCTGTCAGTGCTTGCTGTGTGTTTAGAGTGTGTTCTTTATTGCATGATTGTGTTGTTTTCATACATAAGTGTTGTCAGTTCAGATTGTGTTGAAGCGAGTGTGTGTGTTAGAACAAGAATGTCTGAAAGCGTGACCGCTGACACCTAAAATCACCTCATTAAACTATATTTAAATATCCTTCAAATGAAGTCTAGTCAGCCCCTCTTCAAAAATGATTCCACCTTACTGTTAGATTAAAAATATCACAAATAATCAGAGATCTCTTGTTTTTAAAAGGAAGGATTTTAGGATTTTGTAGGATTTAGGGATTTATTTATCAATTAAACACTAACCCCCAGTTTCACAGACAAGGCTTATGCCTAGTCCCTGACAAAAATGCACGTTTGAGATCTTAAAATATGTCAGTGCCATTGTTTTGTCTCAAGATGCGCATCAGTAATGTGTTTTTCTAATGAAAATGTGAAAATCTAGTTAAATGTTCTTATTGAACTAAGGCTTAATCCTGGTTTAATCTAAACCATGTCTGTGAAACCAGGTTTAAAATAGTTAAAATGATTTTATCTTGAAACTGCACTTTTCCATATAATGAAATCAGATGGTGACCAATGACTGTCAAGCTTATGACTTCCAAAGACTGTCTGCCAGTTCTTCAGAAGATTTGTAATATTTTCTTATTTGTGGACTTTGACACCCAATAGTCACTATCCATATTCATTGTAAGCGAAAGAGCAGCTTGGACATCATCTTTTGTGCAAAAAAACAAACAAAAGTAAAACAAAAATTTCGAATGACATGAGGATGAGTAAAAAGGTGGCAATCCCTGATTGAAAAGTAAGATGTAAATATATTAGCTACCTTTAACACATTTCCCCGTATTTTATATCCATCCCACAGGATTCCACACATTTGTGCAAATTTAAAAAAAAATAACGTGTGGATTATGCAATGAAGTCTGCCGGGCTCTCTAGCAGTCATAAGAGTGTGGAAATATAAGGTGTTACCAAACACCGTAACAAGCTCTATCCGGTCATGGAGCCAGCGATACCACTGAAAGATGAGACGAAACGAAAGTTTTATTTCCGTCAGCGCCTGTGGACGTGTGGGAGATGTTTAGGAGAATGATATAACGGTGACGGCTGTGATGTCATTGAGGAATCTATGGAATCTTCCACAAGAGCCAGAGTAATTTGATTCATGAAATGGGATTTTCAGTGATGAACTGCACTTAACACTTATGGGAGTGTTTGTAGTAGACACACTCACGCACATTCCTACCTGTTTCTACTTAATCGTCACTCCACAACCCAACTCTGTGACTCACACCTGCTATATCCATGTGTGTGTATATACATGTGTGTGTGTGTGTGTTTGAGTGGAGAAATAGTTCAGAGGGGAATGTGACTCTGGTTCCAAGAATAGCCGTGAGTCTGAAACCCTGGAAACTCTGAGACGAAAATAGCAGCACATCGCTCCGCTCATCGCCTAGCAACAGGCTCCCCCACGTCCTCCAGCCATTTTAAAACATTTTTTTTTCTGTCCTTTTCATTATTTCTTTAATCTCTCCTTCCTTCACCTTTATTCTTCGTCTCCAAAGATCATGCTGAGTGCTCTTTATTTAGTTTCTGTCACTATTTTTCAAATTAACTGAAGCTGACTTCCTTACTTTGTGTCTAAATCTTTGAGGTAACGCTGGTTATGTAATTCTGCTTTAGAATTGGAGGCGTTTTTTTAATACGGCAGTTGCAGCGATTGGAAGTTGCACTGCTGCATTTTCAACCAAAGTGCTTCTGAGAACATTCTGTGCTTAATATAACTCGTTCTTGGCTGCCCTTTTTTTTTAGGACAAAAAATATCACTGAACCGCACAGGCTGTGCTTGCTTCCTCTCTCAAGCATCCCTGCCTGTCCTTGCACATCAATTCCTACTTTGTGTAGCTCCTACATTTTTTCCCTGCTCCAAGTTCAGGACCAGATTATCATATGTCTCGAACAAGTGACCCTGGATCAGTTAACTTTGCTTACACTGATCATTGCTCAAGTGCACTTCAACTATTCTTCTGCTAGTAGCATGTTTCTCTCTCCTTTTTCCATCACTTGACCCACCCCTTCCTTGTTCCGTTTCCTCCAAATTTTCTGTTGTGCAGAAGATCCTTCAAATCTACGTATTGTCTTGCTCTGAACCCAAACCTTCACCTACACCCCCAAATGATTCTTCAGATCGTTTTTTTTTCGGCCAGCATACACAGCTCTGGCTGAATCTGATGCCTTTATCTTCACCCCAGATTTTTTTTTAACAACAGGCACTTTTTTATATAGCGTCTCACAGTTCCCTCTGTTTTTCACACTTTTCTCCCTCTCATTCTCTCTCTAGAAGCGGAAGTCAAGCTCTACCATTCAGTACATGGTGAGAATCTTGTTTCATTTACACCCTTCTATTTTTCTTTCATCTTCCTCTTCTTGTACCTCCACCTACCAGCTAATGTCCAACACTTCCCTGTACCCAATTCATACTTCAGATCCTGCATTTCTGTGGGACATAATGCAATGATGGCCAGTACAAAACACTCCGTTTTCAGATACTTTATGGTTCTTTTTAAAACAAATGCTTCTTTTAGCTTGTTTTTTACTGGTCAGAAGAAAGTCATATACACCTAGGATGGCTTGAGGGTGAGTAAACCATGGGGTAACTTTCATGTTAAAGTGAACTATACCTTTAAGCACATTTTCCGAGGAAGAGACCAGTTCACACCAAGAATGATAACTATAACAATAACTATATTAGTGTCTACACCAACGGAAAATAATGATGTTTATTATAAGTATGCAATGCAGTTATGTTTTTAAAAGCTAGGGCTCTTTATATTTTGGTGGATTCTGACAGTGATGTTTTCATTGTTCATTAGAAGAAAATTGTTCTGAAAGTGATTCAAATGATAAGGTTCCTCTGTTTCGTTATTGTTAGCTGTGGTATGGACTTATTTTTTATAGATTTAGAAAGATTATTAAAGATAAAGTTAAGTCTCTGATATTCTTACATTAAAATTATTTCTCTTCACTTAGGGCTAAAAAGAAATATGCAAACAGCAGTTAAGAAAGCATTTGATCGTAGCAATGTGGATTGCACTTGCTCTACAATTTGGCACTCCAGTCAAGTGGCATCACGTTTATTGTTATATCACTTCATACAATATATTGCTTTAAAGCAAGCTGCTTTACTGTATTAAATAAATGAAAAAAACTTTTCTGGAAAGTTCTATAGGGAAATAACCATGGACTGTATAAAAATATGGACGTAGTGTCTGTGACGTCACCCATAGGATTCTGCAGAGCGGTTTTGAAGCGTAAAGTAGGGTCGAGCTTGGCAGCGCGTCATCAACCGTCACTCCCGGATAACAGAAAATGGGCAAAGAGGCGGGACGTGTGCGGAGCTGAGGTGACGCATGACTAACAAACAACAGATAAATGGCTACCCACCTGCCACTCAAAGTGGTCACACCCTTAATTATGCAGAACTTTAAGGCTTAATATAATGTAAACAAATGCGCTATAAAAAAATTCACCCCCCTCAGAGTTGTCATGAAGGGCAAAACTAGCCGTTTAGACCAAAACTAGAATTTGTACCAGGCTGTAAACATGTTTTATTCTGCTGTAAAGTTGGGCATTTTAACATGGGTCTCTATGAGATTCTGCTCCCTTCTGGAGCCTGTCCCTAGTGGCCAGTCGATGAACTGCAGTTTAATCCACTTCCGTATTGGCTTCAAGAGAGACAGCGAGAGGTTGCTGCTTGGGAAATAACAAGAAGAATATATCAAAGTGCGGTAAACTGTAAAACTATTTTAGCTATGTTACAAACCAGCGTGTTTATAATTAAGACAATACATTAAAATAATATGGTAAGAAATACCATGTTGCAACATCAAGCAGCATAACGAGCTGTTTTGATAAACTAAAAATAACTGGAAGCGAATGAAACCGGAAGCCAGACACATTAAAATTACCTGCTCTTTCCTAAAAAATAAGGTGGATATCTGGGCCTTTATCATTAATGTTACAGTTATCATCTTTAGTGTGAACGGGCCTTTAAGGCACACATCTTTATTGTTTTATATTTCAGATAAACCTGCCTAAACGGCACATAAAAACTAAATGAACAGAGACTGGCTGCTTTACATGTCAATCAGACAGTCTCTGAATTTCTAAGTGGGCGGTTCTTGGCCTGAACAAACTGGACTAGACTTGTTGCAGTTTAGCCAGAGGCCAGGCTTTGTGAGACCATTTGAACCCTGTAAATGTGTCCCACTTTCTTGTTTAGTATTTTCTGATCAACACATTGTTCCTTCTTCCTGCTGTTTTTTACTTTGTTTGAATGACTTTGGCCAACTCCCATGGACACCACGGACCTTCTAGGTCTCATTCTGCATTTTGGTAATTGGATGTATTTAAATAATGCTGACCACTCTGAAAGCTTTCCAAAGCAGGTTTGGGACAGACGTTCTGTTCAAACACAGGTAGGTAGTGGAATAAACATGCAGAATAACACCCTCTGTTTTCCTAGTTCCTACTTACAAATATTTGATGATCCCATTTGTGCACATCCCAGGGGTTTGACTGCACCAAACCCTCATACAGTATCTACTTTCTTCCCTACCTTATATTTATTTGCAGCATTGATGCTTATATTCTAGGTGCTCAGTCTTGTTTGTTTTTTGAGTGGGTCCCATAAGAGGATAACATTCCTGGTTGTCCCTCCAGACGATATCCCTGTTTACTTGGATACAGTTGGAATTCCATGGAGATCCGTGACCTACTGCAATAAGTTTGTGGGAATTGTTAATGAATTCTGCTAGCCAGTGGTCCAGTTATCAGGAACAGTATGTATTTGAATGTGTATGTTTGCCTATAGTTCCAAAGTTACTTGATGACATGTTTGTGCTTGTCTATGTGGGTTTATTTCATGTTTGTGAGGGTCCAGTATTTGTGAGCTGCTGCTCATTCATATCCCTTGACCATACCTGCCGCACATAGGCACATACTGTTCTAATGACACTTCTTGCATGAGTGGCTGAGCTGTGTGAGGGAAAGAGGACCGTTAACTACCTCAAAACCACTGCAGACCCATAGAAATGAGGGCTGAGGGACTAGAGTATAAATAAACACCCATAGCTAATCCGCCTCTGCATGTAATGTGGCTAATTGGTATAATGGATTAGTTTAGAAAGCCTAATTGGCAAAAAGCATTTTATGGACTTTAATAATGACCCTCCATTCCCTCTCGCTGCTAGAGAACATTGTGTCTCAAAGAATAATGCTGTTTTCATGTAAATAGGCAGTTGGCTCTACATCAAACAGTTGCCTTAGAAAACATATAATGACTATGCCCTACCTCTTGTGTTTGTGTGAGTGTGATTGTGTACTTGTGCATGCTGATCTCTCCCTCGTTCCTTTTATAACCTGACCCTTTCCTAACTGAAAGTATGTTGTGTTTCCCTGCACAGCCCCAGACAAACAGCACCAAAAACAGCATAGTCACCAGTCCCAAAGGAAACCTCCCCTCTCCTGCACTGGTATTTACTTCTCTAATCCTCTTCGTTTCTTCCCCTACATCCTTTTTCCCCTGTCTATGACTGTACATGCACTCTTTAGTACATTGTGAATATATTTTAGTTTTCTTGTGTGTTTTGTCCGTTTTTATTATATATACACACACTTATCATGAAACGATCTTGTTTCACACGTTCATTTTGTCATCGTTTGCTATACCCAGCTAAGGGTGATTCTCACAAAGCTGTAATTTACTAGTTTTTTTCAAGGTAAATTTAGAAGTCTTTCAAATAAGGACACTTAGAGACTCCAAAAGGACACCAAATAACCAAAGAATAATAAGGAGCGCATATAACTGAAATAATTGAAGTGAAATACGTGACATACAATGCCTTTTTTTCTACAAACCCAAATCAGAAAAAGTTGGGACAGTATGGAAAATGCAAATTAAAAAAAGAAGTGATTTCTAAATTTACTTTTACTTGTATTTCATTGCAGACAATATGAACAAAAAATATTTCATGTTTTGTCTGGTCAACTTCATGTCATTTGTAAATATGCATCGTTTCCTGTCATTCACACCTGCAACACATTTCAAAAAAAGTTGGGACAGGAGCAATTTAGGGCTAGTAATGAGGTCAAATGGTTAAATAATGATGTGATTTGAAACAGGTGATGTCAACAGGTGATTGTAATTATGATTTGGTACAAAAGCAGCATCCAAGAAAGGTCTAATCCTTTAGGAGCGAAGATGGGCCGAGGATCGCCAGTTTGCCAACAAATACGTGAGAAAATTATTGAAATGTTTAAAAACAATGTTCCTCAAAGAAAGATAGGATGAGATTTGGATATTTCACATTCAACAGTGCATAACATAATTAAAAGATTCAAGGAATCTGGAGGATTTTCAGTGCGTAAAGGACAAGGGCGCAAGCCTAAGCTGAACAACCGTGATCTCCGATCCCTCAGGCGGCACTGCATCAAGAATCGTCATTCATCTATAAGCGATATCCCCAAATGGGCTCAGGACTACTTTGGCAAACCTTTGTCAAGTACCACAATACGTAGTTACATCCACAAATGCCAGTTAAAACTGTACTGAGCCAAAAGGAAGCCCTATGTTAACAGTGTCCAGAAGCGCCGTCGACTTCTCTGGGCTCGGAGGCATCTGGGATGGACCATCACACAGTGGAAACGTGTACTGTGGTCAGATGAATCAGTATTTCAGGTATTTTTTGGGAGGAATGGACGCTGTGTGCTCCGGACCAAAGAAGAAAAGGATCATCCAGACTGTTACCAGCAACAAGTCTAAAAGTCAGGGTCTGTCATGGTATGCTGAAAAGAACATAGAGATTTTGGAGCATAATATGCTGCCTTCAAGAAGACATCTTTTCCAGGGACGTCCATGCATATTTCAACAAGACAATGCAAAACCACATTCTGCACACATTACAAAGTCCTGGCTGCGGAGGAAGAGGGTACGGGTACTTGACTGGCCTGCCTGCAGTCCCGACCTGTCTCCAATAGAGAATGTGTGGCGCATTTTGAAGCGCAAAATGCGACAAAGAAGACCCCGTACTGTTGCCCACCTTAAGACTTACACCTGAATTACACCTGAAACACTTCATCACTTGGTGTCTTCAGTCCCTAAACATCTTTTAAGTGTTGTGAAAAGGAATGGCAACATTACAAAGTGGTAAAAGCTTTACTGTCCCAACTTTTTTTGAAATGTGTTGCAGGTCTGAATGACAGGAAAGGATGCATATTTACAAATGACATGAAGTTGACCAGACAAAACATGAAATATTTTGTGTTCATATTGTCTGTAATGAAAATATATATTTCTAAAATTTAGAAATCACTACTTTCTTTTTTATTTGCGTTTTCCATACTGTCCCAACTTTTTCTGATTTGGGGTTGTAAAAACTCATGGTACTTGTTTTGATGATTCGTTATCTAATGCAGTGGCATTCTTGCAAGTGTTTCTGGTCTCTATACACTGATAAATGTCACAGTGTGAAATTATTTGTTTTATATTTTTGTATTGCAAAACACTGCAAAGTGTCTTTTCAGCATCATAATTAGGATCTGGATTGGTTTGAGGATTAGAAGCTCCTCCTAGGGCTCTTAGAATCAGCCTTTAAACTGTTCTTACGGCTTCCTGGATGCAGTGATGAGAAGTGGCTGTTGTTTGGTTCACTGAGATCCTTAATGGTGTTTCTCGCTTAAACCCACTGGCCCTAGTGTCAATTGAGTTGAATGTTAACAGTCCTGAGCAGTGCAGGTCCCAACTGTGCGTGTGCAGAAAGAAAGTTCGAAGAACAGCATTTATTTGAAATGGAAGTTTTTGTAACGTTCGTATGCCTGCTGATTACAATACATCATTTTATTTGCAAGTTCTTTTGTTCGCAGTTCTAATTGCACCAAGTGAAAGGAGGCATGTTTACGCTGAAAAGAGTAACAATGACTTTATGTAAAGGGGTCATGAATTGAGAAATCAAATTTTCCTTAGTCTTTTGACATATAAGAGGCATTGTACATTTGTCACTTTATCGAAAAGGATGAACTAAAAAGCCTAAAAAAAGACAGTGTGACAAACAAGGGTTCATTCATTCATAATTCCATTTACACAAAACGCCAGAAATATGAGGAATATTTAATATGCATAAATGTTCCACATTGCAAAACTGTTACCCAATCAAGTCTTGAATACGTCACGCCTCAAAATGAAGTGTTTGGAAGACAGGGTCAATAACAGAATAGAAAAAAAGCTTATTTCTTCTAAATTAGGATGTTTTTGATGTAAAAAAAAGTGAGCCTCAGGAAACATTATAAAATGTAAAAAATGCAGTTCATGACACCTTTAAAGGGTCATGAAATCCCTTGTTTCAGCAGCAGTCAGTTCTCGCCACAGTTTTGAAAAATGCTATAAAAGTGGGCGTGGTTTAGCGGGCAGAGTGGAGGGGTCTTACACTCAACACAATATACACATGGTTTTCTAAGCTCACGGTTACACAAATACATATATATCATGACAGGTAAAATTCAATGCACAATTCACGAGTTCACACTTACAAATAAGTCCGATAGAATAAATGATATGCGTATTTGGCGTGCTGTCCGAGCAGAGGGCTCCGAGCTCGGTATTTGGTCCGAATCCAGAGTGCTCCCCCCGTAACTCTGGTTAGGAAGTAACCAGGTGTGTGTGAGGAAGACGGGGTGGTGGAGGGATGCTGAAAACATTGGTGGAACATTGGTGAGTTGACTGGGTATTTATGTGATCCTCCACTTGAGCTGATTGGTAGACATGTTGATTACTGATTGCTGACAGCTGGCTGGGATGACATCATGATTGGATAGATCATTTGAACGTGCTCCTCCCGAACTTAGTTTTGTAATGAAACATAATTTAAATGCACAGCCATTTGCAATTTGTTCTCTACATCAAAAATATATATGAACAAGCTGTTGCATATTTTTTGAGGCTTATTTTGTGGAGATTTATAAGCCATTTTTTATAAGCCGGAAAATGCCTATCAACGCGTGCTGTCATGAATAATTAAGCGTGTGCTGTCATGAATTAAGCAACGCATCGTCTCATAGGATAAAGACACGCAGTCTCATGAATAATTATGAGACACTGATGAGTCATCGCCGTACAAGAAAGCGTCACAGCCTATGACGTTGACATGAAGACGAATTTAACCCAGAAAGTTGAAAACAGAGCAAACATTTTTTTAATGAACTACTTTTCTCCCACATTCAAAACTAAAAGATGGTAACATTGTCTTCCATGATGTTGGACATCTCATAAAATTTGGTTTAGGGTTTCATGACCCTTTTAAAGGCACCACAGTATTCCAGAGCAGATTCTTTCTAGTTTAACTGGATTGAAAGTGATTTGTGTTCAAGACACACATTTTTAAGTGATCCTGAACTAAAGTGTAGTTTTTGTAGATTCAGCCTTTTAATGTATCTGTCCATGGACCCGGTTAAGCTCTGTTTATCCAGTTGTGGTCTGTCACTCTGATTTATTACTATGCTCTCTAAGCACGCATTTATGGGATTGTTTATTTGATTGCATAATGCCACTTTGCCTTTCAGTGTCTGCTCTGATCTGTGGATGATGAAGGTTGTTTATTACATGGAGCTGGCAGGAAACTTAATAAAACAGTCTGTCATTATGCAAGGGTTGTGGGTAAATGGGTAATGTGATTATTTAATGTTTAATGACATGCTTAAGTGAAATAGATGGATGGTCTATGTTCTGAGGATAACTTTTGTAGATGATTGTGGTTTGTAAAAGCTCAGTAAATAGGTTTTAGAGTGAACCCTGAGCAGTGAAGAAGGAAGCGCCTAATGGAAACATGACATGCGGTCCAACGTATATTGTAGCTATTGCAACACGTGGCCCAATACATCAAAATATTTTAGGATCCCTCATAGTTGCCCTTTAATGCTGCCAGTGTGTGTGTGTGTGTGTGTGTGTGTGTGTGTGTGTGTGTGTGTGTGTGTGTGTGTGTGTGTGTGTGTGTGTGTGTGTGTGTGTGTGTGTGTGTGTGTGTGTGTGTGTGTGTGTGTGTGTGTGTGTGTGTGTGTGTGTGTGTGTGTGTGTGTGTGTGTGTGTGTGTGTGTGTCATGTTTTATGGTGCAGATATAGTTACTCAACCTTGAAGTGTAGTGAGGAGGTGTTTATGGTCTGTAAAGACTTTAGCCTTAGTGCTTTGTTTCATGGCTTCCCCTTCAGCTTTGCTATTAACTGTTCAGTTATGCAGGGCTAGGTGAAAATTTTCTGTATTTTTTTTGCCATTATTTTAAACAAACAGCTATGGACATTCAAAATTTTAAATGTAAGAACTAAAAAAGATAATCATTATTAATAATAATAATCATAATAATTATTAGTGTTATTATTAATTATTGAAAATAATTATTTTTAGTATAAATTAGTGTTATTAAAATGATAATTATTAATAGTCATATTACTATTATTATTATTTCAAAATTGTAACATTTTAGACAATGTCGTATTATTATAATATATGCATTAATAATAAATAATATAATAAATTAATAATAACTACTTATTATTATTATTATTAATAATAATACTAAATATGATTAATAATTGTTATCATTGTTAATTATAAGTATTAATAAATTGTCTACAAATTATAAATAATAATAATAGTCATTATTATTATTATTAATAATGATAATTATAAAATAATTTATAGTAACAATAATTATTGTCTAAAATATAAACATTTTGTTATTTTCACTAAATTAAGGATTTTATTTAATCTTTCATTTATGTTTCAGTATAACACTACATAGTAATATACACCGGTATTCATCTAAATATATTTGAGATATTTTGAATATTTTACTCAAATGTTTTAATATTTAGAAAAATGAGCATCTAATAATGACAGATAAACTATTGAGTTGAAAGATAAAATATCAGAGTTTGAACAGGACAGTACTGACGCTATTTAAGTTTAAATCAGAGACACCATTAAAACATCATATGTGCCGTAAGGCAATACTGTACAGTATATGGTATCTGCATATGAATTAGCAATTTTGAAATACATTTATGAGCACACTTATATTTGTTTGTTAGCATTTGCAGCTTCTTAAAGATTCTGTGTTCATAGTAGCCTTAGCATGCAACTTTTGCCTGTTGCACAAGGCAACGGTTGTCATGGCAATGAATACCTCATAATGATGGGGACCGCAGGCTGCTGATTGGACAGTGAGGGAATGTTACTTCCTGCAAGAGAGAATTAGGCATTACACATTCATGTGGTCCGATGTGCATCTAGCTAGCAGGTTTCCAGGGTTTGACACGTACGCAAAAGAGACAGCATTAAAAAACAAAAACAAAAAAAAAACATGTTTTTAGTAGATAGCATCTCTGCAGGAGTTCTGTCAAAATCATGCTGCAAAGCGATACGTTGCTAATTTTGTGACTTTTGTGAGTTGGAGGTATTGAAATATTATAGCCTAACATGTGCAGTAATTTGACAGAAGCTTTCTGTTGTTTAATCTCTGGTGGTTTTTGTGCATGTTTTGTTTATTCATTTTTATTGGGTTTGCAATCACAAACACCCATCCACCCACACACTGTCTCTCTCTCTCTTTCTCTTATTCTTTTTTTCTCCTCATGTTTTTCCACCCCCTCCTCCCCTGTCGCTCTGTAGGAGGCACAGACCACTGTCATCCATAATGCAGTGGATGGGATTAAGGTACCCCACCACCACCATCTTTCCTTCCCACCATCCATCCTCTGTTTGATCTGCATCCCCACAATGCACTTCTGCTAATGTGTCTACAGACTATTATGACATCATCCGAGCGCGTGCGTGCCTGTTGGGTGCATGCGTGACCCTTTTGAAGTTTAATGTGTACTTGTGCTTGTACTCTATGAAATCGTTTCAATAACATTACTGTTAACAAATCTGAACTAAACATAACATGCAAATGAGTGTGCGTGTTCCTGTAATGAAGCACGTCATGTTGAACCGTAGATTTGTTGGTGTGACGCTCCTGTCTGTATGTGCCAGTTTTGAGATAAATGGACGGTCTGTTTAATAGCGTTTTTATTAATGATCGTGGTGATGGGAAATGACTCTTGACACATCAGATGTTTGCAGTATGAGGCTGAAGAGCAACAGTTGGAAATGTGTGTCATGATAAGAATATTAAACCTGCTGTCTCAGGTCTCTGTGCTTCAGGCTGTCTGTGGGACGTAGAGACCTCTTGTGGTGGACATTGAAAGTGCAACTTGCGAAACAAGCATTAAAACATATTTTTGAAATGCATTTTGCACTGTAAGTGCTAGAGAAATTATACTTTTAATCTTTAAAAATATAATGTGGAAGAGAAATTAAATGGAATCAATTTAAATGTAAATGTTTAATGTTTCCATGGAAATAATGTACAGATATGTTTTCATTCACTTAGAATTGTGCCTGCTGATTACTGCACATTATTAATTATATTTGCAAGCATCTCTTAAACTAAATTAAATAGAAAATTAGGCATGTTTGGGCTGAAAAGACTAATAATGGGTTTACTTAAAGGGATAGTTTACCCAAAACTGATTTACTTAAGTTGTTCCAAATCAGTATGAATTTTTCTTCTTCTGAACATAAAAGAAGATATTTAGAAGAATATGGCTAATCAAACAGTTCCATATATTTTTTTCCCCCATACTATGGAAGTCAATGAGTTCCATTTGGTTACCTATATTCTTCAAAATATCTTCTCTTTTGTTCAGAAGAAGAAAGAATTTCATACAGGTTTGAAACAACTTGATGGTGAGTAAATGATAACAGAATTTTCATTTCTGGGTGAACTGTTCCTTTAAATAATTTATAGCTGCCACACTATCACAACCAACAATCAAAACAATGAAGGCTAAATGTTAAAGATGTGTGCCTGTATTTCGAAAAGGTTATAATAAATGAATGTACTGTTATAAGGAGAAAAACTTTTCGAAAGGTAATGTACAGATTGTTCAGAGGCAAGTGGATGTAGGATCAAATAGGGCTGCGAACTCTGATGTCACATGTCCCCATGTGCCCATACCAACACTTTGATTTGCCCATGCAGGTGGGTTGTTTGCTGTTCTGTGTGAATTCTGAATTGGGCTTAATCTGAACTGTGTGCGGGAAGCTGTCCACTCCACGTTTGCCACTTTCTTTGTACAGGTGTAACAAGGTCTGTAGTGCAGCGTAGATGATGGGATGAGAGAACAAAAGTCTTTTCAGGAGCGCCTAATAATATCGCCCCACATACTGATGGCCTATTTGCAGCAGGAGCTGGTGTCCTTGGTTATCGCTACGGTTACGCTGTGACAGGTGCATGGTCCCGTTTCTCGGGTGGCCATGCCCTCCTCCTCATTTCCTATTGAGACATCATTCTGTCAATGTATTCAATTGAGCAATAGGGTACAAGAGAATGTGCAGTAGTGTGTAAATACTTGCAATCGCTAGGGTACAACAACACCTTGCAAGCAGCCTGACCTCGAGTGCCTTTTTGCTTTGATAAAACTAATTGAAATATATCTTTTTTTTGTTAAAACATTCATTTAATAAGAATTTTTATTCTGATCCTTCCACATCAGGACTTCAAGTGGTGAACCAATAAAGCACCAAACTGGTTATTATACAGAAGTAAACATAGTAATTTATTGATATTTACAATAAACTGCATAGGCCAACAGTATGCATTATTATTTACATGACAGGCTAATTCTGTAAATTGACCATTTTTTTATTTTATTTTTGCTCTAAGCAGCTGATAATTCAAACGCGTAGTCGGCACAGACTGTTTATTTCAGTTATTTTAGTATAATTTATGCACTATTATATTTATTGATATGTTGGATTTGTTTTATTTTTATATTTTCATTTTAGTTTTAATCATTTTATGTGATTCTGTAGTTTTTATTCGTTTTTAATTTAAATTCTATCATTTTACTAACTCTAGCAGGTTTCTCACTTATACCAAAAGTGCACAATATATCAGCACTTACTTTGCTTAAACGGTCAAATACATACAAAATTATGTATTATGAAGATAATACATGTTGTGTAACAGTATATTGGATTCGTGTGTAAACTCTTAAAGTGACAGCAGTCTAATATTCATGTTGTTGTTGTCTGTCATTTTAGCTGAGTCTGAGTGAAGCAAATCACTCTCTGCTCTAAGTTTTAAGGGTTACATTTTATTTTATTTCAATTACCATTTTTATAGTTTTAGTTAACAATAACAACACTGGTTTATACTGCAAGTGAAGCTGTATGTAATGTCTCAGGCGTATTTTTTATTTGACCTTTTTAGTTATGGATTTTGTTCATGGTTTTCGAGGATTAGAACATTATGCAACATCTACATCAACAATACATTTACTCCAAAACAGCTTATTGTTCGATTGGAAATAACCTCCTTTTTCATATTCACACTCTGTTTTTTTCAACCAAACAATCGTGTGATGAATCTGCATGACGCAGAATAAATGTGCATTCAGGATGCAGCAAAGAAGACCGCTGGAGGCCAAGAATGTGTTGTTTTGTATTACTGTCTCCTCCTCATACCCATGCTGACCTTGGAAGTGTTTGCAGTATTATTCTAATTAGCACAGCTCATCTCTCAGATTTCAGCACAGGATGTTATGAAATTAGGAAAGAGTATTGAGTTCATAACGTTTATTCCCAGTGGAGGTGTGGCCTGTGTTTAATGTCCCTTTATGTGAGAAAGATTATAACAAATGTAACAAGCCTTTTCTAACAGTCGTGCTCTCATTGACATGCCTCATTGATTGGTTAATTATGCATGTGATTCCCCAGAGTTCTGCAGTTTACATGTTAATTTATGGTGTGTGTGTATGGCAAGGAGAGCGAGGACTTTGGGACTAGTTGGTTTCCTTTCTGAAAAATGTTAATATTTTGCCAGACTGATCTGTGCTCTGTGTCTGAATACCACAGGAGTCGTCGGACAGCAGTAATGCCACAGTGGAGGACGAGGAAATGAAAGGTAAGACCCAGTGATCAACACACACTGCAACTCTTCAGCAAAGAGTTCTATGGATTTGTTCAGACAGGCAGCAAAAATCTGATTCCTTATTTATTAAGAACAGCACAAATCATGTAATTCGTAGTTTAAAATCTGATTTTTGGTATTTTCGCATTGTGCTGATGTGAAAGGGATAGTTCACCCAAAAATTAAAATTCTGTAGTTATTTATTTACTCACCCTCATGTTGTTCAATAACTGTATGACTGACTTTCTTCAGCGGAACACACACCCACAAAAAAAGATTTTAAAGAATGTTTCAGCTGTTTTTGTCCATACAATGAGAGTCACTGGGGTCCAAAACAACACTGTATCCCATTGACATTATTTGTATAGACAAAAAAAAAAACTTTGTTGTGTGTGTTACGCAGAAGAGAGAAGGTCATAGTTTGGAAAGACATGAGGGTAAGTAAATAATTGCAGAATTTTCATTTTTGGTTGAGCTATCCCTTTAAGTTGTTGCTATGGCAACCTACATAGATAGGGATATTGTCTGCACCGTGAGAAAAAAAACTCAAAATCAGATTTTGCATAATTGCAGTACAAACATTCAGCCCGACAGGTCAGATTTGAGAAACAGATCAGATTTACACTACCATACTAAAGTTTGGGGTCAGTGAGATTTAAAAAAAAAGAAAGTAGTTATTTTATTCAGCAAGGATTCATTCAGTTGTGTGACAGTAAAGACATTTAAAATGTGTTTAATTGATTACTGTAATTTAATTTCAAAACATTTGATTCTTATAAAAACTCTTGACATAGCATAATATTTAGCATAAGACTTAAAATCCACAAAAATTGTATTGACCCCATACTTTTTAATGATAGTGCAAGTAGAGGAAGAACAAAAGTCCAAATATTTTAGATTCACTTCATGGGATCGTTAAACCGAGAAATTTAGCGAAAAGTTTTAGGCGGAGCTCCTTCAGTGCTCACTTCTGGGTTGGTGTCACTCCTACTTTCAGCGTCTGTGTCAGCTCTCTCTGCCCCAGAACAAGACAAGGGCACCTTGTGCTATAATTAACCTCAGTGGGAAACAGAGACCCTAGCTATTTCAGAGCATGTGTGTGATGGTGCATATGAGGAGAAAACTTGCCGCCAAATTTCTGGGCAGTCAGCGTGCATGACAGGAGCGTGATGTCTTGTTTTCGAGATCACACAAAAGAGACGGTGAGAAGGGTGTGTGTGTGTGTGTGTGTGTGTGTGTGTGTGTGTGTTACTTCTAGGTAGTGTTGGGAAATAGTATCTGGCTGCAATAGTTGAGTGATTAATTATGGCGCAGCTGTGAGAGGTTTGCTTTATAACATCTATGCTAGCTTGACTGTAAAGAATATCTTGAATAACAGTTGTTTGAATAGAATCGGGTTTATCGTAACTGTAAATAAGAATTTTCAAACTTTGAATATCCGTTTTGAAGCATCATCTTGAAACCTGCAAGCTCATGCTCCTTATGTACCTCATGCTGTGTACTTTTAATCATCCAGTATATTGATTTGGCTTTTTAAAACTTTGGTCTATTTTGTTGTGTGTATTCTGTTTTATTATAATTCAGTGTTCTGTTTGATGAAGTTTGGGTTGTCATCTTTTGCAAAGTCTTTGTTTCGCTTCATTTCTTTTCATAGTAATACAAGCGGTTTCATGCACTGCAGAAAATAGCTCTTAGAACTTAAGAAATAAAATAATGCATTTAGAGTGATTTGTTTAAAACAAATGAAAAAATCTGCCAGTGGAACAAGACAAAATGCAGTCATATTCAAGATAGATTATCTGAAAGCAAGTCTTAATTTTATGTCCAGGTAAATTGGAATACCCAAAAAAGATTTCTTCATAGAACTTTCATTTTTGCGTGACGTATTTCTTTAATAATCTTTTGCCAGATAAAAGACGCTGATTAAGAATGGGATTTTTGCATTACATTTCATTTATGTGTGTTGTTTACTGAAGTGACAATCCCCGCACGTGACATGAGGGCATCTGGCTCCTCTGGCAATGGATTTTGGAAGGGCTGCAAAAACCTTATTGATATCAGTTTGACCCATGCTTTCTGTCTCTCATGCATCTCTGCGTTGTTGGGGGGCATGTCACAGGAAAGGCTGTAGATAACAGTTCAGTTCAGTCAAACCCCAGCACTCAGCCTGACTCCGCCCACACACTTCCAGGCCCCTCCCCCGGTGTCTTCAGTAAGTGCCCTCTGACTGCAGTGACATCACCCACCTTCCCATCTTCTCCTTGTGCATGTGTGTGATACAGATAAACACATTTAAATAGGTGAATTAGTGCCATTAAATACATATTATGGTCAAAATTCTTACTGGTACTAATGGGTGACTATTACTTTCTGTTTTCATTGTGATACTTCATTGTTTTTAATCAAACTTAATCTTGCCATTTTCTATGTCCTGATTGTTTAACCAATTTCAAGTGGTTTCTCAGGATTTATTTAAAGGGATGGTTCAACGTTTAAAAAAAAAAATAGACAATTCTTTCATCATTTACTCACCTTTATTCACTCACCATTTACTGTATGACTTTCTTCTGTAAAACACAAAAATGTATATATTATTAATATTTGTGTTTGTATATATATATATATATATATATATATACACACACACACACACACACACACATCATTCAAATGTTTTGGGTCAGGAAGATTTTTTTTATCTTTTTGAAAAAAGTATTTGATCTATTTAAAAAAAAAAAAAAAGAATATTTTGAAATATTATTATATTTTCCATTTTTTGAAAAGTAATTTATTCCTGTGATGCACAGCTGAATTTTCATCTTCATAATTACAGTCTTAAATGTCACATGATCCTTCAGAAATCATTCTAATATGCTGATTTGGTGCTTAATAAACATTTCTTATTATTATCCAACATTATTATACTGAAAATAGTTGTGGCTTATTGTTTTTATGGAAACCATTATACTTTTATTTGATAAAGAAATCTTTTGTAACATGGTAAAAATCTCTTTTGATCAATTTAATGCATCCTTGCTCCAAAAATATATTTAAAAAAAAACACAATTAAAGATTCATAAAAGCAGTCCATATAATAACTTACTGTATGTTAAATGAAGCTATTTGGTAAATTTGTTTGAGGGAAAGACTAAAACTTAAGTAATTATTCACTGAAAATCTTGCCTCTACTGCAGCTCTGATATCGTACCCGAAAATGATTGAATGTATGAAATGTCATAAAGGTATGTAAATGATGAAATTGATTTTAATTTTGGGTGAACTGTTCCTTTAATGCCACTACACACAGGGTGCCTATTCCTGTTACCCTCCTCTTCTAAGCTCATCTCCACTCTTGTTATTTCTGTCCTGCCCTGTCTGGGCCCACAGCTGCCAGTAAGTTCACTGATCTACTGGGTGTGGTACGTCGGGGCTCGGTGCCCACATCTGATGGTGAGGGTGGAAACACTATCACTCCAGCTGTAGTTTCTGCCCCCTCCACTCCCCAGACCCCCAACATCCCCACACAGAGTAAGTCCCCCATGGACCATTATGCAGACAGGTTGTATAAAGGAAGTTGCTGAGTCCATCTTCATTACAAACTTGTCACTAATTGAATATTTGATTCATCATGTTTTCTAGCAACTAGCTGTTTATGCTTGTTCTTTTTCTGTCATCTGCCTTTGGCAATTATGCATCGCCAAACACCAGTGTCACGTTTGACTGATCTAGTGAGCAGTGTGCGCAGACCTACAGCCCCTCAGACAGACAGTGAGCCATCAGCAGTCAGCAGACACTTTACTGCCCCACTATCTGCCCCATCACACCCCTCCCCTTCCCCTGCCCAACCATCCTCGAGCCCCCTGCCATCACCACATTGTGAGTATGTGGCGTCAGTGTCTGTGCTGGCGTTACTGGCACAGCAGCATGAGTTTATTATTTCCTGGGAGTGTAAAAACGCAGCAATGATGCTAGTGGACTAACATGCACACAGTGTGGATTTCTCTGGTCATTCGATCACATCACTCTGTACATCTGGGCAATAACATGGGTCTCAAATGTGTCATCTGTGAAAAAAGAAAATGGGGTTGTTTTATTAAAATAACATTAATAGAAAATATTATATAAACACTATACTGGTTAGAAGTTTGAGGTTGATAAGATATTTTCTCTTATGGCTTCCAAGGTTGCATTTATTTTATTTTTCATTATTGTAAAAGTTCCTGTGATGGCAAAGCTGAATTTTCAGCATCATTACTCCAGTCTTCAGTGTCACATGATCCTTCATAAATCATTATAATAAACCGATTTGGTGCTCAAGAAACCTGTCTTATGATTATCAGTTTTGAAAACAGCTGTGTTGCTTACTATTTTTGCGAAAACTGTGACACTTTTTTTCAGGAATCTTTGATGAAAAGAAAGTAAAAAAAAAAAATTTAAAAAAACAACAACATTTATTTGAAATATATAATATTCTTTGTAACATTTGAATTGTATTCACTTCTGGTAAATCACTTTTGGTCAATTTAATGCATCCTTTCTAAATAAAGGATTTTTTTTTTTTTTTTTTTATGTGTGTGAACGGAAGTGCACATTTAATATATAATATATATGAATTGATTTATTGGTAACACTTTACTATAAGGTCTGATTTGTTAAAGGTATAGTTCACTTTAACATGGAAGTTAGCCCATGGTTTACTCACCCTCAAGCCATCCTAGGTGTATATGACTTTCTTCTTTCTGATGAACACAATCTGAGTTATATTAATAAATATCCTGATACTTTCAAGCTTTATATTGGCAGTGACGGGGTCCATTGAGTTTGAAGCTCAAAAAGTGCATCCATCCATCATAAACGTACTCCACACGGCTCTGGTGGGTTAATATAGGCCTTCTGAAGCGAATCGATGGGGTTTTGTAAGAAAAATATCCATATTTAAAACTAGATAAAGTAAAATAGTATCTATCTTTCGCCAGACCGCCTTCCATATTCAACTTATGCAGAAAGTGTAACGCCTCTTGCAGTTCAAAAAGCTTACTTTACGTTCTAGTGATACGTCGTGCCAGTTTTTTCCGTAAGTTGAATAAGGAAGTTGGTCTGGCACAAGCTAGATATTTTACTGTCACTGCCATTAAGCTTGGAAGTGTGACGATATTTATTAATATAACTCAGATTGTGTTCATCAGAAAGAAGAAAGTCATATACACCTAGGATGGCTTGAGGGTGAGCAAACCATGGGGTCATTTTTTATTTTAAAGTGAACTATTCCTTTAACATTAGTTAATGTATTAACAAACATAAACTAACAATGACCAATACATTTATTACAGTATTTATTAATCTATGTTAGTTAATAAAAAATCCTGTTCATTGTTTGTTCATTTTAGTTCAAAGTGCAATGTTAACAAATACAACATTTGATTTTAATAATGTATTAGTAAATGTTGAAATTAACATTAACTAAGATTACCTAAGAATTAAAAATACTTATTTATTTAACTTATGAAACCTTATTGTTAAGTGTAACTTTTTGCTTTTTGTTATATGAAGATCACATTAAACCTTGGATTTATGTTTGCTTCTTTTCACATGTAAAATATGTAAATCTGAAAAATGAATGCATATATGAACGATCTAAACAAACCCCATGACAAATTGTGATCTGACCATCTGAGACTGATCTAAATGCCATATTTAAACGGTCTTTTAATTGTACCTGTAATGATTGACTGTTATTTAACCTTCCGTTATTTGAGCTGTGGTATTTAGTTGTTTTGGTCCTGTGACTAATAGAGCTGGAAAGGAAATGGTGTGTGTGAAAGCATGTAGTGTAGGTGGCTGAAATCCGTTTGGGTGGATGTTCAGACAACCTGTTTTTTATTTGGGTGCTTCTGCCTTGTTTAACACAGCAGCTTGTGTGTACTGATGCAAAAAGACTAATTAGGAATGAGTCTGCTGAATGAATTTGAGTAAACCTGTGGAATATATGTTGGTGTGTTTTAAAAGATACAAGTTTGCTTACAATAATATCCATACTAGATCATTTTGAGAAGTTGGATCCTGACACTTGACTTCCTCCTCCTACAGCACGCAAACAGGAGATCATCAAAATCACAGAACAGCTTATTGAGGCCATCAATAATGGCGACTTTGAAGCCTATGCGTAAGTTGCTTGTGTGTGAGATGCATTTTTAATTTTATTCAGCTACAATTGACAGTAAATTAAAAAAAAACTTTTAATTCCTTCCAGTAAAATCTGCGACCCTGGACTCACCTGCTTTGAACCTGAGGCCTTGGGAAACCTGGTGGAGGGGATGGACTTCCACAGATTTTACTTTGAGAACTGTAAGAGAACTGTCACTTTTATCTTATTGGTCATGATGTGCAGCATGTTCTAAAGTGTTTTTTGCTCTGTAACAGTGCTGTCTAAGAACAGTAAGCCCATCCACACCACCATCCTCAACCCTCACGTGCACCTGATTGGAGAGGAGGCCGCCTGCATCGCCTACATCCGCCTCACGCAATATGTGGATGTGCAGGGCCGGCCGCGCAGCAGCCAATCGGAAGAGACGAGGTGTGGCATCGCCGGGACTCCAAATGGCAGAATGTCCATTTCCACTGTTCGGGAGCTCCGGCCGCCCCTCTCCAGTGAAGGTACATCCTCCTATAGACTTATGTAATGTTGTTTAATAGCAATGCTCCTTGTGCCTTAAAATAAACCACATTTTGTAAAGTACTGTTCAAAAGTTTGGGGTCAGTAAGAGTAACAGCAAACATTGTTACAAAAAAAACTATTTCAAATAAATTGTGTTCTTTTGAACTTTCTGTCCACCAAAGAATCTTACAAAAAAATATTCCTGGCTTCCACAAAAAAAAAAAAAATGAATTAACACAGCTTAACACAACAAATATGAATTGTTTAACTATGCTAATAATTAGAAATGTTTCTTGAGCACCAAATCAGCATATCAGAATGATTTCAGAAGGATCATGTGACCCTGACACCATAGAAATAAATGTAATTTTAAAATGTATTTAAATATTAAAAAGTTATTTTAAATTGTAATAATATTTCAAAATATTACTCTTTTCACTGTATTTTTTATCAATTAAATGCAGCCTTTGTGAGCATAAGAGACTTTGTTCCAAAACTTTGAACGGTAGTGTATATAGGGTGACCAGGGCTAGTTGTCTCACTTTTATTCCGTTTTAGCTGATCTTTTTTTTTTCTCGTTTTGTGAAGAGTGACATTACTAGTAATAAAAAAAAGAAAAGAAAATAAAAGCGTCTAAGAAAAACGGGCAAGGCTGAGGCATGCAAAAAAACAAAGGAAGCGGGCCCTTGAAATTCTGGTGGCTAAACATTAGAAGAAATGGGGTTTAACTTAAGAGGTGGTGCACAAAGTATCCCTTATTGATACATTTGTAACCAGTGGGATGATCTTCAGTTTTCAGTGTTAATAAAGAACAAAGATGATTTCCAACATACATTTTATCTGGTTGTTGTCTTCTTGTTTTTGTATTCAGCTCCCACATATATTGAATCCTTTTTTGTGTGTGTTTCATGAAGGGTTGTTTTGCCCTACAAAAGACACAAAAACTGTTTTACCCCTTACCTGTTAGAATAAGTGCAAAGATACTTAAAAGTGTATAGAAACTTAAAATCTTAGTAGTTGTCCCTTGCCTTAAAAAAACATGAAATTAGTTATGTGATATAATATATTAGTTATGTGGGGTGCTTTCACACCTGCCTCATTTAGTTCGGTTGAATCACCTTGAAGAGGTGGTTTCGGTACGCTTTTAAATGAACACTGGAGTGGTTCTTTTCTGGTGAGAATGTGATCCGACCTCAAACAGACCCAACTGCTTAAAGAACTGTGCAATTTTGGACTAAACCAGCTGCCGTAATCAGCTGCGCTGTGAGTTGGTAATATTTTCGGAAGATGAGCATGTCACAGTTTAAAGGGTTAGTTCACCCAAAAATGTAAATTCTGTCATTAATTACTCACCCTCATGTCGTTCGACACCCGTAAGACCTCCGCTCATCTTCGGAACACAATTGAAAATATTTTAGTTGAAATCCGATGGCTCAGAAAGGCCTCAATTGGCACAATGTACTTTACACTCTTAAGAGCTATAAAAGGTACTAAAGACGTTGTTACAAAGTCCATCTCACTACATTGGTTCTACAATAATTTTATGAAGTGACAAGAATAGTTTTTGTGCGCAAAAAAACCCTAAATACCAATGACCGATTTCAAAACACTGCATAATGAAGCTTCGGAGCTTATGAATCAGCGAGTCGAATCATGATTCGGATCGCGTGTTAAACCGGCAAACTGCTGAAATCACGTGACTTTTGCGATCCAAACCGCTGTATTGACTCTCTGATTCATAACGCTTCAACATGGGGGTAAGTAATTAATGACAGAATTTTCATTTTTGGGTGAACTAACCCTTTAACTAAATGAATGCAGGCCTCCTCCTGAAGTGACTTGCAATGTGCCGTTTGCATTAACATTGTTTTCCAGCCGCATCTGCCCTTCATTCCTTAAACTAAAGTGGTGTATACAACAGGGGTCTTCAATGTTTTACAGGGCAAGTGAGGTTGTACTTTTTCAAAGTTCAGGAATTTTGGGGGTGGGACTTGGACATGCAGCATTTTCTTTCAACCTAAAAGTGTGTTGTTGTGCATGCAGTAAGAGAAATCAACAATAGAGTTTAAAAAATACAACTGATTATCCGGTGACTAGGTTCAGGCTTTATTAAGCTTATATGCAAAAGACGAAATCCAGTGGGAACTGGAAAGTCGTGCACAGCCCTACGTCACCGGACTAACCTTCACAGTATTTTAGACCATGATGGAAACTCATACAGCAGCAGGCCTGATGGGTAAAAATGGGCTTTTGTTTACTTCGAGGATCTCTGTTTGGAATATTCCCACACGTTAATTCTGACCAGTCGAAAAGCAGTTTAGGAAATACTTTCAAAGACACATCGGACCAATGAGTGATGTGGATTTTGTCATGTGACAACAACAATTTTGGTTCATTTCACCAACTCATCAACTGATTTGGACTAGAGCAAAACGTTTGGTGTAAAAAGAAATCAAAATGGCTGAAAAATGCTACAATGTATATTTTTTTGTCAGATGTGAAAGCACCCTTAGATGTAGCCCTTGTGACAACTAGCTCCTCTGTGTTTTTGCATGCATATCTCAGATACAAATTACATTGCGCGTACTTGAGAAAATGCTGTTGTCGTACAAAGACACACAGTTAACAATATTTTTTTTTCCTCAGGTTGAGCTTGTAGCCACATCTAACAAGAGTGTCCAGCCAGAAATGGAGAGTGCAAGAGTGAAAGAGAGAGAGTGAGGGAGGGGGGAAGTTGGAGAGAGGGAGGGAGGAAAGCGAGCCCAGTGCTGGGTGGCTGTGAGTCTGCAGTGCCTGACCCTCCCACACTGGGTCCGGCCCCCTCACCTGTCAATCACCTCACCTGCCAAGTCTCGTCTTCTGTCTTACCTTCAACTTTACCCCCTCCCTCCTTCCCTCCCTCCCTGTATCTTTACACCCGTGCCGAGACTCCCCTTGTTGTGCACATGTGCTGTGTGGAGTTGGACAGTCTTTGATTAGTACGGATAATAAGGCCTCAGCGAGTCGTCTGTGAAACACCATGCTTTCCGTCGCACCTTCCCAGTGTGAAAAATGTTACACTGAATCACCGTCCTCACTTACAGTGTAGATTTTCGATATTATTGTTATTATTATTATTATGATTAATATTGTTCTTACCGTTGTTATTAGTATTAAATACAAAAGCAATTGTACGTATCACTTATACCATTTATGTTCTGAATGCCAATGATTTTTAATTTGTCTAAGACTTTTCTTTTCCAAACATTTTTAGAGAGCATGAACTTTTCAGTATATCCACAGTGGCCATTTCCGTGGTGTTACGGTGAAATAATGGTCGGCGTTTATGTACAGGCTTCTCAATGTGATTCACATCCAACCGACGCGTCTGTCCATGTGTGTTCAAGCGTAAGTGGACATATGTTGGTATGTGTGACTGTTTTGGGGCAGATCCTACCAGAGCCTGATGAAGAACGGCGTGACGTTCGGGGTCTTCCAGCTTTATTTCTCACATCATTAGCACAGATTTGAAATAATTCAACGTATTTCAGTTGGCGCTACTTTTTATTCAAAGAGCAATTCCTGGTTTTTGGAAAGCCACAATCATGCTTTATATGTAACCTGTGACATTAAATTAGTATTAGATGTTAGTGTTGCGATTTTTTGATTTTTCCCCCCGTTATTTTTCCAGCTGAACCAGCGGTATTAGAAAAGCACCTGCACGGCTGGAGCTTCTGAATCAGACCTGAATAAAAGCCATACCTCAGCTGAACATGCCAGTGTCAAACCACATGACTGCCTCATTCATGTGTTTCCTTGGGCTATGGAAAGATAGGGACGTCCAATGACACGTCACAAAGTGGCTATTGTATCTCTGCGCTAGTTTTAGTGTAGGTTTAGATGTCATTATGGAGCAGCTGGTTCTATCAATTTGTGATATTTTGGTAGTTTTGCGTACTTTTGCTCTTTTGAGTTTTTTCGCTCTTATATTTCATCATTCATATTTTTCGCAACATATGTTAACTATTATCAATATTACTCGTTTTATTTTTGAGAGTTTATATATATTTTGTCGTCGGTGTGCGAGACTTTTAAGGTGAGTGAAATAAAGATTGTTTACCTTTTGGATGGGCAAAGTTCAAGGTGTGTGAAGACCTTTCGAAGAGTTATGTGAAGGTTCGTAGTCAAAATTGGTAGCAATAGTTTTATATTTCAGAAGATGGATAGTTTATGAAGTGTATGTCACCTTGTGCAACTTTATACTTTTATTTTTGAAGGGTTGTAATCATGGTGAACGGACGTGATCACCTGAGTCATGTGACTATTTTATGGACCTTATATAGACTCGTATACTGATCGTGTCCTCAGGTTGTATTTATTTATTTGGTTATATTATCGCAGCTTTTTACATGCTTCTTAAGTTTGTGTGCGTCGCACACTTTGTTTCATGTTCAAACTCATTATCTTTGAGCCACGTGTCATATCGATGATGACTACTGATCAATGAAAGAAATTGTCTGAACCGCCTTTCAAGAGAATAAAAAGGGAATTTTTCGAATCCAACCAAAATACTACTTTCAAACAAAGCGACCCCGTGAGGCACGTGTGCGTGTGTTTGTGCTCCGGTGTTCTGCTTCTGTTACAGTTGCGTCTAATTCTTGGATGCTTTATCTCATGCAAGAATACACCTGTGTTTATATAAGAAGTTTCACGCCTGTCTACTCCCTTAAAAAAAGACAAAAAAATAAAAACGCATGTAAAAAGTGTACTGTTCTCTGTGTTTAACAACGAAAATAAACATGTGGTAATGAGTGAAAGTGCACATCACTATTAAAACAGGAAACAGTAGTGAAACTGCAGTTTACTTGCATTTCATCTGGAATTTCTTTGCATGACAGTCACTTGAACACTAGGTTTGGTGTTATTTCTCTTTTTGATTTAATTTTTCTATTGAATGCTGGTTTACCTAAACCTTTCTCTAATCTATTTTTACCAGCTTTGTTAAGTGCATATATATATATATATATATATATATATATTTGTCCCAAAATGATGCTGTCAATGGCAGTGTAAATGACAAAGCTATATCTACAAAATGTCGACGATATTAAGATTATGGAAATGGTGATATTTCTACGGCATGCTTTTGTATTAAGCTCATTGTTGTCAATGCAGGGTGACTGATATTTATATTAACGACTATAAGATTACTTATTAATATGAGACTGCTTGACTTCAGAGAAGCACTTGCAATATTAGCTAAATATGCATGAGTTTTTTAAAATCACTTTAAGCTAAATTTGTATCGTCAGTAACATAGTTCTGCTGTTTGTGATTCGCGGATGCTCACCAAACCATCAAATAGTGGATTGTTTCTGACTTCTATCAGTCTAATTTAACAATAACAACTCAGTAGATAACAGAGATCCAGAGTATTTCCACCTGCACCAACAACACTGTCCGTCTTTAAGCACAGGACTGTTTCCATTCCACCCGTCGTATCATTTCTCTGACTGGAAACAGTACCGGATAGTTTCTCTGAAGTTGAGTTTTCTCACAGTAGCCCTCTGTTAGTTTTGTTTTTTCTGTATAAGATAATGTTCACTTTGATTTCTGATTCTTACTCTTGTTATTGCTCTGTTCTCAAACATGCTCTGTGTATTCCCTGACTTAAGCAAATGTGTTCAAACGACATAAATAAATGAGATGATTTAAATACTGAAGAATCGTGTCCATGTTTCTTCAAAATATTTTAAAGGCTTCCCCTATCATAAGAAAAACTGAGAAAAGAATGCAACGTTGCCCATCCACTTTTTTAGCGACCGTGGTCATGGTTTGCATAGGGATTTTTTAAAAAAGTCTTAGTTAAAAAGTTACACCAAAGGTGAATCACAACATTACAAACTTTGAAATTAAGCAAAAATCTGATAAAGACGACAAAGAATAGGGTGTACTCAATTGCTTTGGTGAGAAAAAACAATTAAAGCATTGTGAATGACAATCAAACGATGGAGATGTATAAAACTATTGATTTAAAGGTTCAGTGTGTAGTATTTATGAGGATCTATTGACATAAATGCAATATAATATACATAACTATGTTTTCAGTGAAGTATAAAAAACGTAATGTATCGTTATGTTTTTATTACCTTAGAATGAGCCATTTCTATGCACACACTGCTTACAGTTCCCTTACAGTGAAATCGTAATTTTGCGTCATCTACAGTAGCCCTAAACTTCTCTACAGAGCGCTAGTCACTCTCTGCTCTCTTCCACGACGACATTTTTGTCGTGTGTCGGCTCCCGTACCTTCTCTATGTGCTCCAAAAGGGAGGGGTGAGCGGAAGGTGAGTGCAGTTCAAATCACTAAAAATTACACACTGTACCTTTAAAGACTATAATTCAAGGTACATTTAATATCCTTTAATGGTAATTATATTTTTTCTAACAGTTTTCTTCAGAAATATATTTTATTCATTAAGAGGATGAACACAATAATCTCACACCAATATTTTACGCAACCCTATTTTTCACTGTCCCTTAAATACATTTTTTGCAATGTCCGCATTTTGAAATGAGTGAGTCTTGAGTTCAAAATAATGGATAAAAAATTGATTATTTATTAATTAAGATTATCTATATTAAATGTGTTTCTAAAATCTAAATATATTGGAAAAATTGATAGATTGTTAAAATTTTATTAAAAAAGAAAATATTAATTCTGCAAAAATTCTGGCCAAATTCTGGACAACCAAACACTCCCTGAATGCTAAATATGTTTATCCCAAAACCATGTGACAAGCAACATGTGATGTAAGTTTTTTTCTGCTGCAGATATTTTTAATGCATTATGGTAAATATCCTGTTAATTTATTTCTGAATTTTATCTCCAATGACCTATTGAGTAGTATATTATGTATATTAATATATAATGACCCAAGGAGTATATTCATTGCCTGTCAACTATTCTGGGTACATTGTTATGGTTTGCAATAATTTTATGATTTTATTTCAAATAAATATTAAAATGTTTGGTCGGCCAGACAAGGCCTGCCATTAAAATGATGCGGCAAAATAATGAAATTGTCAACTATGTTACCTGTCAACTATGTTACTGTCATTGTCAAATATGTTTGGACTGATTTAAAAAATCTGGACTGCTGCTTTTTATATTATATCAGGGTATTGTTTACATCCACACAGACTGGAGTTTTGCATGATCACCAGGAATTCTGCTGTTAAACATCATTATTTACAAACGAGTTGAAATAACATAGGCTGAAGGCTTGAACAAATGCATATACCAACAATTAACAACCTCGTTGCTCAAAGTTATATTATGGGGTATTAAAAATCAGTTCCCCTTTGAAGAAAAACAATGGTATATTTATTTACAGCTGTTTAAAACTGTCAAATCTAAGCCTGGAAAAAGTAAAACCTTTGAAATCATAGAAATTTGTGTTGTGCTTGAGTAGAAGTCAACATACCAGCAAGCATGATAGCAACAGTCTGTCCATTGAAGATTTTGGAAAACATTTGTAAACTACTAAGTAAACTGTACTCCATTTTCAAGCACTTTTTTTTTTACCTTTATTTTAAATTGGTGTTATTACACATTTTAATTCAAAAGTGTACCCTGGGGAAAATCAACATTTTCAAGTGATAAAAGTGATCAAATGTATGAATGCAAAAACAAATGTAAATGGCTTTGGATAAAAGTGACTACCTAATGCATTAATGTAACATTAGTGGTTCTGCTAGATTTCTGTGTTTTCAGTCTTTGATTTGTTTGCATTTATAAATGGCCAACCTCCATTGTCTTAGATGGAATTTGTGATGACCATTTGTAGTCTTCACTAATTAAAGTGGTTAATAAAAATGTTTCATAACCACAGTCAGAACCAAATAAATTATGATGTAAAACAAAAAGCACACACAAAGTCAAAACTCTCATTAAAATCACATTCTTACAAGACTGTGTTCCATAAATAACATAAGAATCTGCTTACAAAACATGTAAACAACAACAACAAAAAATATGATCAAATATGGCTGTAGATCCTTCAGATTCCCAGATCCATGTTGGTGCCTCTTCTCTTCAGTTCACCCCACTCATTTTGTGTTGGGTTCAGGTCAGGGGACTAGGACAACCATGGCAGAAGCTTCATTTTGTGTTCAGTGACACATTTGTGTGTTGATTTTGATATTTGTTTTGGATCTTTGTCCTGATGGAAGATCCAACCACGGCCCATTATATGATTTCTAGCAGAGGTCATCAGGTTTCGATTTTTTATTTGTTGGTATTTGCTAGAATCCATTATACCATGTGTCCAGGACCTCCAGCTAAAAAATAGGCCCTCAACATTAAAGTTCCAGCTGTATTTTTAGCCGTGGGCATGGGGTACTTTTTATCCCTGTTTGCACCAAACCCTTCTGGTGGATTTGCTGCCAAAAAGCTCTTTTTATAGTTTCATCTGACTACAGAACCAGGTCCCTTTTGAATTTCCAGTCGTGTTTGACCACTGAATATGCTGAAGTTAATTTCTGGATGAGCGAGGAGGATTTTTCTTGAATCTCTCCCAAATAACATATGGTGATGTAAGGGTTTGTTTGATTTTTTTTTTTTTTTAGGCTTTCTGACCCCAAGACTCAACTAATCTCTGCGATTCTCCATCTGTGATCCTTGGAGAGTATTTGTCCACTCAAACTCTCCTCTCTTCGCTGTGCTTTAGGACGAAATAAACACACGTCCTCTTCCAGCCAGATTCATAACATCTTTAGCTGATTGAAACTTAATTATTTCCCTGATGGTGGAAATGGGGAATTCCAATGCTTTAGCTGTTTTCCTACAGCCACTTTCTATTTTGTGAAGCTCGACAATCCTTTGTTGCACATCAGAACTATATTCTGTGGTTTTACTCATTGTGAAGAATGATTAAGGGAATTTAGCCTCGGTGCTTTTTATATTTATACTCCTGTAAAACAAGACATCATAGCTGAACAGTTTCATGTTCCTTGTCACCCTGGTGTGCTAAAAAAATGTCAATATTAATGGGAATATACTTCAGAGATATTTTACTCATAAAAATGTTTAGGGCTGCCAACAATTGTGGCCGATGTGTTTTGAAAAAAAAAAAAAGCATTTATTTCATAATGTGATTTATCCCCCATTTTCAATTATTTTGCTTCAATGAAAGGTTAGAATTTTGTGAATTTTTTTAATAAAAGATCAAAAGGATAAACAATGCAAATTCTTACAGCCATATTTGATCATATTTTGACCAATTTTGACCACGACTGTATATATATATATATATATATATCATAATCAAGCCAGTTTAACTAGTCTCTCACTGGCCTCCCAGAGTTTTTTTGCTACTCCAGAATCTCTAGCGAAGGCTCGCAGAGGAGCCGGCCGACAGTCAGTGAAATATCCTCCATTGTGCGGGAGCACCTCGTCTGATACAGCGCAATAGACCACCGTCTGCGCCCCGGCCTCACACGAAACAAAAAACATGAACATCACCACCTGCACAAGGATCCGGTACAGAATCGAGTAATGAGAGGTCCAGCTACTCTGAACGTAACCTGAATAAGACAAAAGACAATGAATGAACTTCACAGTGATCGGTTCAGATAATTAGAGGTTCATGCTAAGGTAAAGATCATTATTATTACTGCTCATACTAAGGGACGCCAGTCAAATGAGAAAGTCAGGCGATATTTCATATCTCACCAGGGTGAACGGCAAAAGCAGTCACTCCTTTCCCCTCCGTCATGCGAGCTAGCTCATGTGTGAAGTAAATGTTGGCCAGCTTGCTGCGGCAGTAGGTGAAGAACGGGAACAGATTGTAGTTGAGATCTTGGAAGTCCAGTTTCTGGTATTTGTAGCTGGAGCAGGTGAGATTGATCACCCTGCTCGGGGAGCTCTCTTTCAGCCGCTGGAGAAGAAGGTTCGTCAGTAAGAAGTGGCCCAGGTGGTTCACGCCAAAGCACATGGAGAAGTTGTCATCGGTCCAGTCAAGAACACTAGGCATGCCTGAGGGGAAATAACAATTTTGAGCCAATAAAGACAGCCATTCAGAGCAGGTGTTTTCAATCTTTTAGCTTCCACAGAACCCCCAAATATGATCATCCTTGTGTGAGGGATAGATAGTAGTTATATATACCCATGTACAAAGACCCAATTTATAATGTGAAAATGTTCATAAATCATCACCTGCATTATTGATCAAAATATCCAGCCGCTTCTCCTTTTGTAAGAAGGTTTTGCAAAACTCTCGTATGGATCTCATGTTGGCCAGGTCGACCTCCATATATACCACATTCATATTGTGGCTCCTGGCTTTGATCTCTCGAACAGCCTTTCTTGCTTTATCCTCATCTCTGCAGGCGATGATCACGCGAGCACCTCGCAAAGCCAGAGCCACAGCCGTCTGCTTCCCAATACCAGAGTTTCCACCTGAAACATACAGTCACCAAGCATCTCATTCATAATAGGAATGAATGACCCTGATTTGATGTGCATTTTTTCGTCTGCAAGATGTATTTTTTACTTATCTGTCTTATGTTAAATAGATATTTAGAAAACATCTTTAAGATGTTTATGATTTTAGAATGTATGTAAAACTGACTTTTAAAATATGTTTTATCAGATGTTTGTACATGAACTGCTCTTCAACAGACATCTTGTGTGCTACCTATACAGGACATTACATGATTCATATGATATCACAATAATAACCAATGTGATGTATCTTTAGAGGAAGGTTTGGCTTTTAATATAAAAAGAGAATAATACGATCCATATGAATTGCTTGCATTTATGACCTGAATCAACATTCAGCAGCTGTCAATCACGTTACACTAACGTAGATGTTATTCTTACATAGCCATAGATATGAAGCCAAAAGTACTTACCTGTTATAAGAACAGTTTTTCCATCTACCCTCTTCACATCCATGCAGTACCTCCTCCGTTTCATCCATTTCAATATCAAAAAGCACAAAAGTGCGGATATTATAGTGTATAACAGATACATGCCCTGTTAGCTAAACCAGCAGAAGACAATCTATCCTCTTTGAAGCTAATGCAACATTCAATTAAACTAAAGCCACTTTTTAACCCTCAGCTATAGCCAATTGGAGGGAAAACATAGCAATTAATCTTTGAGAACTGTTTTAAAAATAAAAATAAAGTATTGTGGTGGCATCAGAGATTATGTTTACTGTCTGATACTGTAGCCATTAGCTACACACGGCAGATTATCGTACAGTCGTGCCGGTAGGGGGCGCATGTGTGCGCTTATCACGTAGCTGACACAGTATCTCACTGTAGAATGAGACTGAGTTTACACATGGAGCTGTGTACACCGTTTTGAGTTGACAAGTCTGAAACGCGCAACTATGACGATTATAAACTTTTCTTCGGAGCAAGCTGATGCAGTTATGAAAAGTATCGTTTTAGAGGATCAAATATCTTCTGATGTCAAAGACAAGCTAAGGGTTTTCTTGCAGAAGCTCACAGAAAATGCCAGGTAGGGAGCTATTGTGTTGGGAAAATATACGTTTAATAACATTTTCTTAATTAATAAGTACTGTTTTAGGATGTTTTGCTGTTACATTTGATGAGGTAAACTTAATTTTATTTGGAATGAGTGGCTCTTTAAACCTGCTTTGAATTTAACTGTACTACTAGGTTTTTATTCCAAGTCTCAAAATATAAATAGTAATTAATCTTGTTAAACTATGTGTGTGTGTGTGTGTGTGTGTGTGTGTGTGTGTGTGTGTGTGTGTGTGTGTGTGTGTGTGTGTGTGTGTGTGTGTGTGTGTGTGTGTGTGTGTGTGTATGTACAATCAGAAATTAATCAACCCCCTTGACCTGCAAGACATTTTTGCTGGTGTCTTGCAGGTCAAGGGGGTTGATTAATTTCGATTAATTTGTGTGTGAATGCATTTTATAAAAACAATTCAACAAAGGCATTAGTAAACTATAGAAAGTTTATCAATTCACATTTGAGTGATTCTGAGAACATAAAGTTGATTAGGAAAAAACAAACAAATTTGCTCTAAACATTAATGTTCTAAATTATTCAACCCCCAAAAGTCAAATTTTGTGCAGAATCCTATTCTTATAACCTCCAATAAATGAAAAATGGTTCGAAGCTTCTGACACTTCTCTACTGCAATCTTGGCACATTCCTCGCTTGAAAAAGCTTCCAGATCACTGATAATCTTTGGTTTTCACATTACCACTGCTTTCTTCAAATTCCACCAAATATTTTCAATATGATTTAAATCTGAAGACTTTATAGGCCACTCAAGAACATTGTACAACTGATCCCTGAACCAAGCTTATGTAGATTTGGATGCATACTTTGGGATGGATGTCCTTCAGGAAAGTTCATTGATCATCAAGCTAAAGTCTCTGCAACAAAGGCATCACCATCTTTGCCAAAATAGCTTGACACTTTAAAGAATTCATGATGTCCTTCTTTCTGAACCGCCTTCGTGTTTGACCATGAAGATGGTGTTCTTCTGCTCATATGCTTAGCCTTTTTTGCACCAGACATACAGCTGATCCATGGGTCCAACAAGTTCCAGTGTGGTCATATCACTCCGTAAAACACTCTTCCAGAACTCCACAGGTCTATCCAAATTCATTTTAGCATATTCAAGTCAGCCTTTTATGTTCTTTTTGGTCAATAGTGGCATTCTGCGACATGTTTTTGTGAAATATCAGGACACAAATGTGTATAATGACATGGGTATGATATAGGGGCGGCAGTGGCTCAGTGGTTCATGTAGATTGTCTGCGAACCGGAAGGTTGGTGGTTCGATCCCGGTTCCACCTGACCAAGTGTCGAGGTGTCCATGAGCAAGACACCTAATGTCCCCAGCTGCTCCAAACGGCAGCTGGATGGCGCCTTGCATGGCTGACACACGCCGTCGGTGTATGAATGAGAGAGTGAATGGGTGAATGTGAGGCAATGTGTAAAGCGCTTTGGATGGCCAATGGTCTGTTAAAAAGCGCTATATAAATGCAGTCCATAGGTATTCGTTCCCCATGTCCTCACTTTTCAAAATGCTTATAAATCACACAGGATGAGGTTTTTTTCACAGAAAGTAAACTGCACAGTCTCCTGTGATGGGTAGGTTTAGGGGCAGGGGCAGTGTAGGGGGATAGAAAATACGGTTTGTACAGTATAAAATGCATTACGCCTATGGAATGTCCCCACATTTCACAAAAACAAACATGTGTCTGTGTGCGTGCTTTGATTTTATTTGGTAGTGCAATCAATATAATTATAAGTAACACTATTATGAAATGATATTTAGCAAGACAAGAATGGTCTAGATGCCACTATGCAAAAAGAGCCCATTGTTGAAGAAACAACCATATTTTATTGTTCTGCACTGCACAGTGTATGATGAGAGATACTATTTTTATTTGCAGGAGTACAGGCAAACGAGGCAGAGAGCGCTCCCTAGAGGAGGCTTCACAGATCCTACAGAAGATCCCAAAAGAAGCACTTCATTCCTTACAGTCTGCTGCTCTTTACCAATTTGCTCAGCTTCTTTTGGCCTTGCAGTTAGAGGCTGTGACTATTTCATCTGTCTGCCGAAAATTGGACCAAGTAATTTCCACCTTCACTTTAACATGACATAATTTTTTTTATTCCTGTTTGTTGGTTTCCCTTAAAACAACACCTTCTTAACTCTGTTTTACAGATTCTGCAGGTCTTGGTTGAAATCAACTACTCCATTGTCTTTGAAGAAGTCAAACAGTACCTGCTCAACCTTTTGCACCAAAAACAGGTATGAAATAATATTACATATAACAAATATTAAAGCTATTCATTTTGATGGAAAACCTTTTGTTGTTGTTGTTTTGCAGGTGTTTACATTAAAAGATCTTCAGATAGGTAGAGTGTGCTTAAGTTCACTTCTATTTTACAGAGATGTTTATATAGTCCTATTGGTTGTGTTGTAATAGTCGTGGTGTGTGTCCCATGACAGCCTGCATGTTTTTGGAGGACAGCACTATGGGACGAGAAGTTCTGAAGACAGAATGCACCACCTTGCTTAGTAAAGTCGCTGAACTGATTCCTGTTGTCATGTCAGATGAAGAAGCCAGAAATGGACCGTTGTGCTACCAGACTGTCAAGGTGAAAATTATTTAGTTATTGTAACACCCACCTTTTTGAAGTTTTACTGTATTAATTAAACAATTGATGTGATCTGGATACTCGTTGGACCTTTTGTTTTGTTTTCAGGTTTGTTTGCAGGTGTTTCAACTGCTGCCAGGGCAAGTGGACCTGTTGGTCTACAGTAAGGACAGTGTAAATATGAGTGTGAGAGAGATTTTGGAGTTCTTGATGAGCATTATTTTAGGACAGGTTTGTGCTTGTGGTCGCAACTATATTTTTGGAAAAAATGAAAAAGTTAAAGTTAAAAAGTTCTTGTATCTAGCAATCTAAATTTGTGTAATTTAATGGTAAAATGTAAAATGGTGTTTCTCAGGTTTCCAGCAGAGATACGCGGTTGTTGGCAGGTACTGCGGTTGCAATGATGCTCAGCACGCCGTCAGACAGTCAGTGTGCAGGATCAGCTGCCTGGAGTCTGCTGCAAATCACAAACACCGGTGAACTACATTAATTGCAGATCTATCTAGCTATCTATCTGTATGTATATATATATATATATATATATATATGTATGTATGTATGTATGTATGTATGTATGTATATATATATATATATATATATAGAGGTCCTTCTAAAAAAAATTGCATATTGTGATTAAAAGTTCATTATTTTCCATAATGTAATGATAAAAATTGAACTTTCATAAATTTTAGATTCATTGCACACCAACTGAAATATTTCAGGTCTTTTATTGTTTTAATACTGATCATTTTGGCATACAGCTCATGAAAACCCAAAATTCCTATCTCAAAAAATTAGCATATCATGAAAAGGTTCTCTAAACGAGCTAATAACCTAATCATCTGAATCAACTAATTAACTCTACACACCTGCAAAAGATTCCTGAGGCTTTTAAAAACTCCCAGCCTGGTTCATTACTCAAAACCGCAATCATGGGTAAGACTGCCGACCTGACTGCTGTCCAGAAGGCCATCATTGACACCCTCAAGCGAGAGGGTAAGACACAGAAAGAAATTTCTGAATGAATAGGCTGTTCCCAGAGTGCTGTATCAAGGCACCTCAGTGGGAAGTCTGTGGAAAGGAAAAGTGTGGCAAAAACGCTGCACAACGAGAATAGGTGACCGAACCTGAGGAAGTTTGTGAGAAGGACCGATTCCAGACCTTGGGGACCTGCGGAAGCAGTGGACTGAGTCTGGAGTAGAAACATCCAGAGCCACCGTGCACAGGCGTGTGCAGGAAATGGGCTGACCTGGGCTACAGAGAAGCAGCACTGGACTGTTGCTCAGTGGTCCAAAGTACTTTTTTCGGATGAAAGCAAATTTTGCATGTCATTCGGAAATCAAGGTGCCAGAGTCTGGAGGAAGACTGGGGAGAAGGAAATGCCAAAATGCCTGAAGTCCAGTGTCAAGTATCCACAGTCAGTGATGGTCTGGGGTGCCATGTCAGCTGCTGGTGTTGGTCCACTGTGTTTTATCAAGGGCAGGGTCAATGCAGCTAGCTATCAGGAGATTTTGGAGCACTTCATGCTTCCATCTGCTGAAAAGCTTTATGGAGATGAAGATTTCGTTTGTCAGCACGACCTGGCACCTACTCACAGTGCCAAAACCACTGGTCAATGGTTTACTGACCATGGTATTACTGTGCTCAATTGGCCTGCCAACTCTCCTGACCTGAACCCCATAGAGAATCTGTGGGATATTGTGAAGAGAAAGTTGAGAGACGCAAGACCCAACACTCTGGATGAGCTTAAGGCCGCTATCGAAGCATCCTGGGTCTCTATAACACCTCAGCAGTGCCACAGGCTGATTGCCTCCATGCCACGCGCATTGAAGCAGTCATTTCTGCAAAAGTATTCCCGACCAAGTATTGAGTGCATAACTGAACATAATTATTTGAAGGTTGACTTTTTTTGTATTAAAACACTTTTCTTTTATTGGTCGGATGAAATATGCAAATTTTTGAGATAGGAATTTTGGGTTTTCATGAGCTGTATGCCAAAATCATCAGTATTAAAACAATAAAAGACCTGAAATATTTCAGTTGGTGTGCAATGAATCTAAAATATATGAAAGTTAAATTTTTATCATTACATTATGGAAAATAATGAACTTTTATCACAATATGCTAATTTTTTTAGAAGGACCTGTATTGTGTGTGTGTGTGTGTGTGTGTGTGTGTGTGTGTGTGTGTGTGTGTGTGTGTGTGTGTGTGTGTGTGTGTGTGTGTGTGTGTGTGTGTGTGTGTGTGTGTGTGTGTGTGTGTGTGTGTGTGTGTGTGTGTGTGTGTGTGTGTGTGTGTGTGTGTGTGTGTGTGTGGGTGTGTGGACTGGTAATCCCTACGGTATGGGGACAAAATGTCCCCACAAAGATGGCAATATCCAAATTTTTGTCCTTGTGGGGACATTTTTTTGGTCCCCATGAGGAAAACATCTTATAAATCACACTAAGTGATGTTTTTTGAAAAAGTAAAAATGCAGTATGTCTCCTGTGATGGGTAGGTTTAGGGGCAGGGGCAGTGTAGGGGGATAGAAAATACGGTTTGTACAGTATAAAATGCATTACGCCTATGGAATGTCCCCACAAAACATGGAAACACAACGTCTGTGTGTGTGTCTGTGTGTGTGTCTGTGTGTCTGTGTGTCTGTCTGTGTCTGTGTCTGTGTCTGTGTGTACCTGCTATAATCGTGTTGCATGTTATAACCAATTACATGCAATTATTTTGAGCTTATGAATGCAATGTCAAATAATCAGAGGCGTTCAGATTAGTCATCGCTGAAACACTGGAGTTTTCTTCAAATCTGCACTCAAAGCAGAGATGTACGTGCGATGTACTTAGTCTGCAGTGGTCAGTATCTATCAAAATTGGTCTAAGGAAGTAGTGAACCAGTCACAGGGCCAAGGCTCGTTGATGCACAATACACAAGTACAAGTAACTTACTAGTTTGCTTCGGTAGTTGTTTGTTTCTAATAATATGTGAATTTTGTGGATCTCAGAACCGTGGAGATTGACAGTAGGTGAGCTACAGGTGGACTGCCATCCCAGACATCAAGACGGAGTGGACAGACTGGCTGTATGTAGGGGATTGTTAACTTGCTGTAGAAATGACATTCTCGTCAGTCGCCATGGCAACCAGGGGGTACGAAATCACAAGTACTGCTTTTACCAAGAAAGATCCAAAGTGGAGCATATAATTACTTACTTTTTCTTTTGTTTTATCAGACTTGTCTTCTCTTGAATGGGTTGTTCCCTTTCATCTCAGCGCTTTGTGAAGAAAAGCTTGACTGTCATTACTATGTGTTTCAAGGTACAAGCTCTCTATGGTCATGCGTCATTCTGCAGATTGCTGTGTGTGTGCATGACTGCAGTAACAAAAGTCATTGGTTGTATGTTTTCTAGTGTTTACTATCTGGCTGAAGAGGCTGAAAGAGTGTCTCAGTGAGGTTTGGCAAGTTACTGGTGCTCCTTTAGATTCAGACCTCCAACAGAATCTTACTCAAATCATCTGGAGCAATGCAGAGAGCCCGGTAATCTTTTTGTGTACTATGAAACAGAATATTCTTTATTTTGAGGTGGGTTTTATGGGTTTTAAAAAAAACACTAACACTAAGTATTGGGTTAGATGGGCTCTTTTTACCAGGGCCATGTGTTTAAACCTCTCAGCACCCTAGTGGTTTAGCACTCCTATTTTCTTTTTAAAAAAATTTATCTATAATAAATGATACAATTAGCAGAAAAATATCCATTCAGTTGTTGTTGTTTTTTTAATTCTTTTTTTATTGTAGTTGGATGGTGTTGCAGAGGTGGCACGCAGTGCTTTCTGTCTCCTTATGGAGATATATGAGAAGGATTGTTTGCACTTTGGGAACACAGAGAAAAGACTTTATTTGGAGTTATTGAACAGGATATCAGACCTGCCTTGGGAATCCAAAGCAAAATATTTACCACTAACTGCAATTTTACCATACACAGGAACAGACAAGGTAAGAGGAACTTAACTTTTAATCCTATTTTTGTTTTAATCCTCTGGTCATGTATGGTAGTCTTTGATGACATTTTTTTTTGTTATTTAAGGGTAAAGGTTTTTGCACTTTCTGTGTGAACACACAAAGAAAATCATGGACATAGTTCGAAAAGGTTAAATGGTCCTGAAATAAATAGTCACACTTGTACTGTTCGTGGTCAAAAATGACCACATTGGAAATAAATGGGAAACAAATTTTTGAAGCAAAGATGTCAACCTAAAATATGGAACACAACTTGTTTAGATTTATGCCTTTGATTTTCTCACAGTTTCAGAGTAGAACATGTTTTAGAAAATATATAATTCATATAAATATCTTCTATATCTTTTCGTTTAACTTTTTTCACTTCAGCAATTATCTGCCATGTTATGTATGTTTAATAAAAACAAAATGTGCAAAAATGTTTGTATAAACTATATAATTTATTTTATTTTTAAATGTATTTACATTTATATAAATGTATAATATATTTTATATAAGAAATGTATTTTTAGGTAAATACTACATTATTTGGAAAATAAGCTTTTTATATCTTTATGAGAGTCTTAGACTCAGTTCAGTATGAAATGTCAATAAATGTTACTGAAATACAATTTCTCTACTTGAAAGGTTCTGGAGCTGTATCCAACCCTTCCCTCTCACATCCTAAAATGCCTCTCCACCAATCACCTTTCCCCATGTGCCTCAGAAGTCTACAAATTCCTCCTTCAGGAACAGAAACGTGAGCTTTTTATAAATGCATCCCAAGAACCCCTGCCCACTGACCAAGACTTAGCCAATCAATGGGCTCGGAGATGGCAACTAGTCATCCTGGAGGCTTTGACTTCAGAATTAACTCTACTTCAAAATAATGCATCTTGCCATCTTCTGCCATCAACTCTACGCACGTTTCCAGGTGCTTTTAACAGTCTGCTATCAGCTCTAGATCCTATGGCTCCCGGTCACCTTCGTGCATGGGCCTGTGTCATGAGCGTGCAGCGGGTCACAAGTGGACATTCTCTCTGGGGTGCGGACAGCCCCCATGCTCTCAAAACTCTCCATCTTGCCCTCTCCTCTCTGGATGACAGCGTCCGGCTTGCAGCTCTGAACCTCCTCTGCTGCAGTCCAAAAACGAAAGAAGCCCCATCACAAGTGGAGTATTCCGCTCTGAGAGACTTCATCCCGCTCAATCTCAACAGCGATTCGTCACCGTTTCGTCAGCATCTTCAGGCAGCTCTGAGGAAATTCTTGGTGAGAATAAGAGACAGTTGCATGGCAAGTGTTAAGGGTCATAATAGTAAAAAAGGGCTCACAGAGGAAGAGGATGCGGAGCTTAAACAAGGAGTTGGTAAGATTTTCTAATTAAAATTTTATGATTTTCTGTTCTTCTATTTTTAAATTGTATAAAGAGACATGATGTTATGTATTTTTATATTTTATTTCAACGTTATTTTAGAGGTATTAATTGTATTATTTATGTTTGACTGGCTCTCACTTGTCATCCTAAATAACCAATACGATGATGGTCTGTGACTTCAAACTGTCACCTATTGGTGTGGATGCACATTTCCAGTGCCATTGTATAAGTTTCAAGTTGTATTCCTCACCCATGATTAATGATAAACCAAAGTGTCAGATAATAATGGGTTTACTGATATTTAAAGGGGTCATGACATATTTTAATATGGTCCTTGAGGTTCTCATATAATGCTAATAAGGATTTTTGCACAAAACAAATATATATGCTGAAAATGTATTATTTTCAATTCTCATTCTTACCTTCATCTGGAATGATCCGTTTTGACAGGTGTCAGCTGTTAAGCAACTGAACACCAGTGGGCTGGTGAAACTATTTATCAAAAGGTGTGTTTGAATAGAAGTAGCAATGCACAGACTGAAGTATGACATCAAAGTACTACAAGAGCGGTTATAGAGCAGATAGAGTAGTGTGCTTTCAAATCGCTCTTGCTGTACTGATCTATTGTTTTGCTCTAGATGCATTCACATGCAAATGCATTTGCCCTTGTGATTTCACAGATCCCACAATCTCACAATTTATTTTTGGTTAAATAAATGCCATTTATAGTGTGGAGGATGTTTTAAGCTTTGAAACCCTCAGGATGTATATGTCAAAAGATCAAGAATATTTGTATTTCTCGTGTCATGATCCCTTTAAGCCAGTAGTATTCGCCTGGTCTCAAAATGGCCGCCACCATATGTGGAGGGTCCCCCATATGTAGAATAAATCAACTTTTAAAAATTAGTCAGAAGTACTAATCCTTTTTTTAAAGATATAAATGTTTTAGAAATAAAAATATGTAGCACACTTTTAATCAATAGAACAGAAGTGTAATTGTGTGGATGTAATTTTGTGAAAAATTTGTTTTTTCCCTCAGAGTTTGTTGACTGGCTCTCTCAGCTGTCATTTGTCTATTTGACTCCTGACAACAGCTACCAGAGGAAGAAGACTGTTTTGCTCCTGCTGTCTGCAGTGCTGGAAACATGCACAGACACCTGGAGTCCAGACAGAAAGAAGGGACAGCCACCTGGTAATAAAACATCATAAAGTGTATCATGTTTTTGGCATGTATGGTAGCACCATGGCTTCCTTTGAATACATATTGTGGAATTCTTTATCTTTTACCTATTATCGGTCTCTAACTTCAAATTTATATTTTATGTTTATTGCTACATATAGTAAAATTATATGATATGAGAGATGTTTTCTTCTTCTTCTTTCAGCCAATATGTCTACTCTTATAAACTGGGCTAAAGGGAGGGGAAAGTGGGATTTCTTCTCAAAGTCTAAGCTGCTGGTCCTGATTGGATGTTTGGAAGATTCAACAAATGAGGTAAAACTAAATGAAAATACACTACCGTTCAAAAGTTTGGGGTCAGTATGATTTTTTAAAGAAGAAATTAATACTTTTATTCAATAGGGTGCATTAAAGTGACAGTAAAGGCACTCACACTGTAACAAAAACTTTATATTTCAACTAAATGCTGTTCTTTTGAACAAACTCAATTCATCGAAGAATCCTGAACAAAAATGTTAAGTAATGTTAAGCAAAAGTTTAAGCAACCGTTTTCAAAATTGATGGTAATAATAAATAACACTTTACTTAAAGTCTTTATGCATAATGCATTATAAAAGCATTTTTAATGCAGTAATTATGCCTTGTAATGCATTTCATAATGCATTATATGGTCTCATGAATAATTGTAACCTCAGTTATAATTGATGTAGTAAAGTTGCCTGACATGTTGTCCCTGTTCTGTAGATCCGAGAGCTGTCTGCGGAGCTACTTCTCAGATTTTTCCCCCCATCTCTTCCTGATGATGTCACAGCTGTGCTGTTTGGCCGGGCAGAACGGCTGCTCCAGAGCCCACGGGTCCAGGAGGCCCAGATGGGGTCACTGATGATCAAACTGCTGCTACAGAAGTGAGCAGACATCTCTTATCTCTGTATTTTGTTATGAGAGGATACACATATACTGCCATTCAAAAGTTTGATGTCTGAAATATTTTTTTTCATGTTTTTAGAAGTCTCTTTTGCTCACAATCTGCATTTATTTGATCAAAAACACAGTAAAACACTAATATTATAAAATATTATTAAAATTTCAAATAACTGTTTTTCTTTATTATTATTATTATTTTATTTTTTTTATAATACAATTTATTCCTGTGATGGCAAAGCTGATCATTTTCAGCCTTCAGAATTTAATTTTAATATGCTGATGTGGTGCTCAAAAAACATTTCCTATTATTATCATCAGAGTTGAAAGAAGTTGTGCTGCTTGATATTTTTGTGGAAACTGTGATTAATCTTTTTCAGGATTCTTCAAAAATTTATAAATAGAATAGGATTTATTTAAAATAAAAAATCTTTTGTAAGATTATAAATCTAGTTACTGTCACTTTTGATCAATTGAATGCACCCTTGCTGAATAAAAGTATAAATTGTATAGTATAAAAAATACTGGCCTCTAAACGTTTAAACAGTAGTGCATAAAGTAGAATTTAACTTTTGCTCTTGAAGGTAATTTGAGTTTATTTAAAATGGCTGGGCTAGCCTTGTTTTTTTTCAGACTGCAAGAAAACTGTGTGTGTGTGTGTGTGTGTGTGTGTGTGTGTGTGTGTGTGTGTGTGTGTGTGTGTGTGTGTGTGTGTGTGTGTGTGTGTGTGTGTGTGAGTTTATTTTGTGTGTGTGTGTGTGTGTGTGTGTGTGTGTGTGTGTGTGTGTGTGTGTGTGTGTGTGTGTGTGTGTGTGTGTGTGTGTGTGTGTGTGTGTGTGTGTGTGTGTGTGTGTGTGTGTGTGTGTGTGTGTGTGTGTGTGTGTTCTGTATCATAGGGTGGATGGAGCATTTGAACAGGGGGAGAAACAGTCAGCTAAACGGATCACGTTCCTTCTGACCAAACTGGAGCAGCATTACCTCACTGCCAGGAATGACATGTTGCTTGCAGCTCGCACAACACCTATTCACGGTAGAAGCAAATAAAACCAGATGAGCTTACCAAAGCAGAAGTTTCACTGCTAATATATCTAAAATATATGGTAAAATAAGAATAATCCACCAATAAAGTGTATTTTATCACTTCAGGCATTGTAAGTGCTCTGCAGAGAGGTTTGCTGGAGGTGCCAGGGGCCCTAATGGAGTCAGTAACCCACAGTATTGCAGGAAACATTGTTTCTTTACTAGAAAAGCTCACTCTACTGCTTCTAGGTGTGCTGTATGGAGATCAGGACACTGAGGAGAAAGGTACGCTGGAACAGCAGATGTGATCTATCAAGTTATGTTATGAATTTATGAAACAATATCCCTGAATAGATTTTCTCATCAGAGGACACTTTTCTTTTGTCACAGATGTGCCTCCATCCTTCTGTGACATGGGGAATGCAATCAGTTCTCTAATTGGTCAGGGTGGTGTTGAGGGAGCGGGACTTGATGAGGATGGAGAGGAGAATGTGTTGCTCTCTGAGGAACATAGTCTGGTGCTGACCTGCTGCTGGGTCTCCTTGAAGGTAAAGCTGCTAGATCATCTACAAAAATAGCAGCTTTTAATTTATTTCATATTATTTTATTAAAGATAGAAGTACTTATTTAAAGCTGCTGTCCATAACTTTTTTTTGTGTTCAAGATTTACAAAAATTATATATTGAGAATGTACAACATGAATCCATTTTCCAAAACATGTTTTTGTCTTCGTCTGAATAATTATGGTACACTTATAATAAGTGTTCATATCGGGACTATTTCATACCGGTCTTGTAGGAATCGCTGCGGAGGAGCACAGTCCCTGCGTCACTCGCCATAGACATAAACAGAGAGAAGTAGCTCCAGCTGCAATGCTCTTCCGCAAGAGGCACGCAGTTCTGTTTATTAACCGCTAGAGCTTTTTTTTTATTTTGTATTTTATTGTAAAAAGCCAAAGCAGCCATTAAATTTTTTTTTATTAGAGATCACAAAAGTAAAAGTATACCGTCATTTGCGTGTCAGGGTTATTATAACTAAAACTAAAAACATTTGCTTGCATGTTACATAAAATAAAATTAATATTAACTAAAATATATTTTAAAACAATTTGTTTTGTTTTTTGTCAACTTCATAATTGTGTCTCGGTGCTAAAATAACACTATTTCATGTGCTGTTTATTTTTGTTAAATGGCCATTTTATTTGTATTTATATATTTATTTTTTGATTTGCGTTTTTTTATTATTTATGATCATCTTTCCTGTTAGGAAATTGGTATTTTTCTGGGCTCCCTGGTGGAGAGAATCCTGTCACTCCACTGTAAAGTACTGACATTGACCGTGGAAGAACTCAGGAGGGCATCCAAAGTGTTTAAAGACATCATTCTGAAATGTAGACACTGGGTAAGCACAGTTCATGCTTAAATAATTCAGTTTTGCTCTTTTCACACTGATGTCCAAAGCACTTTTTTCTACACTTTGTTTGTGATCTTGTTCTGTGTCTTTTTCTCATCTTCCGTTAGGGGGCAGTAGAGGGCTGCTGTATTGGCTTCACTAAATTCTGCAGGGCTCTCTTATGCAGCTCTGATCCAGAGATCAAGGAGATCCCTCCTCTCATATTACAACAGGTAGAATAGAGTGAGGGCTTCATTCTCAAATAGGCATTCATGAGATTTTGATAGAAATGTTAATACCATGAAACTTTAGTCTGCTTTTACATGTAAAATTAGTAATTAATTTGTAAATTAGTAATTATTTATTGGTATATATTGTATTGTATTGTTAATTATATAAATCATTATAAGATTTTTATATTGTGTACTTATTGGTTAAGTAGCCATTAAATATTTTTATTTTATTTATTTTTATTTTATTAGAGGGACACAAAGTACACAAGTCAAAGTATTGCATACTTGTATTTATTTAAGTAGCTATGAAATATTTTATTTTGATTTTATTTTGTTTTTATCAGAGGTAGACCAAAAGGACACAAAAGTGGCCCAGCACTCTCTCTCTCCCTCTCTCCCTCTAGGGCCTTACTGTTCTCCAGTCTCCCCGTAGTACATCAGTGACGCGGCGTGCTGCCGGTTTCCCCATGCTGATTTTGGGTGTCTTAGCTGCTGAGGACTCGAGTAAATCTCGACCCTTATTGGCCCACACCATTAACAACCTTCTGAACACAGCCAAAGCACCTCTGCCCCAGGACTGGGACCAAACCCTCGACTTACCACAGGTACACTCAGTGATCTACCCATTAAGTACACTACAGTTTTTTTTTTTTTTGATCATAAATATACACCAAACATTTAAAATTGTTAAATATTATTACATAGTATATTGTTTTCTATTTTAATATATTTTAGAATGTAATACCTTCCTCTGATGACAGTCATTTCCAGGGCTCAACACTGAGGATTTTTTGAACAATGGTTCAAATTTTCACTGGCCCTACCACAAAAAAGAAATAAATAAATCAATTAAAACAGTTATTGTTTTGATTGCGTTTGACCCATGCCACCTAAATAAATAAATAAGGTTATGACACCAAATTTCAGATACCAGTGAAATTCTCGATTCCAGTTTTGATACCACAACTAAAACATACTCGACTACAAATACTATATACATTTCAAATATTATTCTAAAATAAGAACAATTAAAATAAGAACATCAAACATGTTAAAGAAAAAAGTGAACGCTAGTTAACTTTTTTCTTTATGTTGATGTTCTTATTTTATGTGTTCTTATAAAAGATATCGCTCTCATTTCCCAAATCTCTCACAGGTGTGTGCCGTTCACACCCTTCAAGCGCTGGTGAAGGGCTCCAGTCTGGGTGTAGCTGTTCTACAATACACCCCTGTGGTGGCCATTCTGTCACTTACACTCCTCAGCTCGCCATGCTGGGCCATGAGGAACGCAGCCCTGCAGCTCTACAGTACAAGCCACTCACACTCACCATTGTTCTGATTTCAACCATCAAGAAGTAGTCACATGTTGACCTTTGACCACGTCTTCTCTTTTGACTTGTCATAGGTTCTCTCTGCACCAGAATGTTGGGTCAACGGCCAGCCGGTGAAGAGTGCTCCACTCACTCCAGCATGTCTTCTCCTTCCTTCTTTAACCTCTACCCAGCCCTACAGCCCTTCCTCCAGGGGGCGCTGGAAAGTGCAGCTAGAGACCTACATGATTCCACCCTTCTCCTACATCCATCCCTCTACCCTGTACTCACTCTCCTTGCCAAACTACAGCCTGGTGCTGAGGAACAGACACGGTACGATGGTGCACAGTCATGCAAACAATATTATATTATATTATAAATGTGTTAAATTATATTTATTATATTATTTTCCAGATTTGAATATCCTAAATGTTGTATAATTTCATGATTTGTATAACATAATTATTTGATTTTAAAATGAAAATCTATCTTTATTATGTTATGTTGTATAAAACATATGGTTTATCAAGTTTGGGATATTCAAAGCTGGTAAATTATAATATAATAATATGACAATATAATATAATATTACCAGATTTGTATCAGTTTTTATATTCTTAAGCCATATTATTGTGTATAATATCATAACATTTTTAAGTTAAATTATATTATATACCAGATTTGAATACCCAAAAGTTGATTTAAATATATAATATTAATTATATTATATTTTTATTATAATATTTTGCCCAAAAGTTAAGATATTAAAATCTAGCAAATGTCTTTTCCCCTGAGTAACCATTCGTATCATATTTTCTGGTTTGCTTGGTATTTTTATGTTTTTCGCAGGCCTCTCTCTGAATTCTTGCCTCCGCTGTTCCTCCTAGCTGCCAGCCCAGTCTATGGCATACGAGTGATGTCATCAAGAGCCCTAGTTGCTATGATACCACTAAGTGAATATCTGGCAACTGTCCTGCAGTTGGTTGAAAAGCTGCCGGAATCACAAGACGTTGTGTGCTGTCACAACAGACTGCATGGCCAACTCCTACAGATAGAAGCCGTACTGGCCAGGGCACTAAAAACTAACATGTAAGAGTAACAGAGTGTATCTGACACTTTTTGTCATTAGTTTGTGACTAGTTTATTGTCTCACTAAATGCACAAAAATCTTAACATAAATATTAAAAGCAGTAATAATAATCAGTGATTATTCAATTGTAATCTGTGTTTAGCAGTCGGTCCTCTCTCAGTGAGGTAGTGACAAGGTTTGAGTCCAGACTGTGGTTGGCATCTTTGAGGCAACGGTGCCCGCTGGTGCGGCTGGCATATGTGGATATAGTGAGGCTGATGAAAGGCCACTGCTCTGGTGTGTTCCTCACTCAGCTGTCCTCTCAACTACTGCAGGAGATCCACAGGATTCCAAACATACTAGAGGTGCTTCTTTATGTCCTGTTCGACACTGCAAGTGAAATGTACAGTGTTGACTGTGAATGTAACGTGTTGTTTTTAGGTTGGCTCTGCTACATTCCACCAAAGTGCAGTGAATTTCCTTTGTGGGGATCCTGAGTGGGCGTGTCAGGTGTGGCAGAGTCTGGCCAGTGGCAATGCAGTAGTAAGGCTCTCATTGGTCAAGTCTGCTATAGAGGGGCGTGGCTGGAGAGGAACAGACCTACAGCAGGTTATGGAGAGAGCACTGCAGGTAGTGTTACTATAACACTTCACTTTTACTACAGCACGTCCTCTCTATATGGTCCATTTGATTTTGTTGTAATTATTGTAGTATGACACTTTAATGCAAAGATGCAATAACTACACAGATCATTTTTTTAGAATGAATTGCATTTACAGTACCGTTCAAAGGTTTGAGGTCTTTAAGATTTTTTTTAAAGAAATTAATTCAGCAAGGATACATTAAATTTATCAAAAGTGACAGTAAACACATACAAAAGATTCCCATTTCAAATCAATTCTGTGGAATGTTCTATTCATGAAAGTTCCTGAAAAAAATCTGTCACTGTTTTTTTAACACTGATAATAATAAGAAATTTTTCTTGAGCACTACATCAGCATATTAGAACGATTTCTGAAGGATCATGTGACACTGAAGACTGGGCTAATGACTGCTGAAAATTCAACTTTGCGTCACAGGAATAAGTTACATTTTAAAATATACTAATATGTATAATATTTTGCAGTATTATGCAAAATATTTATTTAAAAACATTTTTAAAAATCTTACTAACCCCAAGCAATGGTGTATCAATATTTGCTTATTTACAAAAAGTGTCTGAAGAAGAATAAACTGTAACAGAAGCATATCACTGGCCTAAAGTCCACAGAAATCCATTTTTCATTTAAGTTGTTCACTCTGGAAGCATTCTTGTGTTCCATCTGCACCATTTTTTGTTGGTCAGCGAGGCAGTCCAGCAACCAAAGACATCTAGTTTATTTATACATAGCATTAGGTAGATGGACCACTGTATCATGTCTTTCAGCCAGTGAGTGCTATTTAAAATGTCAAATTAAAAACCTCTCAACTCTTATAAATGCGTCCTAAAACCCCATGCAATCTGTTCGATTGATTTGTGCTCTGTCTGACTGTTTATGAAAGTCGTTTTACTTATTCTGTATTGCCTGCTTTCAGTAAGTTTGTTGCAGTCTTTATTTACTTGTATTATTTATATTTTTTAAATACTTATTTTCCCTGAACCTACTGCTAAAGTGTTACTTTCTATCATTGGCTGGTAGCCAGTCCCAAATGTCAGCTAGATACAACTGAAGGAAATTAAAACAATCAAGAGCTGTTTAAAACACTGCCCTTAAATCAGGCTGTAGATCTCATTACACTGTTCGTTTTCTTGTGTGAAGGGGCATGTTAGTCATTGTATTCAGTAATCTTTATAAACAGACTGGGTTTGGACTTGGCCAGGATTTCCGCTCAGCCCTCATGTGAGGTCAGTGGAACTCCAAACTCACACACCTGATGGAGCTGCTGTCATAAGTGATGACATATACCACAATCTTTTAATGCCTTTTAAATCCCTTCATACAAAATAAAATATCATGATTGCAAGAATAATAGATGGGTGGGTGTGTTTTTTAATAATGTCAGGAAAGTGTGCTCTTGTATAACATTGTCCATCACCTGCAGGCCAACCTGAAGAAGGCGCTGTTGGACCAGAACGTGGAGTACAGGGGAGCATTCTTGACCGCATTAGTTGAGGTTATGACCCCAGAGGAAGAGAGTTTTGCCCTGTCCCGTCGCTGTCCTCCAAGGCTTGAGGAGACATGGCTGCAGGAGTGTGTGGAGATTCTGTTTACTGATCTGGAGTCAGATAGAGGGGGACCTGTGCTGATCTCTACAGCTCTATGTGCAGTCAGCCTGCTCCTCTCCCAGAGGTACACTCACATGTCATCCACCCTAATTTTAATATGTTTAGCTTGATGTTATTAGATATTCTTTGTTGTTTTTTTATCTTGTCATAGTCAACATAATTTCAAAAATTGATCTAATTTACTTATAAAATTATACTAATTCACATGCCTGTTCTTACTGTGCATGATTCATCGTGCTATTCCAAAGGGGAAAAAAAAAATATTCGTAATCTTTCGCCTCTGAAACTACCGGTACTTATGTTAAAATAATGTTGACTAATAAACAAGTAGCAATTTAAACATTATTTTAGGCTACTCTTAGTTAAAGGTGCAGTGTGTAATATATTGCATTGCTGTCAATAGATCCTCATGAATAACATACATAACTATGTTTTCAGTGGTGTATATAGACCTTACATAATGAACGTTATGTTTTTATTACCTTAGAATGAGCCATTTCTGTCTACATACACCATGGTCCCCTTACAGTGAAATCACCATTTTGCACTACCACATTTCTACAGTATCCCGAAACGGACAAACTGCTCTAAAGAAAGCTAGCTTCTCTCTGCTGTCTCAGACTACGACATATTTGTCCTGTGTCTGCCACCGTAGCTTCTCTATGTGCTGGAGTGAGGGGTGAGCAGTGAGGAGTGAGGGGTGGGCAGTTGATGCCGCTAAAATTTACACAGCGCAACTTTAATGTAATCTTTCTTAAGTCCTGCCAATAGTTAACACAAATTTAAAGGTGTTCATGAAGGTTACAGCAATAATAGCAAATAACAATATTTAATAGATAGATATTTGTATACACTAACATTCAAAAGTTTGAGGTCAGTAAGATTCTTCAATGTTTTTGAGTTGCTTATTTTCACCAAGGCTGCATTTATTTAAATACAAATACAGTACAAACACTACTATTATGAAATGTTATTACAATTAAATTTAAAATGTATTTAATTATTAAATGTAACATTTATTTATGTTCCGATAAATAATCCATGATGTCACATGATCCTTCAGAAATCGTTCTAAAATGCTGAGTCTTTATTATGATCAATGTTCAAAAAGGTTGTGAAACTTCATAATTTTTTTGGAAACCCTGATTCTTTTCTTTACTTTTTTTTTGTTGACGAGTGTAAAGTTCAAAGGAACAACTTTTTAAAACAATTCATCTTTTGTAACAACTTTACATTTTTTATATTTTTTTTACTCAAACTTTTGAACAGTAGAGTACATTGCAATGCTTTCAAGGATCAACTTCAAAAGTGAGTGCTGACATTGTTTCAGAAGAGATATAGATACATTTCTAAATAGATAGTTGCTTGTGATTTTTTTTATTTTTATTCTTAACGTTTCTGAGAAAGCCATAAGACTTTACAGATGGCTCTCTCTCTCATTCTCTCTCAGTGTGGACTTGTCTTTGCTCCAGCGCTGGTGTAAGTTATTAGAGAAGCACAGATGTCCTGAAGCTCCTGAGGCCCTCAGAATATCCTGTGCTCAGGCTCTGTGTCTTTGTGGTGTCTCCGTGGTGTCCAGGAGCCTGACGGACAGCCTAATGCTCACAGAGCTCAGTACCAGGTATGATAAAGAGGTGTGCTTTGGTAACTCATCCAGTTTGGGGAGTGAGTTAGAGAGGGAAGATTGGCATAAATTAGCTTGATTCAGTGCAACTCATTTTTGCAACTGGTTGCTACTAAGCTTCATTTAACCTCAAAACCTACCCGCATTTGGTTTTAGATATGTTTGCTGTTTATTATCTGACATTTTCATCCCTCTGTATATTGAAGCTTGATCAGCACAGGGATCTTCCTGCTTCAGGATGAGAGTCCACAGGTAAGAGCAAAGGCAGCTGTCTTTGCCTCTCTGCTCAGCTGTTCTCGACAGCCACAAGCTCCCCAGAGATGCTTCTACATGCAGGTGAACCAGGCTCTGCGCTCACTGTTGGACCTGCTCTTGGAAGAATTCTGGGATGCAAGTGGTGCTTTGGATGCCTTAGTGTGCCACTTACCTGACTGTGATCTGAATGTTTTGCTGAAGGAGGCCAAAGAAACACAGTATGTCAATCTACTTACAGAAAGTATCATTATTTAGGTCATTATTGCTATTTGTACATATTATTGTGTGTTTAGGTTGTCAATGTTTTATTTCTTGTTTTCAGACCCCATTCAGTTTGAGAGTTTTTATTAATTATACACTGCCACCTTTTTTGACAGAAATGAATACTTTTATTTAGCAAGGATGCATGTAATTGATCCAGAGTGACAGGACTTTTTCATTGTTACAAAATGTCTATTTCTAATAAAATATTTTGAATGTTCCATTCATAAACAGATATCATCACATATTTTTTAATATTGATAATAATAAATGTTTCTTAAAGCAGAAAATCAGCAAATAAGAATGATTTCTGAAGGATCATGTGACACTGAAGACTGTATTGCATACAATTATAAAACAATCATTTTAAACGGCAATACTTTTTTCACAACATTACTGTTTTTACTGTATTTGTAATCAAACAAATGTAGGCTTAATGAGCATAAGGTGGTACTTTCAATATTAAAATCTCACTGACCCCAAACTTTTGAACTGTAGTGTGGCTTTTAAAAATCTTATATAGGTATTATTTATATCTTTTATTACATCTTGCTTGGTTTTCGTAAAGGAAATGCGCACAAGCTTCCTGTTTCTTACATTATTTTTGTGTTTTCTGTTGGTCAGATGTCGCAGTCTGTATGAGCGTGATGAAGCAAATGTGTATGCAGAGCCATCTGTGATCTCAGTGTGCCTGTTGCCACACCTATTGCTTCTAGTTAAACATTACCCAGAATCCTCCTCTCTCGCCAAGAGCCTTGAGCACTGGGCCCGAAACAGCGCAGCCATTGTCAAAGAGAATATCACAATTTGTATGCAACTTCAATTAGGTATGTAAGATTTACCCGATCACCATAATGGTTGTTGTTTGTCCTTGTTGCATTATCGATAATTAACTTCCTGATGCTCCTTTATAATTGAATCCAAAACCTTATAATTACAATTGATATGATCTGTAATACTTATTTAGGGTTTGTATGTAGTCTTTGTTGTATGTTTATGCACATTAATTATGTCATTATGTCTCTCATTTGTTGCCTAGGGGATGTCCTGAATCCTGATTGGCTGTGTTTGCTAATAAATCCTCGTTTCCATGGTACTATTTATGGCCTGTTCACCAGGGCAATTGTACTACTCCAGCTGCTCAAGACGTGTGATTCCATACGACCCCTACTTGACTCTTTGAGTTTATCTACAGACCTTCAGGATATTCAGAGACGGTTTGTACTAAATGGAGTCTTCCTTCCTCAGGTCTTCAATGATACACTAAGGACAGACTAATCTAGTGCCTTCACAGATCAGAGTTGCATTATTGCACTTACAGGCTTAATTAAGCACAAGCGCTAATCATTATCGATCCGGAAAAGCTAGCTCTTCATCGCTGTATTGAGTGCAAACCGTTCAAAAAGAAAAACAATAGTCCTTTGTTGTGCAATACAAGAGAGACAATAAAGTCTACATCACCAGCCAAAATCCAGATAATTCTCGATGACAATAGCTCTGGAAGTGTAGCACATCTAAATCTGAAACAGCTGAAAGACGTCATTGTTTCTGGATGGGTGGTAATTTGTGAAATCTGCTTGCGTGGGACAGACATCAGCGCCACAAAGAATCAGCGAGCATGTGTTTGGCTCTGTGTATGTGGATGCATGTCATGCGCATGTAACCCATGTAACACCCTGAGGAAGGATGGGATATGTATTTTAGTCTCTTGAACCATTCATTGTCAACTATGCTTTATGCTTGTATATTGATGTGTTTTATATATTTAATCAATAAAGATTGAATAATATTTTTAGTCAAGTCACTGTTATTTATATAGTGCTTTATGTAATGGATAATGTACATCCAGCTAGTTGTTATCGCAGTATAAACCCCGACAGACTGATCAGGACCCCGACACGAAGCTGAGGCTTATTACAAGTAGTTTTTGAAGTCCATAAAAAATGCAGCTGTCCATCAAATAAAGTGCTCCACACGGCTCAGATGGGTTAATAAAGGCCTTCTGATTCAAATCGATGCGTTTGTGTAAGAAAAATATCCATATTTAAAACTTTATAAAGTAAACCCTTGAAGTCTTCCATTGTAACCCATGCCGGTTGAGCAGAAAATGACAATATAATGGAACAAATTTCAATCTCTGTGAACTCAGAGACTCATTGGTTTTATGTGCAGTTCAGTCAGAGATAGTCTTAGTCTTATTATTGGGAGATATGACGGTCCGTGGCCCTCCCATTGGAGATAGCGTAAAGGCTAACTTGGATAATGTGTCTTGATAACACGTTACAGCCTTGATGTCATTGAATCTTGTTCAGAGTTGTGCGACACTGTTTGCTGATAAGTGAGAAGTGCTATGAACTGAGTTCATACCTGTCGTGCAGTGACTGTCAGTGATTTCTACCAATGTAAACTCTAAAAATAGATAAATCCTATACGAATGTTTAAGAGCATTAGAAGATTGAAGATTAGCCGATTAATTAAATAAGCCGCAAAAGCAGTTTAAATGCAACTGTAGTGAAGCCTCTCCAATGACATCCATTAACAAAACTGTGACGCTTTTTTTTTTGGCTATACTTGCATGCTTGCCTTCAAGTGGCTTTGGAGTGATGGGGTGGAACATGTAATAGCTGTGATAACACTTCACAAAAGCCAAAACCGGTTTGAGCTGCCTTGCACGAATCTCAGAGCATATACTGACACACAAACAGCAGCCGCAATTATGCCTTGTTAAGACTGTCAGTCTAAATATGACTTTTGTGCATATCCGATAGGAATCCGATCATATTTAGCAAGTGTGAATGGCAAAAATCCCATGAAATACATTCATATGTGGTTTGAAATTCTATTAAAATTTAGCATTTATGGAAATCGGTTTCTGTGTGAATGCTCTAATTGGATTTTGCGTGGTTTATGTCACTTTCTCTTAAAGCGTAAACGTTAAAGGAAACAACAAGCTAAAAGTCGCTGCAGAAACAAGGTTGTGTTGTTGCAAAGTGCCGGTTGAGCAGAAAATGACAAAATAATGGAAATTTGAAGAGAGCACAGAATACATTTGCATATCAGCCTCCTACATTTCTGCTGCTGCCTCAGAAGACGTAGTAGTCCAGTCAATAAGGCAACATGTGTTTTTCAAATCCGTCCATGTTGATGTTGTTTGGGGTTCAAGCGCATAGCGCTGAAAATTTCCAAGGATCAGCATTCTCCCCTAAAAGTGATCGGGCAGACCAAACCGTAAATCGTAGCGACTTGAGACAATAGGTGACACTAGCTGTTCAAAAGCTTTGAAAACCATATATTTCCTGTGGTCATTTTGCCTGTATTGGCTGTAAATGGTCTTAAGTGATCCTATGATCTACGTGGTTGCATGCTTGCTTAGTAAAACAGTATCTGCGTATAATAATAATTGCTAAATGCAGATATTCCAAGAAACAAAAGTGTCACAGGAAACACAAATCCTTTATTTTATGTCCAATACACATGATATAGTTTTATCCAATTAGGTTTTTGTTTTACATCTTTCTTTCTTACTCTGTACCAGTTTCTGATCCTCATCTTCTCTTGGCGTTAGCCACTTCTACTCAGGTTTCCACTGCAGGGGTAAATGCATCAAACAGTGATGTAATGGCTTTTGCGGCAACAGTAGAGTTGCCCTACCATAACAGCAGGGGAATAGTGCCTACTTTATGCCACATTAGAGGCTTGTCTCCCAGGTTAAGTGACCATTTTCTGCCCTCAGCATAAGGCGAGTTGATGATTCTTGTTTGTAATATGTACTCAGTTGCTGTGCAACACGCCTGCGTGTCACAGGACACAGTATTAGGACGCAGCTGGGTATCCCAGTAGCCATCAGTGGAGCAGATGGTCTGAGTTTACAGCGAACGCTGAAAAGATTCACACTCCTCTATGAGTGCTTCAAATGTATTATAAATGACCTATTGATTCTTTTAGAGTCTAGAGGACATTCAGGTGGATTTCTTGGACAACAAAAATATCCATTTTAAAATAATTTTTAGAAATATTTAAAAGATCTTAGTACTTGGAGAATATCTCACAATTGGAGAGAATTTGGCTTTTTATAGCAACTGTGTTGTTGTTTTTTTTCCACTTGACTAGCCATTTTAAAAACAGCTCATAACTTCCAAATGGGCTATAAAAGAGCTTTTTCTCTTTTATTATTAATTCAAACTATTAAAAAGACAGTTGTTTAATGTTAGTTGTCTGTATGTGCAAATTAAATATATGGAAGTCTTTTAACAGGACTCAACAGAGGGATTTGTTTGTCTGGGATTTTTCCACTCATTATCTGCTGTCTTCGCCATACAAACCCACATTCACTTCCTGTTTTCCGTATATGGAGCAGTAGTATTGAACGATGAAATTACACTGTTCAGTTTTTGTTTTTATCACAGCAGTTTGATTTGTAACATGAATAGTGCTGAATGACTAATGTTTGAATGAAGAATCAATATTGTCCCTAGTTCTATTTAGGAGTAAACAATTTTTTTTATTATTCATTTTTATTTTGTATCATGTTTATTCACTACTGTTTATGACTATGCATGTGTGGTGTATTCTTAAAGCTTTTAAAATATGTATTTTTTCAAATAACACAAAACCAGTAAAACAAACCAGTCAAACTGGACTTCATAACAAGTAGAATTCACAGAACCAACAGGAGTAATAACTGGGCGTCAAAGATAGCAACAACATAATCAACAAACTTTAAAACAAAGCAAGTGTAGTTATTGAATATCCGTTCTCTCTCACTCTCATCTGCTTGGGTGCACAGCTCACAAAAAAAGCTGGCAACCAAGCTCCAATTTTACTTTGGAAACTTGGTGTAATTACATTGGAAAATAAAAGTGGGTCAGTTAACCGGTACCATGGAAAAGAAGGAACTATCTGGTCTAATTAAATCGGATTGTTTGCTTCCATGCTTCAAAATGCCATGAAAACCTCAACATAATTTCTAAGATTTCATAAAAGTCTGATCTGATACAAGAAGACAAGATGGTACTTGGAGATTAAATGGTGAACCGCAGAAAACATGACACTGATCTTACTGTGCTGAACAGTGCAGAACTATTGAAAACAGAAAGCTGTTGTTTATAATGGTTTGTACTGTACTTAAAGGGAATGCACTTTAAACAAAGGGAAATGTCCAGAATGTACCACTGAGACACTCTTAACAAAAAGAGCATGACTATGAACAAAGTGTGTGTATGTGTCTTTCATCTAGCTGTTTCAGAAGCTGAATAGCCTACACCGATTGTGTCATCACTAATCACTGTGTTTTTCTCCTTTTAATAGTGTCTCCTCAGGGAAACCCCTGCCTCCTTGTAAATAATAGAGGCGCTCATTGTTCCCTGATCTCCTAATGAAGTTCTGCTCTGTCAGATTTGGTTAACAAGGATGGGTGATGTTGATGAATTGATGGTGCTGTGATTAAAAAAATTATAATAATTCTTGCAGGTTTTAGACTATTTCATTCTTTGCAAACCCATGTTGCATGAAAGCTTGTTCAGCTTATTCATCAGAAAAGATATATAATAATATTATATATGACTTAAAGATGCCTGAAAGAGGTCCAGTTGTCATCTGAGAATGAAATCAAAACACATAACATTATAATATTCATTGATGGCATAATAAAAAATATATAATTGTTGTATTATTAATGATAATATAATATAACTAATAATCATAATAATAGTAAATATATAATTTATTATACATTGTATACAATAATAGTAGAAGTAGAGTTTGATACATGGTATGATTTTTTCCTAACCCTCCCCATGGTTTCAGTTCTGACTCACACACACACACACATTCACGTCTCCATGTTTTTGGACTGTGGAGGAAACTGGAGCACCTCAAAACCCACGCAGACACGGGGAGAACATGCAAACTCTACACAGAAAGGGCTCCTGCAACCCACTGAGCCACTATACAGTATATACCGATAAGCTAATGACCCCTCACAGGTGAAGTGAACACTGATTATCTCTTCATCACGGCCCTGTTAGTGGGTGCTACCTGTTAGGCAGCAAGTAAACATTTTGTCCTCAAAGTTGATGTCTTAAAAGCAAGAAAAATTGGCTAGTGTAAATTTGACAAAGGCCAAATTATGATGACTAGACGAGCATCTCCAAAACTGCAGCTCTTGTGGGGTCTTCCTGGTCTGCAGTGGTCAGTATCTATCAAAAGTGCTCCAAGGAAGGAACAGTGGTGAACCAACAACTGGGTCAAGGCTCATTGATGCATGTGGGGAGCATTGAGGCCCTTGTGGTCCAATCACACAGACGAGCTACTGTAGCTTAAATTGCTCATGTTAATGCTGATTCTGATAGAAAGGTGTCAGATTACACAGTGCATCGCACTTTGTTGTGTATGGGGCTGCATAGCCACAGACCAGTCATTGGTTCCATGCTGACCCCTGTCGACCTCCGAAAGTGCCAACAGTGGGCATGTGAACATCAGAACTGGACCATGGAGCAATGGAAGACGGTGACCTGGTCTGATTAATCACATTTTCTTTTACATCACATGGATGGCTGGGTGCGTGTGCGTCGCTAACATGAGGAACACATGGCACCAGGATGCACTTTGGGAAGAAGGCAAGCCCGGCAGAGGCAGTGTGATGATTTGGGCAGTGTTCTTCAAGGAAAACTTCGGCATTACTTTGACACGTACCACCTACCTAAACATTGTTGCAGACCATGTACACCCTTTCATGGTAACGGAATACCCTGGTGGCTGTGGCCTCTTTCAGAAGGATAATGCGCTCTGCCACAAAGCAAAAATGGTTCAGGAATGGTTTGAGGACCACACCAATTTTGAGGTGTTGATTTGGCCTCCAAATTCCCAGATCTCAATCCAATTGAGCATCTGTGGGATGTGCTGAACAAACAAGTCTGATCCATGAAGGCACTATACCTCACAACTTACAGGACTTAAAGGATCTGCTGCTAACATCTTGGTGTCAGATACCACAGCACACCGGCTTCAGGGGTCTAATCGAATCCATGGCTTGACGGGTCAGGGGTGTTTTGGCAGCAAAAGGGGGACCAACACTATATAAGGATATAATAATATTTGGTCATTATGTTATCCCAGATCTATTTCTTTCCCAGATTATTTGTTATGCCAATTAATAATACGTGGTTTTATATTAAAATGTATCGATTGTCTGCTAGAACATTCTGGTCATTTCGTCCATGTATCATCATTCACATGTAGCCTACCGTATACATCATAGCTACTAATCAGTGAAGCTGCTTGTTTCTAGGACCCGGAGGACGCGAGTCACTGCAAAGGGAGTTTCTGCGATCAGTCCGTTCAGGCTGTTTACCAGCTCAGAGCCCAAAACAACAGCACGACTGCAGTGTGTTTGGAGAGCAGTGTGGATCGATTTACCACAGGCTTTTCCATTAAAACGGAGCGGTTTTATGTCGAGTCGTCATGAATAATAATTGTTCTTCTTGTTAATAACATCGACAAATAAAAATGTTTCGACCACTTTACTTTGCGCTCGTGCTGAGCTCTGGTTTGGTGAGCAGCTCGTCTTTTGTTGAAGGTAAGATCCTATTTCAATTTGCCGCAATAGCTTTCTTAAAAATAATAATAAAATATGCTTTATTTAAAGTGATTTAGAATAGGAAATCACCATTTTGTATTTTTACATATATTTTGTATCATTCCATATCTGTTCATTTTTATATATATATAATATTATTATTATTATTATTAACGTATGGTTGTATGGTATATGCATTTGCTGTTATAAATAGTAACTAGGATACTTTATTCTAAATTAAACTGATCTGAAACCAATCTTCTAAATCACGTTCATTTGTTTTTCCCTCAGAGTGTATAACATCTAATGGCAAGAACTACAGGGGAATGCAACAGAAGACATCCGCAGGGAACATTTGCCTCAACTGGAAGACTCTAAACCTGAAGTTTAGAGACTCACAGACGGGTAACTTTCTGATATCTTTGTATATTTTTCCTGTTTAACACCCCAAAAAATTGTACTGAGGAAATCAAGCTATGTACGTTAATGCATATTTACAGATTGTATATCCGTTAATTAGAGAGTGTGCAAACTGTCAATGTGGCTGATTATAGATTTAGTCAATTTTGGTTATGAGCCCTAACTCAAAAAGCTGAGCAATCACAATTCCCTAATCCAGACAAGGGCATGTCTGGGATACACTCACTACAACTCAAAAACACTTACACAAACATAGAAATGTTGTGATAGAAAATATATAAACTTTAATAAAATGAATTGTTTCGTTTTCTTCTTGTCAGAAGATGTTGGGAATCACAACTTCTGTCGTAACCCAGATGGTTCAGAGAAGCCCTGGTGCTATGTCTCTGGGTCCAGTGGAGAAACCAGAAAAGAAGCATGTGATATTAAGATATGCCAAGGTAGCCATCTTCTCCCTCAGAAATCATCTCTCTCATCTTCTCTTTCTTTTATCACAGCAGCTTTTATAGATGCATATAAATCTTCATATAAATGTAGCCTAAATTATTGACATTAATATTAATATTGACTTTAAATTAAAACGTTTTGTAATGAAAATAAGTATCAAGCACTTGGGGGGGATAAACACTCCTGCACGAAATGTATTTTATTTAACTTGTGTCTTTCTCTGGTATTTCACAACTGGGTCTTACTAACTTGCTACTCGGTTTCTCATTCTCAAACATTTAGTCTTACTTTTTTTTTTTTAGCTGTACAATCTGTACAATATTTACATAATGCACAAAAGTCCAATCTTACTCTTTCTGGGAAAAAAAAAAAACCTTTAAGGAAGCATCCTCTAGGGGTGAACAAGGTCAGCGCCAACTATTTTAATACGGTCACTTTCTCCTGAGCTTACTCTAAACAAACTACAGCTGAATTAAACATAATCTTTTTTTTTATAAGCCAGGCCAGCTGTATTTTATTTGGTTGATTAACAAAAAAACACAAAAAAAAAACAGTATGGCAGTGTTATTTTCTCCTCTGAAGAAAAACGTGTTATTGAGACCTCTAGGCCATTTGGTCAATTTTAATCCACACTGATCCAATTTCCTTAGAATTATCTTTTGACTCAACATGCTGCAAGGACAGATAAACATTTAAAGACGAAAAAGTTAACATAAAAAGTTAAACAATAATAATACAGGTCTAGACTCCTCATCAGCCTTAAGGCTTCTTCAGTTGGGACAGACAAAGGAACAAACAAGAAAACTTGTTCTGCAGTTGAAGGCCAAGGCCTCACCCTCTGTGATTCTGATTGGCCATGAGGAACATGCACACCATGGCGACAGCTACTGATTGGCTAGCTGAGCTGTGACCTCATGTTTTTTAACTCTGCTGGAGCGTGTAAACATCTTTTTTAGAGTAGAGGGTGGTGGAAAAAATCCAGAGGGCTGGGACAGCAACTGAGGCACATGTAAAAGTTCTCAACTGTGAATTCTTCCTACAGGACCTATGAAACACATCACATCCACCTGATGTCCTATTTAAATAAAAATAGCCAAACTTTATCTCATAACACATGCTTCAAAAAGAAAAGAAAAAAACATTGTCCTAGTATTCGCCTGGTGTGTCTAGTAAAGACTCAAGCTTTGTTTGAAATAGCATTCCACCGCACTATTATATCTGTTCTGCGAATTGCATTCCGACTCATTTCAGAACGTAATGAGCGATTATAATGAGTTTTTATGTTCACATACTTGTATAGAGTTTTTTTGGCCAAAATCTTTTTTGTTGTTTTAAAGTTGACAAAATTAAACTTCACCCTATTTTCTAAATCCATGTTATTGATCTTATTATCCATTTATATATTTTATTTTAAAAGAAAAATGTTATCATCACTTTGGTGACACTTCAGACTTTTCCAACCATTTAGTCCACTTAAATCCTGCCCCTTTCTTACAATCGAATGCAAGCTTGCATTCAGATCTGCCTCCATCTAATCAACAACTCATGGATAAAACCAAGTTCAACATTTTTTTTAATCTTTATATAATCCATTTCCCTTGTATGTACATCACAATAAAATGTGAATGATGTACAAATTTCTCTTTTGAATGACAAAAACAACAACTATTAGTACAACAATGGCTAATAGAGGACACAATTGTCAGTTTAGAGCACTCACTCCCAGACCACAGTAAAACTGTTTAGTACAATGGTGTGATGCCAATGGATAATTGATGGGAGTGCAGAGCTGACTTACATTAGCAGTGCAGATTGAGAAAAAGCACTCATATCCTGTTAATTTTGTCACCCCACAGACCAAAACTCCACAGAAGCTACGGCTCCAGAAGTGACTGTCCCCACTCAGGGACTCACCCCAAGGATGGTGGAGACCTTTGAACCCGCAAACTCCTTCCCCTCGCAGGTGGAGGGCGCAGCGGTGCAGCCTGTGAAGGGAGTGCGCCAGCAGGCCAGGAGTGGACCTAAGAAGAAAAAAGACCTTGGGACTCTTGGTAGGTCTTGGGATGAGATGATTAAAACCTCAAACTAAATCTAAAAACAAAGATGTTCATGCTTATATTGGTTATCTTTCCTGCCTTGGCAGGTTATGTTCTCGCCGTCTTCATGATGGCCATTATCATCCTACTTGGAGGTGGTATCACGATGGGATACTTCTACAAACGGTCAGTGTAACCTGAAACACAATGTCCCAACACAGTGTGCACAGAGAATAGACAACTTGTATGTTCAATATTGAAGGTCAACAGACAAAAGGCACTTCAGGAGACTCAGGAGATGTTTGGCCCTTAATATAGACTGCCCTGCCAAATAAAGTTGCTGTTTGGAATTAAATAGGCAAATGCTTAAGAGTCCATGATTGGATCATTATTGCAGGGATTGTTTCTATATGTTTGGCAACAGTTCTTCTAACCCCCATTTTTGGAGTGTGTAGCTTTTACCAATGGATGGATGGATGCGCTTTTTGGGCTTCAAAATCTCAGTTACTATTCACTCCCATTATAAAGCTTGGAAGAGGATAAGATATTTTTTAATATAACTATGTTTGGCTGAAAGAATAAAGTCATATACAAATAGGATGGCTTGAGGGTGAGTAAATGTTCATTTTTAGGCAAACTAACCCTTTAAACAACCATGTAGGAAGACACATCATGGCCATATTCCAGGATGACAATGTCAAGATTCATCAGGCTAAAATTGTGAAAGAATGGTTGGGAGGGAGCATGAAGAATCATTTTCACACATGAATTGGCACCTCTTAGTTCAGACCTTAAATTCATTAAAGTCGTTGGGATGTGCTGGAGGAGATTTTACAGAGTGCTGGACTCTTGCATTGTTTATACAAGATCTTGACCAAAAATGGATGCACCTCTTGATGGAAATAATCATCAATATCATCATAACATTTCTTTCCATCAAGAGTTGCATATATTTTTGGTGCTAGAAACATAATCACTAATAATGTTCCAGTCATAAGCGACTTTTTTTGGCCGGGTAGTGTACTTCATGTACAATTCACAATAAATAGCAGTTGTTTGGGATAATGTTTTTGAGATGTTTGTTGGCTTTGATCTAGCTCAGAGGTGCTGTCTGTAGAACAGAGATAAAGGATGTCATTGGGTTTGCTACATGCCTCCAAGGGAATAAAATGTTGGATCACAAGGCAGGGCTTTAGCTCGAAACGCATACCATGTTTGTCTAACATGAGTGTCGGTGTCACTTTAATGCCATTAGACACATGAGAGAGAGATGGTGAGTGCGTGCAGATATTGGAGGCATCTTAACTGTCTATATTTAGGGAGTTGTTCTGATGTTTAGAAGTGGGTGTTGAGTTTGAGGAGGAACATAAGGACTCTGAAAGCTGATATTCAGTGATGTCAATTGTTTTATACATTTCTAATCAAAATGTACCAGATCTTTTCATGAACCAAATGTGCTGCAAAAGCAGGTATATCAAGCCATGATGATATGTGTGAAATGTGTGTCTTGATCACATTTCACCCTAAAGTCAAAGAAAAGAAAAAAAATATTTAGTATAAAAATTTGATATTTGCCTTATTTTATTGACAATTAAGCAAGTCAATGTTCTATTCCCATTATTCTCTATCATTATTTGTCAGATGAAATAATGTTACAATAAATTAATAAAAGAAAATTGTCATAAAGGCACTATTACAAACACTAAAAACTTGATATTCAAATGCTGCAGAAAAATATAATGCTCAAAAACAAAAAAAAAAAAAAAAAAAAAAAAAAAATATATATATATATATATATATATATATATATATATATATACACACACTCACCTAAAGGATTATTAGGAACACCATAATAATACTATGTTTGACTTTCGCTTTAAGCAATGCCATAATTCTATGTGCCATTGATTCAACAAGGTGCTGAAATCACTCTTTAGGCATGTTGGCCCATATTGATAGGATAGCATCTTGCAGTTGATCGAGATTTGTGGGATGCACATCCAGGGCACGAATCTCCCGTTCCACCACATCCCAAAGAGGCTCTATTGGGTTGAGATCTGGTGACTGTGGGGGCCACTTTAGTACAGTGAACTCATTGTCATGTTCAAGAAACCAATTTGAAATGATTCGAGCTTTGTGACATGGTGCATTATCCTGCTGGGAGGAGCCATCAGAGGATGGGTACATGGTGGTAATAAAGGGATGGACATGGTCAAAAACAATGCTCAGGTAGGCCGTGGCATTTAAACGATGCCCAATTGGCACTAAGGGGCCTAAAGTGTGCCAAGAAAACATCCCCCACACCATTACCACCACCACCAGCCTGCACAGTGGTAACAAGGCATGATGGATCCATGTTCTCATTCTGTTTATGTCAAATTCTGACTCTACCATCTGAATGTCTCAACAGAAATCGAGTCTTAAACTGTCCAGTTTTGGTGAGCTTGTGCAAATTGTAGCCTCTTTTCCCTATTTGTAGTGGAGATGAGTGGTTCCCGGTGGGGTCTTCTGCTGTTGTAGCCCATCCGCCTCAAGATTGTGCTTCACAAATGCTTTGCTGCATACCTTGGTTGTAACGAGTGGTTATTTCAGTCAAAGTTGCTCTTCTATCAGCTTGAATCAGTCTGCCCATTCTCCTCTGACCTCTAGCATCAACAAGGCATTTTCACCCACAGGACTGCCCGCATACTGGATGTTTTTCCCTTTTCACGCCATTCTTTGTAAACCCTAGAAATGGTTGTGCGTGAATATCCCAGTAACTAAGCAGATTGTGAAATACTCAGATCGGCCCGTCTGGCACCAACAACCATACCACGCTCAAAATTGCTTAAATCACCTTTCTTTCCCATTCTGACATTCAGTTTGGAGTTCAGGAGATTGTCTTGACCAGGACCACACCCCTAAATACATTGAAGCAACTGCCATGTGATTGGATGATTAGATAATTGCATTAATGATAAATTGAACAGGTGTTCCTAATCCTTTAGGTGAGTATATATATATATATATATATATATATATATATATATATATATATATATTTATTGTGGTGAGATCTGACATATCCTTGATAGGTGTCATGTGACTCACCCTCTCAGTTTCTCAGAATATCTGAATTTAGGTCTAAAACTATCTTGTAAGGAGTTTGGATTACCCAATAGCCTTAGGCAACATGTGGTCGTGCATCAGCTAATTATGTGTACATGTCATCATATTTCTAGCGATTAATTGGCTGAGTATTAATAAGCAGAGGCAGGCTGTTGAGCCTGAGAGGTGGGATTAGGGACAATGTCACCCACATGAAACATGCTATGATGTAATTGCACATGGATCTCATATATTCAGAATTGTCATACCTCCTCAACCAAATGCTTTACTTCTTGCCAGAGAGCTTGTGAATTTTAAAGAAGAGAAGTTAAGATGGTACCGCTCAGTTCCGTTCTGCTAAAGCAGAGCTCACAGCAGACACAGTGCTGGGGAAGTGTAGGAGGGTTGCATAACATGCCGCAGGTCTGCTGTGCACAGCCTGAATGGGCAAGACAGAGAGAGATGAGTGAAAGGAAGGATAGACAGCAGTGTGTCCAGCGATATATGACATTTCTCCAGCATTCAGCTCCCATGGTCTCTATTGACCACTTAAAGGAACCGGAGTGCCTTTATTGACATCCGTCTCTTGCTTGGCAGCAAATGTGGAATTAGACCTGGTCCCCTCCCTCTCTCTCTCTCTCTCTCTCTCTCTCTCTCTCTCTACAGTAGCACATTTAAATCTTGATGCCAAAAATAGGTGATACTTGAGACAAATCACTCCTTCTGCCTTTAGTGCGTCACTGTAAAATATTACTGAAATGGATAATATTACACATGGAAATAATCTTCAAAATATTCAGAGGAAAATTAAGCGGAACCACTGCAGAATAAGTCCTTCATTTCGATTATGTAATTCAGAATGGTTGTGCTGCCGAGACAGAAACTTCAATATTCTTTTGAATATCCAGCGATTAATTTTATGTACAGTGAAAATCATTGAAACGTGATGTGTCCGCCCCGTCCCCCCCCCCACCACCAAGTTAAAAAAGAGAAAGAAAGTAGTCATCGTTTAATCAAAGTTCATTTGAACATAATATTTTACACAGGATGAACATTTGAGCAGCACTGCACAACACATTTAAATAACTTGTTGTTTTTTAAGAATGCAAAATGAAACACTTTTTCACTGGTGGATTCTGACCCCATTATATAATTTCTTCAGTTGCCAAGTGACATAAAACATGACTAAAGTCTGGATTACATATAAATGTCTGTGTGGCAATGTCGGTAAAATGCTTATGTTTTTCATCCCGTAGGGGTCGTGACCTCAAGAAACAGCACGAGCAGCGCGTTTACGAGCGTGAGATGCATCGCATCACTCTTCCTCTCTCTGCCTTCGCCAATCCCACCTGCGAACTGGTGGACGAGAACACCATCGTCATCATGGCTGAACCGAACAACCAGACCCCAACTCAGGAGCCCGTAGAGGGGGCCGACCCTCTTATGGGGACAGCGGGGACCCCCGGAGCCTGATAGAGGAACAGGATGAGCGCCTTGACAGGCGTCTTGTTAAGATGTATATGCAGCACTGCAGAATCTCAAAGGACCAATTTCCATGTCCACCTCCCTCTGCCTGTCGTCTCTTTTCTCTTTACCTTGCCTTTACAGCCCGGTTTCACGGTAAAGGTAGGGCATGTTCCCTGAGAGAGCGGTGGAAAGATTTTTTTTGGACAGACTGTGTCCTTATTTCCTCAATGAAGCTGTTGGGGAAAGTGGGACATGTGGGGATACACTGGAAAAGGTGAAATGGTAGTTGTGTATAAATATGCATGTCAGGGATTCTTGTGAAGAAAAAATTGCACGTACATTTCGTGCAGATCATCACAGGGCATGAATACTCCCTGCTTGTTAAACTCCAATGAGAGGGCGACAGTCCCGTTAACTGCTCTGTGTCTTCTTAGAAAGTGTCGATGGATCAGATGATCTGGTGTTTTGAAAGAGAAGACAATTCATTCTTATCTTCTTTCCTGCCTTTTTTTTGTGTGTTCCTAATGCAGTTGACTTGAAACTGAAATTGTAAATGTGTTACCATCTGCTGCTCTACAGCTGGGCTGTTCACTCTATAGGGAGCTTTGGTTTGCAGCTAGACCTAATTGAGTTAATTGCCTTTGATAACTCTTTTCCCAGAGATCCATATTCCTTAGGCAGATCACATGGCCTGAGACGCTAGAGCTAAGCCAGGTGACGGTTTTGACTAAATGAAGAAGAAAGCTTTCCAGAGATCTTGCCTTAGTAAATTACATTTGAATGTATTAATGCTTCTGTGGCCACAATCTGATAGAGAGCAAATGAGCGCTGTCATGACTTCAGCAAATCTGGAACCGTCTCTGGTTACATTTTTTTTTTCTTGTTGTATCAATATTCATTTGTTGCTGACCATACAGATGGGCTGAAGTAGGACAATGGACTTGATGAAGAATGAACTGCTGAGAAATAGGTTGTATATGAGTTGGATGTTATTCCATTATGGCAATAGATTTCAGAGACCGAAAGAGTGCAAGATGACGTATTAAAATAATATACTACGGTTTCATTTTGCAGAGATTGTAGTTTATGAAATGGGACTATTTTTTGATGTATGCTTTTGTTTTCTCATGTTTTATTAGACTACAACTGTTTAAGGTTCCAGAAAATATTGTTTTTTTTTTGTTTTGATTTTTTTGGCAGGTTTTTGTACTGCTGTGAAATAAATTCAGTTTGAAATTGTATTATCTTGCCATATTTTACACTACAAATTCTTATTAGCAGCTGAGGTGGAAAGTAACGAATTACATTTACTCGCGTTACTGTAATTGAGTAAAGTTTTTCTGTGTACTTCTACTTTTTAAGTAGTTTTTAAAAGCTGTAATTTTACTTTTACTTAAGTACATTTTGATTGAAGTATTGTACTTCGCTACATTTTAAACCACATCTGTAACTGAGTAAAAACAAATCATTAATGCAAAGGGGAGGAAAAAAACGCGATCCGGACTATATTGAATAGAGGGCGCGGGGCGCGGAAGAGAACAAGCTTGAGGGTCACGTGCATTTATTTAATCATAAATAGTCTAAAACAGTAAACTCGTTTTTGACGGTTCTACAGAGCACTTGCAGAACTGAATTTTAAATATATATATATATATATATATATATATATATATATATATATATATATATATATATATATATATATATATATATATATATATATATATATATTATTTAAAATACAGTAAATGTAATTATATAACATATTTTATGTTTACATTGAGTTTGACGAGTCACCACTGTTATGTCATTTATCAATTCAGTGCGCGCCACTCAGGATTACGTGATCATAACCCAGAAATTACGTGACCGCCGCGGGTATGCTAGGCTTCGTTCGTTGAAGCCGAATTCCAGGTGACATTTCTGTGTCTTTTTTTAATGAATTTCACGAAAATACATTAAGGTTTGTTTACTCTGCTTTTAAAAAAATGAAGAACAAAGAATGCGCATCAGGTGAGTTTTAATCGTTTACGTTTTTATTTTTAAAATCTATGAAGCCATTGCAAAATCGTTGTATATTAGGTTATTATATTACAATGCTAGCTTACTTTGTTGTAACGTACATGACAAAGCCCGACAGTGTCACTGCTATATACCATAGACAGTAAAAGCTAAATACCCGTTATATTCAACTACAGACGTTGCATCCATTGATTCCGCCATGTTTCAAGGCAGCGCTGGTGCTAGTTCGGACCCAGAGCCTATATCGGTTCTTTGTGTTTCCACACCCAAAGCACCAGCTCAGAGCCAGGAAAAGTGGTTCTTAAAGGGGTACTTCAGCGCTGGGAAGATGAGTCTGTATTTAAACTGGGTCATTAATGTAGTAGAAATGTGAAATAATTTTTGAATTTGGTGCCTTAGACTGAGAAAACACAGAAAATGTATTTTTGTCTCATGGGGATGAAAAACAACAATTCCCAGAACGCACTTCGCTGCCCTCCTACTCTAAGCACAGCTAGTCGGCTACAGGATTACTGGATCACTTGCCTACCACATTCATTTTCAGAAAATCAGTTCAGTTAGAGACACTACAATTAAAAACTGAACGTGTCTGTTCGATATAATGTGAGTGAGCCGATTGAGCGTCACGGCACAAAGAAATGCAGCAGAAGTCAGAATTCATTCATCACATTAGCGGGATTCGCGGCTGCGGCTGCATTCACAGCGCGTGATCAGTCTGGCGCGTGTTCAGTTCATGTCTTTGGAAGCTTAACTTTCATGGGAAGTTCATTTGAAAAGTTGAAACGCTCACTTTGCTCGAGCCGAGTGCTGTGAGTGCGATGTTGAAAACATGTGGAAATAGCGCCCTCTGCTGGCTGTAGTCTTCAGCCTCTGGCCAAAAACTCCTCCGATGACGCAAAATGACGATATTTGCGTCATCGGAGGAATTTTTCCAGAAATAAAATACATAATTCTCTCGTCTCAGGGTCATATGAGGGGGGAAAGTATGATAATTTGAATAAACTCCCGGGTTTCTACTGATACAAAGCTTAATGCTAATCGCTGAAGTAACCCTTTAAGTAGCACCAAAACATTTATTTATTTTTAATTTTTTTATTGAACATAAGAGCAAATAGTCACATTTCAAAAAAGAATGGAACAACAATAACAAAAATTATAAACATTAGACAGAGGTAGTAAAAAGGAACAAAACAAAAAATAAAAACTACAAAACAGACATTGGGCCAGGGGTAACATACAATTTAAAATAAATTAGGATCCAGAGAGCTAGACAGAGAAAAGAAAGAAAAAAAAAACGGAAGAAAAAAAAAAAGATGCCTTTTTTTAAATTATAAGATTACATTTCAGATCTTTACAAAAAAATAGTAAATAACGGTTTAACAGACAAAAATTTGCACTTGTGTATAAAAAACTTAATAGATAAAATAAATAGATTAATCAGAAAATAATAGTCTTTAAGACTCCAAATAGGACATAATATCCAAGGGATAAAACACAAATAGGACATCCTTAAACTCCAATGAAAAATTGTCTAAGAGAGAAACACGTACAAACAAACAAAATTTCTTCCAAAAAGTAGCTACATGAAATCAATCCCAAAAGAGGTGAGGGGCAGACTCTTCTTTCACTCCACAAAAGGAGCAAAGGGGATTCATCTCAGAAAACATTTTTATATATATATATATATATATATATATATATATATATATATATATATATATATATATATATATATATATATATATAAAGACTGACAGGTTAAAATCGATGTAACAGCTTAAAGGATACCTCTTTAACCTTATTAGTGATTCAATATTTATGGGGTAAAGACCACACTTTCTTCCAAAAAATATTATTGAAGCAATTACTCCAATAAGATATTATGGAAGGGACCGTAATAATATCGCTTTGAAAAAGTTAAGAAAAAGTCTAATTTTTTTATTCCTGAGAGAGGGACTAGACAAAAAGCAAATATTCCCTATCACCATGTCTCACAAGGATGTGCCCACAATGTAAAAGAAGGAAAAAAATATGGAAGGCTTGTTCGAGATGCATTGGCTCTGTGCAGACCGATTGCCGATGACAACGAGTCCAGCGAGAGCATATGACTCATGCTTTTGATTCACTCATGCGTTTTTTAATATCATACGCAGGTCGGTCTGTGCAGCGTCGATGCATCTAAAACATGCCTGGTGTGTTTGTTTCTTTTTTTTTTCACATATTTTTCCACCCAGTTGTTTTTCCTCTTATTCTGGTTTATTTTTTATACTTCTTTTGCATTGTGACCTTCACTAGATTTACCATTATTCGTCAAACTCTTCCTCCCATAGAGGTTGATTATACAGGTCATTAAAAAAAAATAGCATATTGTGATAAAAGTTCATTATTTTCCATAATGTAATGATAAAAATTTAACTTTCATATATTTTAGATTAAAAAAAGATCTAAAAAAGTTAGCATATCATGAAAAGGTTCTCTAAACGAGCTATTAACCTAATCATCTGAATCAACTAATTAACTCTAAACACCTGCAAAAGATTCCTGAGGCTTTTAAAAACTTTCAGCCTGGTTCATTACTCAAAACCGCAATCATGGGTAAGACTGCCGACCTGACTGCTGTCCAGAAGGCCATCATTGACACCCTCAAGCGAGAGGGTAAGACACAGAAAGAAATTTCTGAATGAATAGGCTGTTCCCAGAGTGCTGTATCAAGGCACCTCAGTGGGAAGTCTGTGGGAAGGAAAAAGTGTGGCAAGAAACGCTGCACAACGAGAAGAGGTGACCGGACCCTGAGGAAGATTGTGGAGAAGGACCGATTCCAGAACTTGGGTGACCTGCGGAAGCAGTGGACTGAGTCTGGAGTAGAAACATCCAGAGCCATCGTGCACAGGCATGTGCAGGAAATGGGCTACAGGTGCCGATTCCCAGGTCAAGCCACTTTTGAACCAGAAACAGCGGCAGAAGCGCCTGACCTGGGCTACAGAGAAGCAGCACTGGACTGTCGCTCAAATTTTGCATGTCATTTGAAAATCAAGGTGCCAGAGTCTGGAGGAAGACTGGGGAGAAGGAAATGCCAAAATGCCTGAAGTCCAGTGTCAAGTACCCACAGTCAGTGATGGTCTGGGGTGCCATGTCAGCTGCTGGTGTTGGTCCACTTTGTTTTATCAAGGGCAGGGTCAATGCAGCTAGCTATCAGGAGATTTTGGAGCATTTCATGCTTCCATCTGCTGAAAAGCTTTATGGAGATGAAGATTTCGTTTTTCAGCACGACCTGGCACCTGCTCACAGTGGCAAAACCACTGGTAAATGGTTTACTGTGCTCAATTGGCCTGCCAACTCTCCTGACCTGAACCCCATAGAGAATCTGTGGGATATTGTGAAAAGAAAGTTGAGAGACGCAAGACCCAACACTCTGGATGAGCTTAAGGCCGCTATCGAAGCATCCTGGGCCTCCATAACACCTCAGCAGTGCCACAGGCTGATTGCCTCCATGCCACGCCGCATTGAAGCAGTCATTTCTGCAAAAGGATTCCCCACCAAGTATTGAGTGCATTATTTGAAGGTTGACTTTTTTTGTATTAAAAACACTTTTCTTTTATTGGTCGGATGAAATATGCTAATTTTTTTAGATAGGAATTTTGGGTTTTCATGAGCTGTATGCCAAAATCATCAGTATTAAAACAATAAAAGACCTGAAATATTTCAGTTGGTGTACAATGAATCTAAAATATATGAAAGTTGAATTTTTATCATTACATTATGGAAAATAATGAACTTTTATCACAATATGCTAATTTTTTGAGAAGGACCTGTAGTGATTCTCACAATTCCCAACTTGACATGGTCCACAAGCAAGCATGCATAAGTCCATATGCACCGTTGTGTTCGGCAGGCAGTTGTGCAATTACAGTGGATCATCTGCTGGAGGCTTTCTGGGGTAGCAGTCTTAAGCCCCGGGTATACTTTGGCCGTCTGCATGACAGAATTTTCATCATGCGGAGGGCTCGCCGCCGGCCGCACACCCCGTCCGCGCGCAGCCCAAATTTTGAGACCACGCGGACAGTCCACATGCAACAGCGCATGTGCCAGCAGTACAGAAGAGTCCTCTAGGTGGCAATATGCACAGTATTGAGCACAGTGTTCAGCCGTCAAAGAAGAGTGTGAAAAGACCGGTTTAAAAACAACATAAGCATATCCTTCTCCATAGTTCTTGATTCTTCAGTGTTTCTTCTAAACTATGTTGCAATGGTGGATGCACTACAGTTCTTCTCCGATCATGCCCAGCGAATGTCCTGTTGATGACAGGAGTCAGTGCTGCCCTCCGATGTCTGGTAGAGCATAGGAAAAAAATTGACTGCGCATGTGTTGAACGCAATCATCCGCGCGCATCCGTGGTGTAGTATACTTTGAAAGACGCACAGATAGGGTTGCACGGAGTATGAGGTCTCTGCGGAACAAAAATGGGTGTTTCTAAATTAGTGGGTGTTTTCAAATTGGTGGGTGTTTATACATCAAGCAATGAAAATGATCCCCTTCACCCGACCCCACCCCTAAACCCTACCAACACTGTGACGTGGGCAAATCAGGTGACACAGTTGAAACCATCCCTCTGTTTATGGCCACACCCACTGATGAGGTAACTCCTATTACTAACCTGCAGAGACACATACTTGGTTGCGCGCGTGACCCGTCCAGGCATGGAAAGTGAAGTATACCACGGGCTTAACTGGTCATAACTGGCAGGAACCGGTTGTCCACCAGTTTCCATCCCCAATCTATTGTGTTCATGTCACCTTGCTTTCCAATCCACACCATAATCTGGAAGTAAACACTTTGGCAGTGGTATTTGGTTGAGGATTTCTGGGGTAATAAACGTTCTGGGGTAACAAATTTGGCGGTAACGATTTTCTTGCTAAAAAAGTTGTAGTGCAAAAATGAATCGGGAGTCTTTCTGCCAAACAACACTGCCATTGCCTTGGTCCCATGATCCTCTATGACATTCTTTGCTTGGTGTGGGAGCAGAAAAACATTTGCACAGAACTGGATGGTTGATTCACCATTCACAAGTTTCTGTAATGCTTTCGCTACCCAGGACTTGTTTCATCTCACTGATGTAGTACACTTTAATACCTTTAGATTTGTCTGAATGAAAATAGAGGCATCTATTGTTCGTCCCAGCATACTAGAGGAGAAGAATGAGCAAGTCTGTATCCTCCCCAAGGTTATGGGCTGATGTTCTGAGGCCTTTGACAATGTCCACGTATGCATCACCTGATGCATTGATAACAGTGCAGCCCTTCTTCTCCAGCTCATCGGTCATTAATAAGATTGATAAGTCCTTGTTTGTTGCAAGATCTGGAAATGAAATTATCCTTTATTCCCACAAACTCAGTCTCTGCATTGAAGTTAACAATAGGGTGAGTGTTTTCACCACGTCTCCGATTTGTAGTGTCTTTGATGGAAGGACCTTCGCTATAACCATCAAAAACGACTGTTGCCATAATGGCGTATGGTAAAGTCTGCATATGGCTGTGCAATGGCACCATAACTGTCACCCTTTTTCCATGCCAAGCGGTGAACCAGGGAGCCACCATCAAGGACATAATGCTCAGTTGGTGGGATGGAATCCAGGACAGTTTTGCTAGATTTCTTGCTTGAGAACTTGCTTGCATGCTACAATTTATTCTCATATTTTGTACTGTCTTACATGTTGGGGTCAAGCTGGTGAAACTGTGGTTAAGCCTTTAAAATCACTATATAAACAGACTTTAAACATTTTTGACAATTGTGCTTCAAATGTATGTATGGTTTATAAAAACTTTAATGGCCTGGCTCCTTCTGTACTCTGTGACTTTGTTAGTTTTCATCCTAATAATTCTGTGAGATCTACCAGATCATTGATAAGTAATTGTGTTGTTCCTGCTTTTGTACTGCCGTCTTTTGCTGTCAAAACGACGACTCATTGGAATGCTTTGCCAGAGGATATAAAAGGGTGTAAATCTATTGGTCTTCTTAAAATTAAGTTAAAATCTTTTTTTTTTCAATTGAATTCACTTTGTAGACATTGACAATGTTGCTGTTTAAATTATATATATATATATATATATATATATATATATATATATATATATATATATATATATATATATATACAGTATTGTTCAAAATAATAGCAGTACAATGTGACTAACCAGAATAATCAAGTTTTTTGTATATTTTTTTATTGCTACGTGGCAAACAAGTTACCAGTAGGTTCAGTAGATTCTCAGAAAACAAATGAGACCCAGCATTCATGATATGCACTCTTAAGGCTGTGCAATTGGGCAATTAGTTGAATTAGTTGAAAGGGTGTGTTCAAAAATAGCAGTATGGCATTCAATCACTGAGGTCATCAATTTTGTGAAGAAACAGGTGTGAATCAGGTGGCCCCTATTTAAGGATGAAGCCAACTCTTGTTGAACATGCATTTGAAAGCTGAGGAAAATGGGTCGTTCAAGACATTGTTCAGAAGAACAGCGTACTTTGATTAAAAAGTTGATTGGAGAGGGGAAAACCTATAAAGAGGTGCAAAAAATGATCTCCAATGCCTTAAAATGGAGAGCAAAACCAGAGAGACGTGGAAGAAAACGGAAGACAACCATCAAAATGGATAGAAGAATAACCAGAATGGCAAAGGCTCAGCCAATGATCATCTCCAGGATGATCAAAGACAGTCTGGAGTTACCTGTAAGTACTGTGACAGTTAGAAGACGTCTGTGTGAAGCTAATCTATTTTCAAGAATCCCGCAAAGTCCCTCTGTTAAAAAAAGGCATGTGCAGAAGAGGTTACAATTTGCCAAAGAACACATCAACTGGCCTAAAGAGAAATGGAGGAACATTTTGTGGACTGATGAGAGTAAAATTGTTCTTTTGGGTCCAAGGGCCACAGGCAGTTTGTGAGACGACCCCAAACTCTGAATTCAAGCCACAGTACACAGTGAAGACAGTGAAGCATGGAGGTGCAAGCATCATGATATGGGCATGTTTCTCCTACTATGGTGTTGGGCCTATTTATCGCATACCAGGGATCATGGATCAGTTTGCATATGTTAAAATACTTGAAGAGGTCATGTTGCCCTATGCTGAAGAGGACATGCCCTTGAAATGGTTGTTTCAACAAGACAATGACCCAAAACACACTAGTAAACGGGCAAAGTCTTGGTTCCAAACCAACAAAATTAATGTTATGGAGTAGCCAGCCCAATCTCCAGACCTTAATCCAATTGAGAACTTGTGGGGTGATATCAAAAATGCTGTTTCTGAAGCAAAACCAAGAAATGTGAATGAATTGTGGAATGTTGTTAAAGAATCATGGAGTGGAATAACAGCTGAGAGGTGCCACAAGTTGGTTGACTCCATGCCACACAGATGTCAAGCAGTTTTAAAAAACTGTGGTCATACAACTAAATATTAGTTTAGTGATTCACAGGATTGCTAAATAAAAAAAAAAAAAAAATAAAAAAATGTTTGTACAAAATAGTTTTGAGTTTGTACAGTCAAAGGTAGACACTGCTATTTTTTTGAACACACCCCTTTCAACTAATACCCCAATTGCACAGCCTTAAGAGCGTGCATATCATGAATGCTGGGTCTTGTTTGTTTTCTGAGAATCTACTGAACCTACTGGTAACTTGTTTGCCACGTAGCAATAAAAAATATACTAAAAGCCTTGATTATTCTGGTTAGTCACATTGTACTGCTATTATTTTGAACAATACTGTATATACAGGGCTGCAGGAAATGAGCAGAGCTCATAGCTCATTACATCTTCCAGTGAAAACTATTCAGTTTTCAACATGATCGGGAACCATTGGAACAGAAAAGCAGGATCAGTGGTTTGGTCTTGGGCAACTTTGCTGGTGGAGTAATCTGCTAAGGGTTTTTGCCCTGTCTTTCCATTTGAAGGACATTCCAAAAATGGGTTTTCCAACCATCTTTTCAATGATCTCATTGCCAACAGTCTCAAACTAATGCACATTCACCTCCTCTTTGACAACAACACCAGTTACAATATTTCTCAGAGATGGATCTGGAGAGAATGGTGTGCAAATGCTAAGCTTTTCCTTGATCTTTTCTAGATCAGAGTGATCTCTTTTCATCCTTGCTTTTGAGGATTCTCTGTGCTGCTCACTGGTCATGTAGGTGAGGTCAATGAATTCCTCCATGGCATTGTTGTATTCAGGGGTGCTTCTCAATATCCCTCCTCGTTTCCTCGCTCCTCTGTCCTCCAGCCTATAACCCGTAAACCGATCGAGCTCAGACATCTTGTAGGACATCTAATTTCTCTAATTGCACCGCGAGGATCGAGGAATGAGGAGGCATGAGCGAGGATACACAGGTATATATCCTTTGCGGAAGTGTTTTATCGACTAAACATGACGCACATCTTAATTCTCCTCCCCCTTCACGTAATTGCCATAGTTTATTAATTATATTATGTTTACATGTACAAGACACAAATGTCAAATAACAACAACTGTAGGACAGTTGTCTTTAAAACATTTTTTAGAAAATTAAACAAACTGTAATACTATAATACAAATAAAAAGCAGTTTATAGGAAATACTTGTTATTAATAATTACTGGTAATATTATAAAAAAATTTAGACAGAAGTTTAAACTATTACAATATAAATAATCATCTCTAATGTTCAAGATTATCAAAGTGCAAGCTAAATCCAGCGTTGTAGAGTCATCATTAATTGACGACGATTTGAAGTGACGCTAAAGGGAGCTAGGGGATATAATTTCACTTAATTAAATTCCTCCATCCTTGCTTCTTTTCCTTGCGTCCTTCCCTCGCATCCTGAAGGGGTGGAGCTGAGACATGAGGAAATGAAACGAGGATGCACAAATAAGAATTGAGAAGCACCCCAGATGTGATGGTCTGTCTTCTAACAAAAAAAGGAACCTATGTGTCCAAAAACACGTACTGAGTAGGAGTTACATGACAGGTTAAATTGTTTACATCTCTAGTCCACCCCAAACAAAGCTAAAACCTTAAAGTAATATCACAAAATCATGTATTCCATTTGTGTTTAAGCATGTCATTGCAATGAAGTCCAATGTAATGGGGTTAGACACCAAGATTACTTGGCTAGTTTAAATAAGGAAGGAGTAAGGATATTTTAAGGGCTTCCTGCCCATCTTGGATGCCATCTTGAAAATGACACCTTTCTAATGGACACACTTGGTTACATTTTCTACAAAAAACAGCTGAGAAACCATTATTATTTTTTTTATTTTCGGGTTAGGTTTTTATTTTTTCAGCCGTCGATGATTGTATTGAGATCTGGGGAATTTAGAGGCCAAGTCAACACCTCAAACCAGTTGTTGTGCTCCATGAAAGTGTGTACATGGTCTGCAATAATGCTTAGGTAGGTGGTACGTGTCAAAGTAACATCCACATGGATGGCAGGACCAAAGGTTTTCCAGCAGAACATTGCCCAAAGCATCACACTGCCTCCGCCGGCTTGCCTTCTTATCATAGTTTATCCTGGTGCCATGTGTTCCCCAGGTAAGTAACGCACACGCACCCGGCCATCCACATGATCAAAAGAAAACATGATTCATCAGACCACGCCACCTTTTTCCATTGCTACGTGGTCCAGTTCTGATGTTCACATGCCCACTGCTGCCGCTTTTGTTTGTGGACAGGGGTCAGCATGGACACCCTGACTGGTCTGCAGCTATGCAGCCCCATACACAACAAACTTTGACGCACTGTGTATTCTGATGTTCTGTCACAACCAGCATTAACTTGAGCAATTTAAGCTACAGTAGCTCGTCTGTTTGATCGGACCACATGGGCCAGCCTTGACTCCACACGTCCATCAATTGAGCCTTGGCCGCTCATGACCCTGTCACTTGTTTACAGCTCTTTCTTCCTTGACCACTTTTGATATATACTGACCACTGCAGACTAGGGACACCCCACAAGAGCTGCAGTTTTGTAGATGCCCTGACCAGTCGTCTAGCCATCACAATTTGGTCCTTGTCAAACTCGCTCCAATCCTTAAGCTTGCCCATTTTTCCTGCTTCTAACATCAACTTTGAGGATAATGTTCACTTGCTGCCTAATATATCCCACCTATTAACAGGTGCCGTGATGAAGAGATAATCAGTGTTACTCACTTTACCTGTCAGTGGTCATAATGTTATGCCTGATCAGTGTAGTCATAGTAGTATGCCGTTCATAGTAACCACTGAGCACCATATACTTACACAACAGCGCCTCCCTGTGGCGGATTACACACTTAAAATATGAAATTGTTGAAAAAGAGAGCAAATGAATATCACCAACACTATTAAATCTTTATTTATGAAACATTAGTGTAAGAAACCTGTGGTGTACAAGTAGTGGTTATAATTTTATACATGTCAGTACCATTGACAGATAAGACTAGAAAAAAATGCTCTTATACAGCTTTTCACATTCTACAAACATATGCAAACTACAAATCCACATGATCCCAACACTACATCAAATCTATACAAAGATGAAAAAATATATCCAGTTTTAATTTAACCAGTTGTGATCAAAGTGAGGATGACATTCATTTTCAAACATCCTCACAAAGTCACTTCTGCGATTGCAGACATTTTGATTACAAGCTCAAAACGGCCGGTCAAGATCCAGCATTACGATCTCACTTATCATTTCACTTGGAGAATACAACTCCAGAGCAGGTTTAGATAGAGAAAAAAATATTCTTGCCCTGTCATGACATATTTACAAGGTGAGTCCATGACAGCGGAATAGACAACTCCAGTTTTCAAATAGCTGATGTACCAGGAATTAACTAATATAAGAAGCATTTCCAAAAAACTACACATTGGAAACCATATCAACACTCCGAAGCATGTTACTTACTTTTGTAACAGTTTTATCACTCTGTCTTTGGGTTTTTTAATTACAGAGGTCATGACATCAAGTGCTAGTGGTACAGAACCAATCAAGGGATTGAGTGTACATAAGCAAATCTACCTGCAGGGGGAAGTGTGGTCCAACAATGCTTGATTTACATACATTCCTAGAGTTCAGGTAGTTTCAATATTTTTTTTATAATTTAAAAGCATGTCCATGTCACATTTCACCCTAATTGTAACACTCTTACTGTGACATTTCCATGACAATTAAACACTTTTCTCCCACATTTCTTTATTGTTCATCAATTTAATCTCAAAATATACTTCCTTATTTATTATGGGGTGAAATATGACCAAGACATATTCTTGACAGGTTTCATGAGATTCACACAACCACACTTTTTTAAATCACTGTGATCGACAAAAAAACCTTAATGATCAATGTAATGGATGCTTCACTATAAATTTTCATTAATCTGACATTTGCAGGAAACTTCATCAGGGAGATCTATTATAACTTAACTAGTGGAAGGCTTAAAGATTTGAGCTACATGGTTAAATAATAACTAAACCATCCAAATCAGAAGCAACAAGGAGCTCACGGTCACTGAAATGTATGTTCCCTCAACAGATTTCTGCCTAGAACCCTTTCCGGTTCTAGAATGCCCTCAAAGTTCTGCATGTCGTGACAGATCTCTCCAAAGAACAGAAGCATGTTTTCCCAGTACGCAAACCCAAGGTAAATCCTCTGATTCAATTCTGTAAACTCATTAAAAATAATAATAATCCAACCCATATCTCAGCCTGTGCTGCCATTGGATTAGTTCCTGTTGTTTTCCTGGTCTTCAGAAGCAATTTCACTGGGTCCATAAGTCCTTAAAAACTTCTGCTGAAGTTCATCCAGTTCAGCAGGCAGAGGGATATTCAACTCTTGATTCAGAGTTAATGCTTCAAAGCAGTCCTCCAGCTTCTGAAAAGCAGGTCTGAAGAAGACGAGGAGGAAAGAGGTAAGAACAGAAAGCCTTTCCATCCATTAGAGAGTAATGTTAATAACCATAATAGCTAGATAAACTACTGTTCAAAAGTATGGGGTTGGGAAGATTAAATGTTTTTGAAAAGAAGGGCCCTATCATACACCTGGCACAATGCAGCACCAGGCATGACGCAAGTGTTTTTTGCTAGTTTCAGCCCGACGCAGTTATCATTTTCACGTCCTGTGACTGCACCATTGACCAAATGAAACCTGTATATGCAGCATTTTTTGTGTTATTTAAAGGGCGCGTTAGTAATATGCGTATGTAGGCGGGTCCACAGTGCACACACATACACAATGATGTGCAGCAGCACACAAACATTTTTAAATATTACTGATAAAAGGATTACAATGTAAAGATAATTGTGTACATAAAGATAAAAATGTCTACATGTCATAATGGATAGCCATTGCATGCATCAGAATTACCTATTTGCAGTAATGACGAATTAAATTGGCTTCTTATTTAACCAATCGTGGCAATACACACATGCATTTAAACTGACTCGGCAGGTTGAGGGTCTCTTTATTCGCTATGTAAATAACAAATCCACCATGGTGCAAGCGGCTTTTAAAGGGAATGAGGGAGATGAGTCTCTGGTTTATTGCACATAACGCAAAAAACACACCCATGACTCATTTAGATAATAGGGGCAACCCTTTTAGACCACACGCGGACCATTTTTTCCGTCGTTAAATTAGCAAAAGTGAATTTGGACACGCCCTAAGTACACTTGTGCTTTAGACCATGCGTTCAGATCGTTAAAACAGGGCCTGAAATCTCTTATGCTCTTTGCTCACCAATGCTGCATTTAACTGATTAAAATACAGTAAAAACTGTAAAGTGTGAAATATTACTACAATGTGATTGCACTACTCACTACTCAATTGTATTTGCTATTTTTATTTTATTGACCATATTTTACAATTTATGCTATACTATTAGCTATTTTATTCATAGTTATTATATTACTACTATATTATACTCACTCAATTGAATTTTAAGGCTATTAATAATAATAATAATAATAATAATATACTATAGAATAAAACTGCCATATACTGTATACTGAATGATCATATCTGACTTTCTTTTACACTTATTTCATACAATTTATACTGTACTGTAGTTGTACTATTATTTTTTTCACCATATCACAAATGTTTTACTGCTATAATTTAAGGCCTGGTTTTACAAACTGGGGCCTATTGCACAAAACTAGGATATGGGATTAAGCCGGAATATCTTGATGATCTTGTCATCTGTATGCAAAATTTAGTACACCACTGTCGTGTAAACTTAGCCTGAAGGCACAATCACACCAAGAATGATAACGAAAGATAACTATATATTAGCGGATAAATTGATCCATGATCACCAAGATATCCCAGTTTAATCCCTTATCCTTGTTTTGTGCAATAGGCCCCTGGGTTTAGATTAAGCTAGGATTAGGCCTTAGTTCAATTAGGGCATTTAAGTAGCTTTTATAAATGTGCCTTAGAAAAACATTACTTGAGACAAAACAATGGGGCATATTCAAGATGTCAGTGGAAGTTGCTTTCAGTAAAAATGGCTCAAACTTGCATTTTAGTCTGGGACTAGGTTTAAGCCAGGGGTAAATGTTTTACCCTTAGTGTAAATAGCATCTTAGCACCTACAGCCTAAAATAAAAGCTTCAGATAATTAAGCTTGAGAATCAAATTACTTCACTGCTACTGCTCTCAAATGTTAGTCTGGAGCCCTGTTTGATCATGAATATTTGGCTCAAAAATCATGGAAATGTATTGCTAAAAATGTGTACAAACCCTGAACAATATATTTACATAGTACTCCAAGGTACTTCAAAGAATAGCATGCTACATATTGAAAAACAGCATTTTACCAGAACAGATCTTTAAAATCACATTACCAAATCTGTCACCCTGTGGTGAGGAAATTTCACCTTCAACGTTACTACTTAAAAAAGAAGGGCATTTATGACAACATAGTGACACTTACCGGTTGTCAGTGGCGAGGTCGCAACAACCCACAGCCAATGCAAAGAAAGCAGGAGGACAGTGTTCAGGAAGAAATTTCTCTATGAATTTTTGCACATTGAGCCCAAAATCCAATGTTCTCGGAAGACACTCTGGATCTGCATAAACCTGGCCAATAATCTATTACCAAAATAAGAAAAAAGGATGAATGACAAATGGCAGAGAAATAAATATGATGAAACTTTCAAGCATCCTCTTACATAACCGATAAGTTGCCATTTTAACTCAAACCATTTGAGTCTCAAATTCATTTGCAAGTGCCTTACATATGTGAGAGTTAATTATAATGCTGTGGTCATAAAGACATGCCATAAAATCTATGAGATGTTTACCACTACGAAAAACTTACCTCACAAAGCACAATGCCAAAGGAGAAAATATCCACCTTCTCATCATAGCGTTTGCCTGTTTACACACAGGGAAAAAACAAGCTCAGAGAACACAACTCAAACACCTTTACATAAGATGGCAATTACCTAGAGGAACAGAAAAAGGTGATATAGGTACATTTGATATTCTCTTTTACATGTTGATGTCCATCTAGTAAACAGTTTATAAAATGTAGTCACAAATTAAACTGTTCACTGATATTTTTTTATCTTTCAGATGCAGCATGTGAAAGTGCACAGATATTTAGTTTATCTTTATTTGTTTCTTTGATCTTAAGAGTAATTTTCTCTTCTCACCATTGAGCATTTCTGGTGCCATCCAGTACGGGTTCCCCACCACCGTGTAGCGTTTCTTACGGTCAATGCGTCTAAACTGCCTTTTCTTATTGGTTGGTTTGTCGGGGGGTGGCTGCTTGACCTTGTCCTCCATGATTAGACGAGACAGACCAAAATCTGCCACCACAACGGTGTTGTCCTGCAGGGGTCAGACAAGTACACCAAAGATGAACAGATTTATGCAAAAATGCTTATGATGAAATATATAAATATTTCTGTGATACAAGTTTAAGAGTACAAAGGAAACAAAAAAATATTAAAAAGTAGATTGTCAAAAATCTGGATAACACCAGAAGTCAGTCCTAGCTTTAAATTGTTTGTGCATGTCTAAATGTTTAAGATCCAAAGGCATGCCATTTGGTCTCTTAAAAAGGTTCTTTAAATAGCTTTTCATGAATGATTCACTCAGGATATGTGAATGACAGCATTTCCTGTCTTATCTTCTACCACTAACTAAACAAGCCAGCAACCACTAAACTAAACAATCCTCAAGTGTGAACAGATCTTCACCCTTCACTGTATTTTCTTCCCTGCTCTAGTGTTCTTACATAACTTGTTTCTGATTGCTTGTCTACTTTAGCCTTTCTGTTTGTGCTGACACAAGCCTGTCAGTTATTCTAGGACCTGGGCTTTCTAAGAAAGTCCTAAAAAGTGTAGACTTTGATCTAAATGAAAGTGAAATGGGTGAAACTCCTCCTGTACCAGTTTGACCAGGCAGTTGTGAGAGTTTAGATCTCGATGTATGATGCTCATTGAATGCAGATATGCCTGAAAGAATAAGAACAAAATTAATCAGTGAAGAAAGAAAAAGAGGTTGTGTCTGAGCAGAATGAGGAAAGACAGAAGTGCATTAGACATCTACCACTTGATCATCAACTAAGACAAAAATTGAAGTGGTGCATCACAGCAGCGCTACGTAACAAGGCACAACTAAAAATACTACTAAGCAGTAAGTTGCTTCACTGTGTCCTCAACTATGCACATGCTCTTGGAGATGAAGTTAAAACAGTGTCCTAACCAGGTGTAATTTAAGTTGTTAATTTGTGGCAAGTAATGTGTGTGCACGATGGAAGTGCAAATATTACATGGCACGACACAATCGTGGCCAGTCAGAATAGGCATGCAACAACAGAATTTTCAGACAATATTTTCTGTTAAAAATACACAACCACAAATATTGCAAATTGTTTAGGAATGTAATAAGAAATTAATCCCTAAAATTACTGCTAGATGATGTAAAGCTTAAAATAGCCATAAACTATTAAATATCCAACATTGACAGATAAATATCCAATAATGGCTGATAGCAATAAATATTAAAAAAAACAATATGGCACAGATATATTGTGCATCTACATTTGTTTTTACAGTGGGCAGGGCTACCCAGTGGGAACAGAAACAGAAATAAAATGTCTGTCAAAATGTCCCGACGTGCCATTTGTAAAATGTTCCTCCATGGAGATGTCACAGGTGCTTTTTTTATAAGGACTACTGAATTTGGGCATGTATTGATACTCGTGTTTTTGTTCCTCTGATGACACAAAACTCATGCCATTGGTTGAACCAATGTTGCTGCATCACACTGATTGGGACATTATAAATACAACATTTTGATACACTTCAATCAATCTACGGAAGTCTTATAGTCTTTGCATATTAAGCTAAAAATTAACATCCAAATTACTTAAAACAGGCCATAAAACCCATACAATTTTATCTCACCATTTCAAAATATGTAAATATAATATGTCAGCTATGATCCAAAAGTACCTCAAATATTGTACAACAATAGCCTTTGTATATTTAATATTGTTTTGTAATGCTATATATGTGCAGACCCAGAAGCCCACTCACCATTCCAGATGCAATGCTCTTTGCAAAACTAACTCTCTGTTCCCATGGGAATGAGTCCTGTAGGGATAGAAAGAGAGAGATGAATTGCTGGCCTAGTTTATAACCACACTATTATACAGCCCAGTGTGACAGCACGCTATGCTGTCCGTGAAATAGAGAGGAAATTGTTACATAACGGCAGCCGCTTATTACAGACACAAATTACTCAAACACAGGCACGCTTTTATTGAAAACATTATAGTGCATTAGAGAGACGCAATGAAAGACTAAACGAGAGAGGTATATCATCTGTTAACCTTATGTTTGGTGTTGAAACATGGTGGGTGATCTGAAAAACATTCCCACTAAAATCCCTCACCTGGAAACACTTCATACCTCCTTTCTCTCTCATCCAATGCAACCACACAACTACATTTTCTCCCTTTCATTTCAAAGATTGTGTTTGTGTTTTCCAGTCCCTATTCCCTGTCCCTCTCCCCTTTTCCTTGCAAAGTTCATTTCAGGTAAACAGAGACAGTGACAAAGACTAAAACACTAACAGATGATGTAGAAGCATGAGGAAAAAAGGGATTTTAAAATCAGGACGCACCGTGTCACGGATAAAATCCTTCAGAGTGCCTCCCTCAATGAACTCAGTTATCAGATTAAGCCGCTTGCCCTTGTACAAAACCCCAATGAACTTCAAAACGTGTGAATGATCAAGACTTCTCATCACTTTTACCTGAGAGAGAGAGAGAGAGAGAGAGAGAGAGAGAGAGAGAAAATATTAATTGCTGAGATTCTTAAACTAAATACAGACTGGATAAATCTAGTTAAGTCTTTTCTTCTGAAGAAAATCACAAGCCCTACAGCAACACTGTATCCCGGCGCCACATGGATCTGTTTTATCTGCGGTTTAAATCACACTCTGATACTGACCCAGAGCAGACAACAAAGGGATGGAAGGAAAAAAAAAGAGAGAGAGGAAAAAATGAAGAGATAATCAGATGAATGAGAGATACTTGCGGGGATAGAAAGGGATCTTCATACCTCCTTAAGGAACGTTTTCTGTGTCTCTTCATCGCAACGGATCAGCTCCTTCATGACCATTACCTCACCTGTGGCTTTATGGGTCACCTACAGAAGATCATACAGTATTAGGGTTGGAAATCGAAAAGGTGATTCCAGTTCTTCAAAAAATATTGGAACCGAATACTTTTATGAACTTCATCTAGGGTTATCGCATTCTTCTGCAAGTTTTGAATGGAACTATAATCCTGCACTGTGGAATTCCAAGGCAATAGAAATTTCTTCAGCCAAGTTGTTTGAAAATGCAATGATTAAGAAAACTCAGTGGAATCAGAACAATGGTAATTCCCGTACAGAACCTGTCCTCCAACACTGAACTAAGCTTATTCAATGCAGTGATACAGCTATTCTAGACAACTTTTGTGAACCTGTGACCATACTGCATTGCACAGAAAACAAGATGTGTTTATAACCATATGCACACCTTGATGGCCTGTCCAAAGAAGCCTTTTCCAAGGATTTCTCCATGGATGAGGTCACAGGGACGGAAGATACGGTGGGACCAGCTGGAAGGAGAGCGGAGGGATTCAGAGCGCCCAATATCTCGAGTCAGAACTGGAGGGTCCTTGGGAGATGAAGAGACTGGAGACTTGCAGGTGCTGTTGCTACGTCTACAAAGCACAAGATCAAATGATTAATTCTGTACAAGCCCAGTTAGCTATTAGAAAAGGATAAACAAGTGTGTAATGTATTTAATATTTACCAATTTTGAATGCTAAACCTACACAAGCCAGTGCTGAAACCTGATTGGATTAGTTACCTGAGGGACCTCCTCTTTAATGTCCTATTGTCCACTGTGTCACTTCGCTCAACCTCAGCATCTGAGGACAGACGCATACGGGAGGCAGCAGGGACACCCAGGTGATTGCGGGAAGAGCCCAGGCGGAGTCGGTCCAGACGCTGTCTGACTGGATCATATTCCATTAACAGCTGCAGTGTCTGACTGGTCCTATGGATGAGGTCCTCCACCTGGAACAACCAATCAGAATTCACAAGGTCACAAAAAAACTTGGGTCATTTTTGATAAGCGCCAGTGCACCACAACAACAAAACCTAGAGGACAGCATTCAGTCATAAAACTTAAGCATTGTGCACTAGTGCTGTTCACATAGATAACACACATTTTTTTCCACCCAGTCAATGTTGGTGCCAGACAAAAGGTCTTTCTAAAGGTGCAAAAGATAAACCCTGAATGCAAATACTAAATTTATGTTTGCATGGGCGTGCTGAAAATCAGCCATTATTACAAAAATATTGAGCCCAATCTAAAGTGTGACAGTTCTTTTTTTTAAACACCGACCAAATAAAATGGTCTGTAAAACTGAAATGGGAAACCACAGCAGCACAACTTCTATGCAATAGAATCTGAAAAGAAAACATCCCGGGGATCCCAGCTTAAGTATTTCGACTATTACAGTGAACTTTTACACAGCACTAGAATACGGTTGTCAGTCCCATATTTTGTGCCTAATATGACTGCATTCATACAGCATTCTGTTTTTTACGAGCTTCCGTGGGTGTGAGGCTGGGAGATGTGCAGCTCAAACGTACTCTCTGCAATGATTTACAAAGCATTTAACATGTTTGCGTTCACACAGTAGGCACTCTAGCAATTCTATGGCAATTTTCTGGGATCAACGCTCCGTGTGAAAGGGGCTTTAGTTAGTTGAGGTTGTGAATTCAGCTGTTTGATCATACAGCTCAATAAACGCATTCAAGCAGCTACTTTAATTGAACAAAACATTTCAGGATTTACTCTAGTAAGCAAATGGTGATTTAAGTCCCAAAAAGTGACTGAATGCAATAGAAAACACCTTTCCTAATTAGGCCTACACTGCATAAACCTTATATTTTGCGATTAAATAGTATCAGAACTGTTCGTTTGAGTTCAATCTCTTTGTTGAATATCAAATATCTCAAGTAAGGCAAGTAGGGGATGCATCAAGCACTTCTCCTTGGGGGAATCCAGTGATCTATATAATGACATGATTGCTCATCATGTTCTAAACTGCCATCAGACGGTGAAGCCACCGGAAGTGTTTGAGCGGCCATCTTACTATTCCCTACCGACAGAGTGCATCATTGTACAGCCAAAACATTGACCTAAAATCTCACGATTTGCAGCATCTCAGGATTAGTTTTACGATTTATGTATGTAAATTAATAGTTACTTCAGATGTTATCTGTAATGTTCATGTTCTTTTCGGAGAGGATCAGCCATGTCATATATTGAAATTGTCAATGTGGGTGTGTCAACTGCACACTGCCGACACAGGTAACTTAATTAAACTAACACAAAAATAATTCTTTATGCATGTAATTATGGAGGAAATAAAGTATATATGTGTTTAGATGCAGAAATTGATTCGAATAGTTTACACAATAAATAATATTAAGCCTCTACATTGCACTATATTGTATTACAATTCAAAGTTTGCAATGCATCATCTCGGAAATAAAGCAGTCAGCGTTATCTGCCTAAATAAGTTATGATGTGTTGTCTAATTGAACAACATATATTTCAGACTCTTAAAGACAGCAATGTATGCCCTTTACAGTTTCCAAATGAGTATAGGTGAGTGTTAGGAGTATTATTCCATATATGTGTTCTGTTGCATGGCATGTTGTTGAATTATATATTTAATCATTGTTTAAATCTTTGACTGCTTCAAACTACATGCTGTTAACGAAATCATTGTTGAAACATTTGCAGTTAGCCTACTGTATGAATAAAAACAATACTACAGTACAACAGTACCTGACTTTAAATGAATAACTATATACATGCTTAGCACGTTTGTGTTGTAAGAGTATACAGGGAGACTTCAGATATAAAAACGGTATCTCCTTAGGCAATGTTTTCTCAGTAAAAAATATAATTTCCTATTGATTGAATAGTACGCGTGAGCTTACTAGGGAATACTAAAATGGCAGTGCGGTGACTTCACTTTTTATGACGTCATGAGCAATCCAGTTCTCTGTATAGATCAGTGGGTGAATCCCTACCGTTTACCATTTTGAAATGCATTCAGCTTCATCAAGTGGACGAAGTGGTCTATTGGATAGACCTTCGACTCCTCGATTTTGACTGAGAGAGCAAGTCTACTCAACATGATATACACTTCAGACAGATCCATAGACCACAATGCACCATAGTCTCCTGAATGAACAAAAAATGTCATGATTCACACTCGTAAAACAATTTCTGCTTTAAATCCCAAAAAGTGACTGAACGCAGCTCCTTTCCTAATAAGGCTTATACTGCATAAACCTTATCTTCTGTGATAAATAGAAGCATTAGGTAAAAGTTCATACATAGATTACTTATGGTTATTATTTATTGGTAAATTGATCTATTAATAGATCTAATTAATAGACTATTCAGAAAATAAACAATAGAATTGTTAGTTCCAGTCCTAATTTCAGGACATTTTACGTTTTTCCATTTTTAGGATTAAGAGGACCTCAGGCTGCTTATTACGTCGGGCAGATGGCTGCCAAAGAAAGTCAGTCCTAAAACGTCAAAGGCACATGATTAAATTAAGGCACAAATCCATGACAACAGATGAGAAGCAGTGGAATTCAAACGTTAACCCAAATTGAGAAATGGTGGGTAAATGAAATCACATTAACAAATGCACTTTGAGAATGCAAAGCATTTACATAGGAGTTGAAAAGTCACTTCAGTACTAGCGTCTACACACAAACCTCCCAACACAGGTATGCATTAAGTTAAACCCATGCCTGACTTCTTACATTTTATTCTTAAGAAAACTAATTGTAGCTTCTGCAACATTAACACCCTTTAACAAAACACAACAGATGCGCCAAGTGTCATATGGACTATGATAACCCAAAAACATGATAAAACAAACAGTCTGTTTCTAGGGAGAAATGTAAATTCAGTGCATGACCAGGTAAAAGTAATTACCAAGGTATGAAAGGAGTGTCATTGTATGTGCTGGGACAGGCTATGGTATGACAGTTTGTTTTTCGAATGCTTATGCCGTTCCTCTATTGTCACATTGCTTTAACACGTTAGCTTTGGCACAATTTCACATACCCTTAAAGCTAATATCAAGCATGATAGCAGTAATAAATGGAAAGTACCTCCTCCTCCATCAAAGCTGACACTGGGAGTCCATTGATCTCTAGGATTCGGTCCCCAACATGGATGGCGTTCCGAACCTCTGGACTAATATGCATCCCTCTGACCCTGTAAGAATAAGGTTGTGAAATTTTCATCAAAAGACAGGTTAAGAATGATGAGAGAAATCTCATTGCTTTCTGTTATGGTTTTGCATCAAAAAAACACAAAAACAAACTGGCAGTTTGTGCCCTTAAACCAACATGAACAGTCGTATCGCCACAGTTATGCAACACATTCCATGTGCCATTAACAGTGTCTCTGGCATGGGGTGTGGTGACATTGTGGTGAATCTGTGAGCTGATAAATAACTTCGAAGACTCTATTATTCCACATGTTTCTCAACAGTTCAAGTGACATACATTGAGGCTTCATATTCCATCATAATATGACTGTTGGTTCAGAACTCACCAACATCCTGGCGTAAGGCTCAGAAGCAGATTCCAAGTGATCAGGCGAGGCAGGTGAGTTCCATTTATAGATGGACACATCTAACTCCCACTTTGGACATACACTCGCAAACTTCCTTGATATTAACCAAGCGAGCCAACACAGCATGTACACTTCAGGCAGACCCAAAGACCATAATGCACCATGAATGTGACATCACAGCAAATCACACTTAATTTAATTTACCCCCATTATGATATTGGCATTATATTGACATTTAACTGCTTATAATACTTGTATCTACCTTTTAAGCGGACACTTGGCCGTATGGCTGGTGCAGTCTCTTTTGTTGTATTGGTATTTTCGTTTGTGTTTTAATATATATATATTTAATATATACTAGACACTGCAGGGAGCAGGTCTGTTGGAGAGTCAGCCAAACCACGCTTCTCTAACATCGGTGTCAGGACCTTCCTGCTTGTAGCATTTTATCACTGAAAGAAAGAAAGAAAGAAAGAAAGAAAGAAAGAAAGAAAGAGAGAAAGAGAGAGAGAGAGAAAGAGAGAAAGAGAAAGAAAGAAAGAAAGAAAGAGAGAGAGAGAGAGAGAGAGAGAGAGAGAGAGAGAGAGAGAGAGAGAGAGAAAGAGAAAGAGAAAGAGAAAGAGAAAGAGAAAGAGAAAGAGAAAGAGAAAGAGAAAGAGAAAGAGAAAGAGAAAGAGAAAGAGAAAAGAGAAAGAGAAAGAGAAAGAGAAAGAGAAAGAGAGAGAGAGAGAGAGAGAGAGAGAGAGAGAGAGAGAGAGAGAGAAAGAGAGAAAGAGAGAGAGAGAGAGAGAGAGAAAGAAAGAGAGAGAGAGAGAGAGAGAGAGAGAGAGAGAGAGAGAGAGAGAGAGAGAGAGAGAGAGAGAGAGAGAGAGAGAGAGAGAGAGAGAGAGAGAGAGAGAGAGAGAGAGAGAGAGAGAGAGAGAGAGAGAGAGAGAGAGAGAGAGAGAGAGAGAGAGAGAGAGAGAGAGAGAGAGAGAGAGAGAGAGAGAGAGAGAGAGAGAGAGAGAGAGAGAGAGAGAGAGAGAGAGAGAGAGAGAGAGAGAGAGAGAGAGAGAGAGAGAGAGAGAGAGAGAGAGAGAGAGAGAGAGAGAGAGAGAGAGAGAGAGAGAGAGAGAGAGAGAGAGAGAGAGAGAGAGAGAGAGAGAGAGAGAGAGAAGGACAAGACCTGACAAGAGCAAGTCACTACCAGACATGTTATGAAACAGTCTGATGAGAGTCAACCTGCCTGTGCTAATGGCACATCAAAATATCAGAATGGCAATCAAAATAGTAAATTAAATATGCACAAAATGAAGTTACAAAGTCCATTAACCAACACCTGCCTCTGCAGTATAGTTTTACAAACTTTCAAAGTCGGCAACAACTGGGATTCACTGATAATCCGCTGCAGAATGGGGCCGCACCGACTATCTCCCGCCCGACCTTCATCCTCACCATTGCCCTGCCGACATCTGGTGCTCGATGACTCATGAGCTGTACTTGAGTGTTGTTGTAACTAGAGTACATAACACTTGTGTGTTTACGGCAGCTTTCCCGCGAGTGGGTGTGGTTTCGGCGCCGATCAACAGACACGCCCCCAGCGTTCGAGAGCAGAGAATGCTGCTTATTTTTTCAAGATTTCGATAAGATATTTTATGTACTTAGCGGATTTTTTTATGATTCAAATTTGGCTAGGTGATTAATAACACATTTATCTGTGGTGTAAGAAACTCAGAACACATGTTTAATTTTGACTTTACAGGGACTTTAAGAATAAAGAGATAATAATTATCATCATATTACACATTAGCTGCTGTTTACCAGTACTTTTTGGATATAATATACATTGAAGTTCCCCCAGTTTGAATTTAATGTGAAAACATTCCCCACTGACAGTTTGCAATTCATTTATGTGAAGTTTTCTCAGTAAATTTTGGAAATAATGGGCCTTATCATGAAACATGGAGAAAGTAAGAATTGACCAGATTTTTTTAAAGTCTAAAACCAGGACAAACAGAGTTGGGACATCCACTGTTTTTTCATGGTAGGTGTCCACCTATGATTATATAAAATAATAATAGAAAGAAAATTTACCTAGTTACCTGCAATACAGATTTGATTGCAAAAATGTAAGCTGAGAGCAGTACCCCTAACAAAACATCACATAATTCCATGTGTTAGAAATTCTTAGATTTTGTTCAGTTTGGCTTTCAAAAACAGCTTTGCGTCTCTGCAAGGTCATCCTAGTGAGCACCATGGGTACCAGAGATGGTAGATAATTGCGCAATTAAAATTCAGCGAGCCTAATACTGAAACGGTTTAAATTTTTTTAGTGAATTGTCAGGACACACTGTAAAATCAGGACATCCTAGCTAAGATATATAAAGTCAACACAGAGGAAATCTTAATACAGTCTGGAGCTAGTGCGTGTAAAGTTTCTGCACAAATAGAGTCCACAGTTAAAACAATTACAGTTGAAAAGTGTGAAGTTACTCACCAGTAAAGTTTGGTACGTTCCACTAAGGCATAGGAATCCTGATCCTCAATCACCACCCTGCAGCTCAAACACACGAAGCATTCGGGGTGGTATTTATAGTCTCCTGCCACCTGAAACACATGAATGCCCAGCGCAGATCAGAACAGGAGATGCCTCATGATTCCGCTCCATAAGCCCATATTCGACATCCCAAAAGAAAATCTTCAGTGCCAGCAACACCAGCTCCGACAGTGATCCAGATCAAATCTTTCTGGAATACTCCTGTACGCTCAATGCCAAGCCCAGGTGTGTTGGATCATGCGTTCACTGTGCTTCATCTGCTTTGTGTCTGTGTACGCTCTTCATTAAGTCTGCGTTCTTTGGCAGTGACGCAAGCACGTCTGCTATCTTTTTCTGTAACACCTACAAGTGTCTGGGCCCGTCTTATCAGAAGTGGCATAAGGCCGCCAGACCCTTTCTTATAACCATGATCCCATGCCTTTACACAACACATCATTTGTGTCAATCTCTGTTTAACACCTCCTACCTCTATCTAATGCAGGCTCTCGCTCTGAACTCCCTCATATAAATCTTAGAAAATACACATTTACAAGAAACAACGGTTTTCAGAAAGTTTTGGGTAAAACTATTTTCTAATTTTACTTTCGCTGACATTTTACTCTGAGCAACGAATAAACTAGAAAAAGATCTTTAAATTTGTAACTACATTTTAACCTGAGATTTACTGGAAATACATTAGTCATAAACATCCATTTACTAATCACCGGCAAATACAATTCTATTATATATTCTAACACATTTTAAAGTAATTAAATATCCCAATCCCTTTATACTTTACTTAGTTATATTTTACTAGGCTATATTTGATATATAGCACATTCTATTAACTTCGGTCCAACACTAACCAAAACCAAATCTACTTCCCTAAGAAAACATCTTGCACTTTTAACCTTAAAGTGTAACATTAACACTATTATGAAGGCACACAAACTCATACATTTATAAAAATAACTGCCAATCAAAATGGGACAGAAACAGTCCTTTATTCTCTTATTTTGAATGGAAAATTGCTTAACCAATAATCCTCTGGTTCTTCCTTTCTTTCAGGCTGAATGGAGAAAGTATGAGGTCACGCTGAGGTTTCATTTAATGTGAACCACAAAAGACAGATTAGCAGTTATGTTTACCGAGCTGTGAATCAACGGTCCCAGGGCTTGACTTACTAAATTCTTGGGTAAATTCTCGGCTGGGTAAGCCACACCTCCTCATGCAGACTACACTATTCAACAATCAGAGTGTAGAACATGCAGACAGGCAATTAGAGGATTTTATGCCTACTTGGTTTTGGTATCACTCATTCTAGCATAAAATACAAAATGCATTCCACCATTACAAATAACTTTATAGCATTACACTAAATAATAATAGACATAACATGGAAATAAAAAATAAATAAAAAATGATACACATACACACGTCTATAAAAAAAATAACACCGTCTGTTCCACTGGCTAGATAGAGTATGGGGGAGTGACGTAATTAATGTTTCACCTTCTACATTTACAGTGCTTTTTTTGCTACGGTCTTCATTTACAGTACACCAAGTCTACATTTACAGCGCTTTGCTCAAGGGCAGTTAGCTGAACTGCTTGACACTTGGTTCAACCTCTGAGTAAGCATGAGGTCTCCTTTTTTTTTGTGCTTACACGACTCACAAACGTCTTACCCGCCCATGTGTTACAGAAGAGTGTGCATTTGAGAAAGGCTTCTTCCCAGCAGTACATTGTAAAATTGCCACCCCTCCCTTAGGACTCAAGGAGACACTTGACCACAGCTAACTGAACATAGAACAGATTTTTTTTTTAAAGAGAAGCCAGATATTTAATTTCTCACCCTAAAATTGGTGACAAAACCAGTACAGCAGTACTTTAGTTCAATCCAGGACGAAACTAAACTGAACAATGAGGAACTTTCAGGCAGCCAATGAATTATTTTTTTTATTATCATGGATGATCTACGAACAAATGCACAAACATATTCAAACAAGCACTTCAGCTGTGAGGATGTGATTTCTTCCTGCCTGTCTTTCAAAGGTTTTGACACCCCACTCCTTGTGCTTCCGAGCCCACAACTGGCAACGCACCCGACCAGAAATACTTGGCATCCTTTAATCCAAGCCCAAACAGAAAGGGTCTATTATGCATTTTGCTTGCTGGCAAATTCTCCTCTCTCCCCTCTTTCTCTCTTAACCCATTTAAAACTACCTGTTTTTGTGAGCAGTGATTTGTTTACATTAGAGATGGATGTGTAAGTCTCTCACATATTGATACAGCTTGCATTAGAATTATGATTACAAAGCTCCTTTATTGAAGCCCATGCAAAGGCATTCCAGACGCATGATGGAACAGCACACAACACTGGCCATTCCAGCCTTCAGATCACAGTCATCTTGCTCACAGAAATGAGATCATTTATAATTGAGATCTCATCAGGAATGAGATTCATTTATATTCTTCAGACATGTGAGAAAACAAATAAGTTATATATCATAGAAGAACAACAAAGAAACACAAAAGAAGATATTTGAAGAATGTTGCAGCTGGTTGTCCAATTTATCCAAGGTAATGGCATCCAATACTATCCAATAAAACTCCATAAAAGGACATAAAGGTCACATGAAATGACTCAACTGGTATATTTACAAAACTATTACTTTATATGCGGAACAGACTGCAATTTAAGCCTTTATTCACTCTCAAATAAAAACTATATTTGACATCAAATATGGTGATGCTCAAATGTTTGGACATGTGACGTGTTTATGTTTGTGTCGCTATAATTGATGTAATCTGCGTATTTGTGCATATGGATTAATTTTAAACTACCTTTATGTTCTTTCTGGAACTTGAAAGAATTAGGCTCAATTAATTTTCTAGTAGGAATAAAATCTTTATAATATAACAAAGAAAAATATTTCTAAAGCATTTATTAATCTCATATAATGTTAATCACATTTACTAAAAATCAAGTTGTATCTGTTAACATGAATAAACCTGAACTAACAATGAACAGTTGTATTTTTATTAATTAACGTTAACAAAGATTAATAAGGACTGTAACAAAAATGTATTGCTCAGTGTTAGTTAATATTAATTAATGCATTAAATAACTTCAACTAATATAAACTAATTGCAAAGTGTTACCATTAAATCAATAGAAACATTCTTCAATTTATCTTAATTTGTGTTAATGGATGGGTAAATACTGATAGAACCTTCATTTTAGGGTGAACCATCCCATTAAGGCTGCAAAACAATCAATAACATCTCAGGGCAAGCTCTGCTGAATCTGATGACAGTTTGGATAATTGTAGCTTTCCACCTTAAATATTCTAATTAATGTAATAGACATAGCAGGGCTTTGGTCATTTGTGAGACAGCTGTAGGGAAACAAACTGACGTAATGCTGATGTGAGGACTTCAAGACTGAAGCTTTGAGTGTTTCATATGCTTTCTCTGCATCACTCAAATGTTATTCACTACTCACATTAGGAGTGGAAAAGAGAGCCACCACCCTTTACCTTATCAGTGAGCTCTTCAGGACTTTGAAAAACATCTGCATGTATTGACTTTACCTGCCTTCCTTGGACCTCTTCTTTTATCCATGTAAATATTTACTGAATGAGACAATGGCATGTTATCTAAGAGTGGTTCTTGCACAGGTTAGCAGAACCTTCTGAAATTATCTTCTTAAGACCTTTCGACTGATAGTCAGTTTCTTTACTCTCTCTGTGTTTTTTTTCCCCCTGAAACTCTCTGGAAAAACAAACACACTGCCCTGGAATTCAGACAAGTTTACATGGCTTTTCTTACCATAGCAGGTCCCGTCATAAGCAGCGAGCAGCCATGGCACAACTCCCCAAACTTCTCGCAGTAGTGTTTGTGACAGTACAGCCTCCCCTCTTTCTCAAAGTACCAGTTTGTCAGGAGATCAGTGCACACAGAACACCTGGGGAGAACAGAAGTCTGTAAATAAAACATTCTGTTGATCTGAATTCAGCTCTCTAGGAGAGAATAGAATCCTGATTGACTGAAATGTTTAGCAAGTGAGTATTGCTTTGCTCAGTACAAATCATGTGACTGTTTTAGGTACTTGACATGTTCACCATGCCATTGGAAATTTCACGCATATTTTTTAAAGAAATATTTCACCTTACCATCATTTACTCTCAGTCATTCTGTTCCAAACTCACAGGACTTTCATTCTTCAGTAGATATAAGATGGAGCAATTTTGAAAATTGTTCTGGTCACTCTTTTGTTCCTCTTTTTTTGGAGCTTGACAGTCCAAGTGGTCAATATATTCATCAATATTTCTCAATTTGTGTTTCACAGCCAAAAGAACATCGTACAGGTTTGGACATGAGGATGAGTAACTTATTTCATTGTTAGTTGAACTTTAACATTAACCAAACATTAAATAAGTCATTAAATGTTTACAGTGTTTCAGCGATACATCTAGTATATCTCTCAAAGTTATCTACTTTTAAGGCATATTTTCTTAGTATCTGAAGTAAAGCTAAAGTAATGGTCAATGATGTCACAGGTGGAGACACCATCAGTATGTACAAAAACATTCTTTCAATCATGGCTGAGACAAAGTCCAACCGGGCAACACACACAAACTCTATAGTTAAGGAATTTGGGACGTGAGCCAAACCAAGTCATGAATACTCTCATACACTCTTCTCTCAGCCACCCTATGCCTACAATTAGAACCTGATGTTGGGATACAAGCTATGCCATTTTAAGCCATTATCTACTTCCTACGAAAAATTAACCCAATTAAAGACTTTGAACTGCAGAGCACTTGCACCTTGAGGCTTTTTAAAACAATAAAGGATCACTTGTCCAGGGGAGATGGAAGGATGAGTGAAAAGCAAAAAGTTCCTCTTTACATGCAACAGCTTGTTTTGCCAGACTAGGTGAGGTGAGGGGGAGGCAAATGGGACCTACATCAGATTTGAAAGACCTAATGGGTGCCATAACTTTAAAGAACAGCCTTAGAGGCAAATGGCAGTAGCATAATGAATGCCCAAAACATTTCTGCTAAATATACACCAAGACCCGCTCATACAGTCACTCTACAGTTTTTTTAGTGATCATAAACCAAGTTCTGCAAGTTAGTAATCAGACAAAAATACTAAAATGCATGTATTCACATAAATGCATCTATGCATAATCAGTCAATAGTATTCAATTTTCCTGTGTTACTTGTCCTTGTACAGATATGAATGATAGCTCAAAACAAGCAGAATCTAGCAACAACATAGAAATGCCCTGGCAATGGCCCACAGCACCCTAGCGTTATTTGGAGGTAAATTTCTGCAGGGAAAACCCTCACCAAATTGTTTGTTGTTGGTCAGAAAGTTTTCGGATTTCATCATCTTCTGTACACAAATTAAGATATTTTTAAACAAGGGTCTCACGGGTTTTGAATGACATGAGGGTGAGTAATTAATGACAGAATTTTCATTTTGGGTGAACTAACCCTTTAAGTCTTTTAGGACAGAACTGAAACAGGTAAGATAGTTGTGTAAAGAGTGAATATGGCCACGTTTTGCACTGAGTAAAGCAACAATCCAGCACAGAATTCTAAATCCTTAATGCTCCAAGGGCACAAATGAATGGTAACACCTGGAGGTATGAAAGTCCAGTATCTTTGCTGGTGAGGTAAAATATCAGGATTAAACTCTCAAACAATGGTAAAAGCAGTCATGTTGTTTCTAAAACAGTTACTTATTTTTTATGAGACTCTGGTCAGGAAAGGAGGTAGACAGCCACCAGGTCTGAACCAAAGCAAAGTCCAAGCATCCAGGCAGGAAATCATCTCCAGGCCATGTTCCAGAAGTTCAATGAGCTTTATTTCCACAATGAGGAAAAACACGAATACTCTCCAATGCTGAAGGTGTTAACCATTCATCTTTTTCAATACCCTATTAAAATGGATTTGGCACGCATCACGAATGGCTTGGTGTGTGATATAAATGTAAACTTAAATAAAAGTTTGTTCTAGTTATTCACTGCCATGCAATGTCCTGCTGAAGGCTGTTCTGTCTGGTACATCATGTGCCAGTAAAAGGGAAATAGAGGAAAATAAATGGGGAAAAGTGAAAAAAAAAGAAGAAAAAAATCCACTCAATGGAATGAACGTGGGGAGGATGTGGAAAAGCAACATAGTGCTGAGAAGTTCTGATAATGATCACATTAGTGTGAGAAGGCCACCAAACCCTCAAGCCTGTCGACAGAACGGCTAGATTTTGGCCATAAGCCCGATTGTTGCCTTTGTTTGGAGGAATGTTGACAAGCTCTGCTTCTACAGGCAGACACAATAAGTCAAGTCACCCACGCAAAGTGGGTAGAACCTTGTCATCCAGTCTAGGAACACAATTTGTGTGCCTGTGGGATGAAACCTGCTCACAAGTTGGGCAACCTGTGTTCCGACAGTGACATCATAGCAGATGAAAAGCTTTGTGAATCATCCTCTGGCAAACACAGTAAACTAACATCTGTGAGGAGGACATTGCAAAGGCTGAGCAGGTGTGCACACATGACAAACTTTCACCTGTGCACCAGATGTGACTGGTACATTTTTGGCCACTCATTTCAAAACATAACTGACATGTTCCAAATGGAGAATATCAATGCAAAAACTTATGCTCACAGCTACAACTGTTTTTCATGTTGTAATTTACCATTCAAGGAGGCATCGCAGCATTATAATTTATATAAATAAACAGTATGAAAAATGCATGCATCCTAATATTTGCTAGAGATTAGATTTAATAGTTTTATTAAATTATGTATGTTCTTAAAGATCAACTTAAAGTGAGCATTAGACTACAGCAAAGGCAATCTGAATGTAAAAATAGCATCAAATAAGCATATTAGAATATTTTTCGATGGATCATTCCTACTACTGAAAAATAAATATGCCAAAATATATTTGAAAAACATTTGTTTTCTGCCAAGTATACTATAAATACATTTACATTTTCATGTAATTAATATAAATACCCTGCAATTTTGGTAAGTCTACTTTTGTCATTGTCATCCTGGACTATGGCCATGATGCGTCTTCCTACATGGTTGTTTAAAGCTACACTGTGTAACTTTTTTAGTTTATTCTTAGCTAAAAACAATTAGTTCTTTCAAAAATATATGTGCTCATTAATGTATATTTACTTCTTTCAAGTAATAAAGTATTCTCGTAAGTGTATAATATGCCATTGAAAATACATACGGGTGAGGGGTTCGAATGCGCCGCCATGTTGCCCCTCCATCTTGAAAGTACATGAACCAAAGAGGGACATACCCGTAAATTCAAGCTTCGCCTTTCACGTTTTAACACTCGATGGCACCGTGTCGAATGTGAAGAGGGGGATTGCTTGAGACTGATATAGCCTACAATGTAAACTTTGCCTTACGCTAGTGATGTCGTACAATATACAGAATAACAATAGCACAGATAAAAGTTACTTTACTAAGATTAGCTTCCATTCGTTTGGGAACCTGATCGCTGATGTTAGCAATGAAATGGTAAAAAATTACGAAAACGTAAAACTATTATTCATTTTACATAGATGTCATAACCTACATGTTAACTGATAAATTAAATAACTGAAAATTATAATAGTTTTCTAAAGTAACCTCATCACCTGAAGGAACACTCATGGACGAGGTCGAACTGGAATCCATGTAAATCGGCCACCGTAGGAGTTAAAAAGAAATTGGAATTGAGAGGAACAGAAACTAATATCCTCTGGATGGTCATATACCTTTTCACCGCTAGATGGGGGAAAACATCACACAGTGTAGCTTTAAGAAATGAAAAGCTACACACTCCATCAATTAGGGTGATGGACTCAAGCATTTGCCTATTTAAATTCAAACGGGGTGGTCGGCAGGGGGGTTATTAATCCGGCGGCTTAATATTTAGAAATGTGCTCCAAATAAAACTATAATAATATCACTAAGTCTCAAGTGATATGTCAGTAAATATGTTGATGAATTTGTACAAAAGTTTTTAAATACAATTTCACAGAAGCATATATGACAGAGATAACTATTCAGACATTCAAATAATAAAATCACAATGATCTATAATACTGCCATTGTAAACAAAACAGAACATCCGTAAAGTGTAACACCCTTTTAAATGACCAGGTATCTATCTATCTATCTATCTATCTATCTATCTATCTATCTATCTATCTATCTATCTATCTATCTATCTATCTATCTATCTATCTAAAAATAACAGCCTTTACGTGATGAAACAAAATAAATGATTCAAACCTTGACATATACTCAAGACAAACAGTACAGAAAAAGAACAAACAGTTCTTCACTTCCTTCATTCTTCTAGCATTCACATAAAAAAAAGTCACATTCTGCTGCCCACAACCAGTATTCCGACCTCCTGCTCATTGCTGGTACCCCATCACATGTATTAGCTCTGCTTTACCTCATTCACAGAACTAGATGATAAAAGATTGTTTTTTAAAAAAGGGAACAGACATCTAAATATTCGCCTTGCATAAAAAATTAAACTCCTCAAATTTTACTAAACACTGTGGTTAAAAAAAGCCAGGTGTTTAAAGATGCCAGAGGTGATTAATTTAAATCTGGATTTTGTCATGGTCAAAAAAGCTTCAATCGATAGCATCATTTATACAAAAAAAGAGAGCCATCTTCAGGTACTTTCACATAAATATGCTAAAGTATAACAACAACAACAATAATAAACAACAAAATTATTGAAATTATGCGACATAGTTACGAAAAAAAAACGTTGGATATAACACTCCATGCAACATAAATTACATTTTAATCACTAAATGCAAGTAAATAGGAAAATTCAGATCCTGGACGCATTCAGAGACATTCCAGTCACTCCCATAATTACAGTTAGAACATTCATTAAAGCATAAGTTCAGTCTGTCCCTCCAATCACAAAAGGGGCAGAAAGGGGGAAAAAATAGTCTTGAATTTGTCCTGTGGAGCTATGAGCCGATGTCTTGGAATGTGACAACTAACCAGAGAGGAGATCCTACCTGCACTGCAACTAAATGCTTACAGGATAACAGGCAATGCCTGCCATAACATAAGAAGGATTAGAAGAGAGAGAAGAAGGAACAAAGAGTCAATCAATTAATCTAATAATAAACAGTACAGTAGAAAGAAGTTAATCACTAAATGAGTAATCAAGCACCAAACTATAGCAATAAACCTTATGATGGTATTAAGCCAGAGACAACAAACTTTTCATTGGCAAACTTAAATTTATCCAACCAAGAAAAAAACTGGTGAAAAAAGCCCTAGGCTGTACCATTGTTCCAGATTGCATAAAATGTTGTGGGCACTGGGGTAATTCCTGCCCTCACGGTGTCTGAGAACCCCCAGAGGTCCATTTGGTGCCAAGTCTCCCAGCACAGGACTGATTCGATCATAATGACAAAACTGTTCCATAAAACTGTTCCTTGGCTATGGACTTCTGGAATGACTTGACTTGAGGGTTTTTTCCTACCTCTCAGGCAGCATTAAGTCAAATGGGTTTACATCCAAGGATGTCATTCTCAAACTTGTGTTTCAAATCAGATTCAATGAGTCTAAAAGTCAACTCTGAACTGACTTCAGCGGAACAATTACACTCGTTTTTTATAGAGCTTATTTACAGCTGAAATTAACTCTGTACACATGATCGCATAATTAAAGTCCCTGTAAAGGCAATTCTGAGATTTGTTTCTAAACACATTAGAAATGTTAGAAATGTATTGTTGAAACACATTACAAAGATTGTGAACTATGTATTACTGAATTCAGAAGTTAGACCGTTAAGAAGTTTTTCACCATTGCTGTGTTCCGGATTTTTTGGGCGGGGTTAAAACGGTGGCTCGATGACGCACTGGAGCCGCTTGGCATGTGGCCCCTCCCCCATAACTAGAGTACATAACACATCGCATCAGTTCACCCGCCTACAACTTAAAAAACAGCCTACAAAAAAAAAAAAAGACGATCTCAAGAAGAGGTGGATTAATTTTGTGAACAGCTACCTTGATGGAGTGCTGACGATCACCACCAACACCTGCCTCTGCAGTGTCTTTACACCGGATAGTTTTACAAACTTTCATCGGCAACAACTGGGATTCACTGATAATCCGCTGCAGAATGGGGCCGAACTGACTATATCTCCGCCCGACCTTCATCCTCCGCCCCGCCGACATCTGGTGCCGCGTGACTCATGAGCTGTACTTGAGTGTTGTTGTTGTCTTGTGTGTTTACGGCCGCTTTCCCCCGTGTGGGTGTGGTTTCGGCGCCGATCAACGGACACGCCCCCAACGTTCGAGAGCAGAGAATGCTGCTTATTTTTTCAAGATTTCGATAAGATATTTTATGTAGTTAGCGGATTTTTTTATGATTCAAATTTGGCTAGTTGGTTAATAACACATTTATCTGTGGTGTAAGAAACTCAGAACACATGTTTAATTTTGACTTTACAGGGACTTTAAATAATTTTCCTGTTCACTGTACATAAATATGCTTTGAAACAATCTGTATTGTATAATGTGCTATATAAATACAGGTGACTTAACTTGACTTAAAATGTTTCCTGAGGTCAGTAATGTTAACTGATGTCCTTTATGCAACAATGGTCACCGAAACAGCTGCCCTTAAAAATATGGACAATATGGACTCTGCCAAGCAGATGCAGCTATTTTGATGACACATTAATCTAGCCAAGAACTGCCGGTTCAGAACTTAAAGAGTTTTTAGATCATTAGCTTTTTATTATAAAAAAAAAAAGAGAGAGAGATTTACATCATTATCCACTGATCAGTAGCCTTAAAGGGGTACTTCAATGCTGGGAAGATGAAAGTGCATTTAAACTGGGTAATTTATGTAGTAGAAATGTGAAATTATTTTTGAATTTGGTGCCTTCTTGACTGAGAAAACACAGAAATTTGTTTCATGTGGGTGAAAGACAACAACTCCCAGAATGCACTTGCTTCGCTGCCCAACGAGGCCACTCCCAATTAGATTTTCATAGTAATAAAATGATTTTGTTCAGTTAGAAAACAGACACTACAATTAAAAACTGAACGCATCTGTTCAATAAAGTGTGAGTGAGCCGAACAAATTCACAGCACAAACGCAGCAGGAGAAGAGCTGAGGTAAGCGTGGCATACATTCACGGAGCGTGTGCAGTTCATGACTTTGGAAGCTTAACTTTCATAGGAATTCATTTGAAAAGATGAATCCCTGCAGCTGCCCAAGCCTAGCGCTGTAAGTGCGAACCCACTCCCCATGGGCGGGTTGAAAACATGCGGAACTAGCTCCCTCTACTGGCTGTAGCCTTTAGCCTCTGGCCAAAATTTCCTCCGTTGATGCAAAATGTAACCATTGTATATCAATATTAAATATAAATTCAAAATCACCTACATGCATTAGCTGCATATTTATACTCGAAAACGCTTTTACAAGGCGCTTGATGCCCAAGGGAACGTCTGCCAATTCCACCAAGTGGTTGAAACGTATACTTTTAAGAAATAAAATTACTTTTTTGTTTTGTTTAAATGTTCCAATGTTGTGCATTATTGAGTCAGTTTTTTAGAATACAACAAAGCTGTGGAATTTTAACATGTTAAGTTATTTTAATTCATACAAATTATATGTTTCAACTGCATGGTGGAATTGGCAGACGTTCCCTTGGGCATCAAGCACCGTGTTAAAGCGTTTTCGAGTGTAAATATGCAGCTATAATGCATGTAGGTGATTTTGAATTTATATTTAATGTCGATACACAATGGTTACACACTTAAAACTTTTTCGTAGTGTTTATATCTTTGTAAGACTGGCCAAGCTATAGAACAATGGCAAGGAAAACTAACTTTAATTCACTCCGAGAGCCCCCTCGTGGTCGGGAGCATTTCCGTTGTGTTGTGGCAATTTCGTTGTGTTGTGGCTTGTTTCCGTTGTGTTGTGGCGATTTCGTTGTGTTGTGGTTTAATACGGTTGTGTTGTGGCTTAATACGGTTGTGTTGTGGTGATTTTGTTGTGTTGTGGCGATTTCGTTGAGTTGTGGCTTGATTCCGTTGTGTTGTGGCAATTTCTTTGTGTTGTGGCGATTTCGTTGTGTTGTGGCTTGATTCCGTTGTGTTGTGGCGATTTCTTTGTGTTGTGGTTTAATACCGTTGTGTTATGGCGATTTCGTTGTGTTGTGGCTCGATTCCGTTGTGTTCCGTTGTGTTATGGCGATTTCTTTGTGTTGTGGTTTAATACCGTTGTGTTGTGGCGATTTCGTTGTTTTGTGGCTTGTTTCCGTTGTGTTGTGGCGATTTCGTTGTTTTGTGGCTTGTTTCCGTTGTGTTGTGGCGATTTCGTTGTGTTGTGGCTTGATTCCATTGTGTTGTGGCTTGTTTCCGTTGTGTTGTGGCTTGTTTCCGTTGTGTTGTGGCAATTTCGTTGTGTTGTGGCTTGATTCCGTTGTGTTGTGGCTTGATTCCGTTGTGTTGTGGCTTGTTTCCGTTGTGGCGATTTCGTTGTGTTGTGGTTTAATATAGTACGGCTGCACTATTGGGCCAGCGTATTTTGCAGAAATAAAATACATAATTCTCTCGTCTCTGGAGGTCATGAGGTACAGTTCACTTTAAAATGAAAGTTACCCCATGATTTACTCACAGCCATCCTAGGTGTATATGACTTTCTGTTAAACACAATCAGAGTTATATTAATAACTATCCTGATGCTTCCAAGCTTTATAATGGCAGACACAGGGTCCATTGAGTTTGAAGCTCAAACGGCAGACCGCCTTCTGTATTCAACTTGTGGGAAAAAAAAATTTAACTGGTCTGTCAGTAGCTAGATATTTTACTTTATAAAGTTCAGGATATTTATTAATACAACTCCAATTTGTGTTGCTCCAAAAGAAAGTCATATACACCTAGGATGGCTTGAGGATGGGTGAGTAAATATGGGGTAATTTTCATTTTAAAGTGAACTACTCCTTTAAGAGAGCTAGAAAAAGGAAGAACAACTTTAGTCATTTCATTGTCTCATTTCAATCATCACTGCACTTTTTTTAATTTATTTTTTAAATAAACAATTCTGTCACACATTTACATAAACAAAACCTGTATGCTGAAGGTTCTAGGAGTTCCTAGTAGTCGCTGACAAGCTTCATTGAACTAGGCAGCCCATAACACATGTGTGTGTAGGTGTGAAAGAAAACAATGAAGAATGCTTTCGCGTGAATGCAATAGTCTGGATATTTTTTTATTTAAAAAAACAAAAAAAAACAAAAAAAGAGACAAAAAACAATTCTGTCTGAAAATCATAAAAGTTTGGTTTATGATGGCCTAACTGTTCTACAGCCTGATTCTGCTGGACATCCTTCTAAAACCAGCCAACAGACAAGACTGGGAAACCAGTTAAAACTAGTGATCCATGTTAGGCTGGTTTAAAATGTTTGGGTGTTTTTCAGCAGAGTAAGAATTAAAAAAAAAAGAAGTTGGCAAATCCAAGAAAAGCAATCAAACTTATTTTATTTATTTCGCTCCATTCCTATCCAGTCTGGCTCAGATTAAGGAGAAATCAAGTCAAAACTCACTGAAAGCATGAGTTGTGCCAGGCATCTTGAAGAACCTTCACATGAAACGCGTCCTGAATCCTCCCGCCGCAGCCCGTGCACGCGCGCTCCGTCACATCTGTCAATCAAACAGAGGAACTTTCAGAACTGGCACCTCATCATACGCAGATTCCATGGGAAGCCACACGCATTTAACTTTCAACTCGATGTAGGACATTTTGTGTTTTAAAACTTGTGAGCACGAGCTGAAGATTCACATCTATAGCGAATGACGTGTTACATTTAGACATTTTTTTAGCACATTACCTTTAAAAAAATAATCTAAATGTAGGCTAATGGATCTAATAACACTGCTTTAGAACTCTCCCAATTCTTTTATAATGAAAAACAGGTTACATGGGGGCCCCATTTTAGCTATTTATTTACTTATGTGTTAAAAAAAACCTTTCACAGACCCGTTCTTAATATGTAAAGAAAACATTTGAATATTTAGACAGTATGAATACATATTTACAGTTACATACATTCTGACATATAACAAAGTGATTTTTTTTTCTCGGCAAACGTGAACTACACACAAAAACAATGCGACCGAACGAGCAAATTCCAACATGTTAGTTTCTGCTGCAACTGATCTGAAAACCTTTGGGTTACAATCTAGTGTCTATAAACAACACAAATAATTATTAATAAAGTATAAGGAGCTCAAATTAACATTTTCTGGCACAAAAGTAGATATCGTTCGCGTAATCCTTACCTTCTCGTTCGTCCATGTCCTCCCTGATTTGATTTGTTTGTTCAAGCTCACATGCTGGTCCAGAAAAGTCTGAAGTTCACGCGCCGCGGATCAGAGATGCTCCATTTCTGATCCATGTGTAAGACTCACAATCTAAACAATGTTCCATCAAGCTTATACTAGCAAGTTCAATGTTTCTCCCTTTTTCTCTTGCTCCAGTCGCTCGTCCGACTAGATGACGTCATAACATAGAAATGTACGGAGACCGGAAGGGATCAAACAGAATCACCTGAAACAGGAGCGTTTGCAACAGACTCCGCGACAAAGCAGGGCCCACGTCCAATGATACCGCAGCGACATCTATCGCTAGTGGAACGAAGCGTAGAGTCTGCACTACTTTTCTTTGTTTCACAGTCCTTGTTTTAGGCCTATATTTTTATTCAGTGTAATGTGCACCACATAGGCCTGCTAGTGTTGTAGTCCTCGAGACCGGTCTTAAAACCATTTATTTTTAAGTTCTTGGACTGTGTTTGAAATGGCATACTGCCTTACTACCAGTACACAGTGCATATACTGCCTAGGCTACTATTTTTTAAACGAATAGTGTTAAATAGTATACATAATACAACAAACTGTATGCTACAGTTTCAGAGTAGTATGCTACAGTGTTGTCACATAAGAAACATTGAACATTAATTCAGCACAGCTGTGCAGGTTGTTACCTTAAAAATGAATGTGATAACCATTCTTTTTTATGTGGAAAACGAAGTGAAAATGTCCTACCTTTCGACTGTCCTCTCCAACGGTCATGATCTAACCCATAAAAATTAGGTTTGTTGGTGTAAAGTCAAGTTGATTCTGTCAAATGAAATCATGTTTTTCACTTTAAATCAGTTGATTTGATTTGATTTGATTTGAAAGAATTTTACACTGAAAGAATATTGACATAAAAATCTGCTTAACGTGGTAACGTAAATTAACTGGTTTGACATGTTTGGATCAAATTGACTACATTAGGTTAGCTAATTTTAAGGGTTCAGGTAACAGTATAGCTTTGATAGCTTTGACTACTACTACTAATAATAATAAAAATATGTATTATAAAATTATATATCACATTTGATTTCACTTGATTGGAAACGTGCCTTAGAGAAGTACAATTTTAAGTGCTAATGATTTATAGTTTGTGTTACATTTATAATTATTCCCCACCTTCAGTTTACTCACGCTGCACTCTTCATACGCATTGCATTGTGAGAAACAGTATCCCACGCAGTGTCCTCTGATGCATACATCAGATTTCAACAAATGTATTAGGTAACCCGAGAATTCCATATTCATAGAATACACATTGCATACTGCAGTATAGAAGGAGTTGTATGGTAGAATGCCATTCCAAACACAGCTTCCATCGAATTTCAGTGTTCTTGAGTTGTATTTAGTAGATGCTGGCAAATATAGTAGGTAATCTGGGTATTCCATGCATACTGAAAATGTGCATACTACACACAGTATACATGCTGGATCCGGCAGATATTAGTAAGAGTATGCCATTTTGAACATTTACTTGGTCTCGTCTCGGCCTCCACTACATTTGTACTCAGTCTTGTCTTGGACTCAGATTTTGTTTCAGGTCAAGACCACAACTTCTGCTAAATTCCCAGTGCATTGTCTGATTTATTTATTAACAGCATTAATATTGTTGGATGTAAAACTTACTGCTTCAGATGCAGTCAATAACTTATTTCTAATTTGATTTATTTATTGTGCTGGTTCAGAAATCAATGAGGGATTGTCAAAATTTCCACCCAACATAAATACAAATGCACACAAAATTCAAGATATTGTTGCAAAAAGTACTCGTATGAGATCTGGATTTGTATATTATAGCAAGATATAATTAAGCAATATCACAGCAAGAGAGCTGTTTCCACAAATTTGAGCAAACATTTGACTGCAAACATGATATTGCTTTTATGGAAACATTGAATAATGTTTAAAAAACATTATTCTCAACATTATTTATGCATTTACCAATTCAGATGCATCTTCTGTATCACCTCTGCAGTGCAAAGATGAATTTTGTTGTTAAGGATTTCTTTTGATTGGTCACAGCTAGTGTCTTTATTCTAATTATATTTATTGATTCAAAATAAGTAATTTCTCAGACAGTAATGGGGATCTTCATGAATTTAAGGAGTGCTGATCTGATCTGGTCTTGCTCTCAACACACATTGGTCTTGGTCTTGACTTGGTCTCGGATTAGGTGGCCTTGACTACAACACTATATACACACACTTCAGAAAAAGCATGTATTCACAGACAATTTAATCTATTAGAATATTCACTATTCTAGAGAATGTATACGTTTTTAACTTTGTTTAACATTTTAAAGAGGATTTTCTATTTCAAATGTTCTGTTCCAGCATGATAATGTCCCTGAAAATCCTTAAGCAAAAGTAAGAAAGCTGGGACTGGATACTTGTGCAGCCCAGTGAAGTTCTTGCATACCATATTTTTGTATGCTTATTGCATAGTGTTAAGATTTATGTAAAAATGACGATTCTATGGACAATTAATGAACATGTCACTTACTGTAAGTACACAATAGAATATTTGAGGTGCCCTCAAAAGGGTTTGGCCAGTGTAGCATTCTGAGAATCCTCAAATGGTGCCTTGAGTATCTTTTGATTGTTAAAGTGTGGATTACTAAAATTCAAATGATTAAAACACTGGTAATATGTTCAAAGTTATGCAAATTTTTATTTTCATTTGTTCATCCTTTTGACGTCGCTCTCTCTCTCTTTTTTAATCTCTAACACGTATTTACTTATGGAACTACAACATCTCATATTTCAACTTAGTACAGTCTTAGTCACTCTGTGGGAATTTAAATTGTATTAACAGAAGTGAAACTTGTGAAATAATTGTAAGGTCTGCTAATTTTTTTATTTATTGAAGTGTGTTCAAAATGTTGCTGTGTTACAGACAAGGATGTGTTAATGATAACATTGTATTTTATTAATTTGGCGTTGGGGATTTTTTAATTCAATGTTCAATATGTGATTGGGAAGGCTTCACCCATGCTCCACCCCCTGTGTGTAGTGGTGACTGGGAGAAGGGGAGCAGAAGAGTACCTCGCTGGTTCAAGTGGGGTTCTCTAGGGTGTGTACGGTGTGGCTTGTGGCCGACAACAGCCTTTAATAAACACCATAACCTTGTTCTTGTCTTGAGAACACTACAACATTATTATGTACAATACATGGAGTTTATGGTGGTAACTCATTTAAGTTTTTGTATTTACTGATTTAATTGGATTCTATTCTAGAGAAGCAGTCATTTGAGCAGTATGGCGCTCATGATGTGAACCTAGAACTGGATGGAGGGTAAAGTATGCATGCCTAAATAATTTAAATGTTCCTAAGTCATAGGGTGAATTCATTCATGATGAGGCCTTCTACCGCACCTTTCTACATTGTTAAACTAAGAATTTGAGCAGCATATTTCACTTGTTTCATGTAGCACACAAACCCCTCCCAGTGTATTTGACTGAATGTAAAATGAGTAAAAGTGTCTGAAAGGTCAAGAGGCTTTTCTGGTTTGCTACCCTTCGCTTTCAATTTGAAAGTCAGAATGAGATGGCTGAAATGGGGATGATATTATTAATTTTCCATAGATTGTCCTTTGTCCTAGGAAACATGTCAATGCTTTAGAGGTCTGGCACTCAGAATAGGAAAATATACTGATTGCTTGTGTTTCCAATGCACTTAACAAAGGAACTGACAAACTGGATTGTTAATGTCACAAGGGAGACAAACGTGCATTTACACACACAACAAAATCTACATGCTGAGAGCTGTTGCACACACATGAGTATAACCTGTGTATTTTCAATTTTATGCCCAGGTTAAAGCAGGCACAATGCCCACATAATCAGAACTGGGCTGAGCATAACAGAAGCATATATTCAGATTAACTGACCCTAATTATTTTTATTTTTTGCCATGCTCTGAACACAACCAAGTCAACTTATGATGACCAGACCACTGAATGGCTGTTAATAAAGGAAACATTCACTGATGGAAGCTTAGAAATCACTTTATTTGCAGTAAAGCTACAGCTCTGTCAGAGCGGAAATGCAGTCCCATAGTGAGCCTGCTTTTGCAATTATGCTGTTGCTTTGCACACTTTTTACACACTGCTTGAATATGGAATGCCAGAAAACACAGCTTCATTCCTTAAAAGCATCATGAGCTACATTGAGATCATTAGTGGCAATGGTTACGATTCCTTTGGGAAACAAAACCCAGTATGACTTAGTAGGGCTTTATTCAAAACCAGGAATAAAAATAAAATAAAAAACAATTTGCTAGACTATTTTGGAAGATTTATGATACAGTAACATAAGTCCTCATGCAATACATTTAATGCAGTTTGCGGCAGACTTTAGGCAAACCTGTTAAAAACTGTGGGGATTGATCTGTTTGTTTAAAACAGAATATAGCCTACTGATCCAAACAAAAGCCTTAGCCTTACTATTTCCCTGAATTGCTGTAGTAATTACCATCAGAGGTTTATTTTGTCGTTGGGTTTATGTGGTGTGTTTGAATGAACAATATAGATATAAAAGGGTAGAACTTTCTCCAGTAGGCTATATGCGGTTAAAGCTGGATGGATTTACTTAACTTTAAAATCCCGCCTTTCCTCCTGTCATTTGACTAATGGTACCGCCCCTCTCCTTTCCATTTCTGCAACTCATGATGAGTCAGCCACAAAATCCTGTGAGTGCATTTACTCGATACGTGAAAGGGAAGATGTTACGTGTAAACTTAAACCTTTAGGTTGCTAAATTAAATTACTGACATACTAGTCTACAATATGCTCAATCTAAATCATCAATATTTATATTACAGTGTAGCGCCAAACAATCACCTTTTTATTATCAATCAAACGTTAGCACGTTTAAACCTTTTATTTCAATATGTATAATGTTTCAATGCGGTAATAAAAAATACTTTTTATTTTATTTTTTAATGTTCTCCAAACTGGTGCAATAGTCCTTAAGAAAATTTGGCTTTGATCCTTACCATTTCCTCTGGTAGCCTATATGAAATTTCCTCGAAATAATAAAAAGTTAAGAGTACAATTATTAGTAGTATTACTGTCATTGGAATACTACATACATACATACATACATACATACATACATACATATGTCAACATTATTTAATTTATATATACCATTTGTTTTCCTTCTAATGAAATTTTCAACATGAATGAATATTATACACAGCCGCCTGACGTCACTCAATGGGCGGAGCCAGAATGGAGACAGCTATGTAACATAGGAAACTGTACTTTAGGGGACTGGTCTTGTGTAACTGAGCTATATAAGCAACACAACTAAGTGCATATTAGGTATTCGGAACTGTTAAAAGAGGATGCGGGATCTCGTTTTTTATAAGGGTAGATTTAGTTAGCCAAATGCTGCACAATCCAGTTCTTTTAATAGTACAAGAGCGGTGATAGTGAAATTTGTAATATACCGGCAAATTGTAACAGTGTCAAGCTAATTCGTTTCGAATGACATGCATCCTTCTTTACCTATATTAAAATAGCTCTTTTTAATTCGCTAATGTTTATATTTTAAGCACTAGTAATATTTGTTTGCGCTGTAAACGTTTTGTAATGATGGGAGTTGGAGCTGAGAACAAGACTACGACGACCACATCTAAGTATGCACTGCAGCAGCCTGGAGAGGAGGAGGTAGATCTCGCCAAGATGACACCACGCAATGCTGAAGCCACGAGGCTGGCAAAGGCTGAACACCAGATAACGGAACCAAGAGAAACATGGGGTCGACGTCTGGAGTTCGTGCTCGCCACCATCGGTTATGCTGTGGGTCTGGGGAACGTGTGGCGGTTTCCGTACCTGTGCTACAGAAGCGGAGGAGGTGAGTGAAGAAACCTGTCTTCTGCTGCTCCTCTTTCATCAATCACTTATGAGACACACACAGTGCCTAGCCACTCTGAAGTCTTGCTCATCTTCGTATTATTACTAGCCCATACACAATTTAATTTGCCATGGTAAACACAATAGTTTTCTTTCGAAAAGTAGGCTAATTATAATTTACAATAACAACAGCTACAAGCATGATGAGTGTCCCGAGATGACCAATTATATTACTGAGACCAATTATATTACTTTAAATAAAATCTATTTAAAAGGAAAACGTCGTGGCTATTTTTATATAATATTAGGCTAATATCTGAAAACTTTAACTTTTCAAAAAAGTCAAGTGTAGGCAACAAACATAAACATGCAGGAAGCCATTTTGTTGTCATGTGGCAATCCTTTATGTAGCCTATGCCAAGGTCATTATTATGTCATTATATATATATATATATATATGATCACATAACTCGTAACTCAAGTAGAGTAAAGCTTAGGCAATTTCTTGATAGGCATGAATCAAACATGATATTTGAAAATAACCTTTTTTAATATAATGATTAAGTTTCTTGACTTAAATAATTACAGAGATTATTTTTCTTGCAAACTATTTTTATGACCATTTTATTATATATATTTAGATTATTTATTGGAAGCTAATTTTGTGGCAGTTGTGTAACTATAAGATGTAACCATAGATGTAACGTAATGAGTTTGTGCCATTGGATATGCCTCTTGTTTTCTCACGCCACATTTTGGTTCATTTTTGCGTTTGTTCTTTTGACCCCTTTTCTTTTCTTAATCATATTCATTGACTTAGAATGATTTGCTGTCTTCATGAATATTTATCACTATTAATTTTCCTTTCTGGGTTGGCAACATGCCAGCATTTGGTTTAAAACAATTATTGAAAAGATGTACTAAAAGCATGCAAATATGATTGGAATTGTAAAAAAAAAATTTGCAATATATATTGTCTCAAGAGTGACAATCAATAAAACTCACTTTTATTTGAGCTGTGATATTTACGATAAACATGTTTTATATGAGCTTTTTTTTTTTTTTTTTTTACAGTCGTCACAAAGTTCACAGCAGATAATCCCGTTGTTTCATGTTTGTATAGAACCATATAGCTCTTTTATTGTGTACATCACACACCCATATTGTCCAGATGAATTTATGCTTTTTCACCTGTGTTTCCATAGACAGCAAAACCATTCACAACCTCAGATTCTTGATTTTTTTTTTAAGCATGTAAAGTAAATCAGAGGAAATTGATTCATGGCCTTTTCATCTTCATGGCATTTGAATAAATCATATTGCCTTCTTGAAAGCCATTTCATCTTTTCATGTTAAATTTGCATTTACTTGATTTGCAAGAAAATAGCCTTAACCTCAAATAAAAAAGACAAATTAAAAAAGAGATAAAAAGACAAATTAAAGGGTGGAAAATTAAATTAAAGGACTGTAACCACTGTCAATATACTATACCAAATTTATGAAGACAAAAATAAAACATTTGTGAACATTGGAGCAAAAATGTGTTTTTTATTAAAAACAGTGTCAGTTTTATTTAAAAAATATTTAATCATTCATTTATTTTCATTATTTATTCAATAATAATTTCATCTTGCCTCATGTTTCGTTTTCCAATCTTTCACATGTTCCAGGTGCTTTCTTGATTCCCTACTTCATCATGTTGTTTCTCTGTGGTATCCCACTGCTGTTCATGGAGTTCACCGTTGGGCAGTACACTCGCCTGGGGCCAGTCCACGCTCTGGCTAAAATATGTCCCCTCTTCAAAGGTGAGTGGCCCATGTGTCCCAATCATTCACATCTTCTGGGTTTTATTCTACCATCCAAACATAGTACAGCAAATGGGAAGTCTTATTGATTCTGGCATTTCAGTCAGACTATGGGCCTGCTGTTGAACTGTTTAATTATGATTTGGCATCAGAAGAGTTTTAAGGAATTTTTTTTTCTTTCTAGAAATAAGTTATACAAAGATATAATCCTCTTAAAAATCATTGGACGGCTTTGCCTGCTGTGCACCTTTTTGCATTTTTTGCTTTTATTTATATCCAGAGGCTTGATCCATAAAACAATTTTACCAAATAAGCCAGGCTTTTTTTCAGTCAGTCTGAGTCATTGTCAGTTGATTTGGTTCCATAAAGCAAATTTAACATAGCTTACGTTCAGTCACTCTGGCAACTCATGCTGGGAAGCTAACCTGGTCCAGGGCAGACTAACTGTCAGGCTAAGCCTGAGTTGTTGCAGAGTTCCTATAACACTGACTGACAGGAACACAATAATATTACCTGACTCTCTAGCAGACCATTATTTGACTTTATTAACCACTATCAGTCTAAAAATCAATATACACTATACAGAAAATCATTGTATATTGGACAATATCAAATGTTTATATATAATATGAGATGCACAGATGAATCGGTCAATAATCAATAATACAAGTTATATCTCTATCTATAGAATTGTATATTTAGTGAGAATAATTGAGCTCCTATTCTATTGAGATCCATTTGCTGCGCTGCAGCGCTCATTCACTGTGAAGTTTAGTGGAGACTTGCTTGCATAAGCCTTGTAGACTCATGACGGCAAAATGGAAATATTGGCATGACTTTCTAACATTTACAGATGGAACATATGCCTGTGAAATGTATGTTATGCACGGAGGAAAACACCACGTCTCAAGCACATTAAATATGCTGTTTGTCATGGTGACTTGATTTGATGCATGATAGACCTTGAAAGCTACTTAAGAGTAGCTTGCACATCAAATGATCTTGTCTCATTGAACTAGAGGTTAAATTAGTGGGATTGCTTGAACTTAAATGATCCTTTATGGAACCATTTTAGCCACGACTGATTTGTTTATTTAATTAAAGATTTGGACTGTAATCCCCAATTTTCTCAGTGCACTTTATGGAACAGGCCACTGCTTTGTTTATATTGTTCATTTTTACTGTGTTAACAAAGGTAAAGTTGTAAATAGATTAAAAACAGAAATCATGACATCACATTCGGAACAAAGAAACTGGAATAGGCTACAGTGCAATAGATTGGTTAGAGACGCTCTCGTGTTTTATATTGATGTAAAGTCATGTTTTATATTGATAGAAAGAATCATCAGCTTAAGTTAGTTGAGAATTTAAAATTAAAATATCAAAAATGCATTAATCAAAACATTAAATGCATAGCAACTGGAATGGAACACTATATAATAACCACTAAGATTCCTCATCTGTCTTCTCTTGCAGCCAGATCTGTTTTCAGTACCACTTTATATTAAATATCTTAAACTACTATGTACTAACATTACAATGCACTTATTGTGTACATACATGATTTTACACTGTACTTATTTTTTTTTAAATACCGGTGATAAATCAGTGATGATTTATCTGTTGATGCTGTCCCTTCCCTTACCCCTTAACCCACCCTTAAACCTACCGATACCAACAAACCTGTCCCTAATCTTACCCATATCCCACCTCAGTTGTAGCACAAGTGTTATGCAAAACAACATGAACAAGTACATCATACCTAACATTTTTTTATGTAAGTACATAGTAGTTAAAGACACCTAATATGAAGTGTGACCCATTTTTCTTTACTTAATACGATAGTGGCATTTAATTATATAAAGAATCATCATGAAAATAATTGAAAGTGTAATATCTTTAACTTAAAACTAACGTTTTAGAACAATAATTAAAAAAAAATAGATTAATAATAGATTAATAATAGACAATCTTAGCTTAAATTTGTTTTTATTGAGTTTTATTTTGTTTTATTTTGTTTCATATAGGGGCATTTATTGCCATTGCACCACCTGACTTCCTGGTTGCACCACCTGACTTTTGCAACTTGCATTGAACAGGATTCTACTTGGATGCCTGTTTTAGCTTTTGCCTATGCTAACAAAGTCTATACAAATATATATATATTTTTAAATACAATAAAGAGTTTTATGGTAAAAAAAAATGCATTTTTCTAGTTTCATTGGTTGCACCTCTTGACATGGAAAGTGTACAGTGTCCCATAGTTGCTACTGTTATCCGTTTTTGAGAGAGCTCTACAAACTTTTCCCTCAGCCACAAAGATTAATTGGGGTCCTCTGGATGATGCATGATCATGCTTACTGTTATTACCTTTTAACTTCACAATAAAAGACCCATGCTTGCAGTTGTGCCATCGACATTTGTACAAAAGTACAAAAGTTTTCCAATTACAGCTTTAAAACTACTGATATTTATAAAAGTTGTTTATTGGAAAGGTTTCAAATATGAAATGATGCCATAGTATTTAATTGTGAATTTCTTATTATTAAAACACCATTAATTTGTTTTCTTATTGTGTTCATTTGTGCGGAAGGTTGCGCCAACTGACATTTTGCAGTTTTAAGATGCCAAAACATATTTATTATTTGAATGTTTATAGAATAAAATGCTACATGTCATGAATTTACGAAATTATTTAAAAAATAAATAATACACTTGGACACAAAATTATGTACATCATGTCAATTACTCATTATCATTTTGCTGGACTATGTTTAGTGAATCAACCCATCTCTCTGCATTGACATGACAGTTACATAGCATGGATACCGAGTGCAAAGCATTTCTTCTCACCCTTGTGTTGGATTTTAAAAATGTGTAAAAATGTGTGGAGCTGTATCTATAGCATTTCATATCTGATGATCTGGTGATGGCTGATCTCTTGTGTTCGTCCTGTGTTCTGTACATTAATCAATTCTCTTTATATTTGAACTCTTACTTTTCTGAAAGCAACATAATTATTTATTCTAGAATATTTATTACTGATAATAATTCAGAAGAAATCAATTAATTAAATCAAACATGAGCCAAGAGACAATTTTGATGTGTTTTATAAAATTAAATATTGAAAGATATTACAAAAGTATTTAAAATATTAATTATATATATATATATATATATATATGTATATATATATATATATATATATATATATATATTATATTAATTATATATTAATTTTATATATATATAATTATAATTGTTGTATACTATATAAATATAAAATAAAATTGTAATTAAATAAAAATAAAAGTTCAACAATTCAGTTATGTAAATGGAGAGCAACATATTTGTGACCTAAATTGAGTGTCAACATCAAGGTCAGCCATCACTGTTCATCGTTTGGGTTTCTTTCCTTTTACTTTTTTTATTTTAAATTTGACTCTTTCACCTGCTAACTAAAGGCTTCTCTCCTCAAAGACAGAGATAGTCTACCCGGTCAAATCTTTTGGGTCCATCCCTTGATATAGGGCTCATTTCAGCCGATTATGGCTCCTTGCTAGCAGAGGGACTGAAGTAGGTAGTTCTTTCTGTATATTCTATTGACTGAAATGTACTCTTGTGTCACATTCTTCATGATGTTTCTGACAATCCACCTGAAAAAGTGAGTAATGGGCTATTCAGTGGCTCTCCTCTATAACTCCCTCCTTTTACTTTTGTAACAATTTTCGGGACTTTTATTAATGGGTTCTATATTGGTATGGGTTGAAAAGTAACCTCACACCAAAGTATCTTTTCTGTCCCTGGAGTAATCATTTCCTAATGGGTTAGCCTTAAACCATTGTTGACATCAGGGTTGCATGATTTAACAAGATCAAAATGCCAACACTCAGCTCATTTAGAACAATACATTGGAATGACTTACTGTGCACTAAACAGGGAAAAGAGAGTGTGTGTGCAGGCATTTATGTTGAGTTATATAGCACTAATATGATACAAAAAATGTGGTACTGGTGCTTGGAATTTATGTGGTACCTGGGAGAGGATGAATTCAATATTGGTTCGTTGACACGTATTGTCCAATTTACTCAATCATATTATTTCTGATTTATGCAATGAAATTGTGTTTCTCTTCTAAACTTGACTTCTTTGCTTTCGATTAATGTAATTCTCTATAATGTGCAATCTATTAGATTAAATTATTTAGGGAGAATGTGAACCAATCAAGTACCCGAAAAGGATTTTTGCTGAAACTGTAATTCCCAGCATGCTTTGCTTGGGCCTTAACAAGGAGAGTAAAAATGTTTTTATACTCTCCATCCTCAGGATTTAACATGCTAATTAAGTGTTATTTTATGTGTTTTTGAGCAAGATGAGCAAAGGGGGCGACTTGAAAGTATTTAATAGTATTTAATTTTCAATTGTGTTGGAATTATTAGAACAATTTTAAATTACACTGGGTTACCATTGTGGAGAAGAGTGGAGCATTTCCTTTGATACAGGATTGATACAGCTGTTATTACTACTTTTCCCACAGAGCATTCCATGCTCAGGATTTAACATGCTAATATGTGCTATAGCTAATAGTTTGGAAGCTAGCTACAGATCTATAATTTAGTCATGTGATGCAAAGATATAAGAAATTTAGTTAATTAATCTCGTTAAATCCAACAGACTTTCTTTTAAGTGAAGAAAACAGATGGAAAATTACTTTCTATCTTGATAAAGTTGTATGGGAGAAAGCTATAATACCTTTCTATACCTACCTAATACCTGCAGGCAATAATATTTTTTCAAAAATTAAAATTCTTACATTCGATTTCAGTAAACTGAATGGAATATTTAAGAATTTTCTTTCATCAAGATAAGATTTTAAAGCATTGCCTGTTTGCACAATTTAAAGGTGCCCTAGAATGATTTGAAATAATATTTGATATTGTTCTCTGATATCTACATGTGTATGTGGCTTATTTAAGGGCAAAAAATGTCCAGATACGGTTTTACAGGTCCATTTACAACCCTAGAAATTGTGCCTAGAATGTAATGCTCTGTTTTTGCCTTATTTGGAAGGGTCATGAATATTAATGTTGAGCTCTGCTCTGATTGGCTTATTTCAGCAGCTCACACAAGCGCAGTTGTTTAGCTAACACAATCACAAACAACACAACCAGCTCATGAGTCCTGACAGAACACAGACCGACTGAATGACACTTTAAGCAGAACATCTCAAATGGAGATCGCTCAAATGGTGCTTACTTGTTTATTGGTGTTTTCAGATACCAGTGCTTTGGTGCAAAACCAACTACATTTTAGACACACCTTTTTTCGTAAAAATGATATTGCATGTTTATATAGTCACAATGTAAGCAGTGACTAGTTATGTATGGTACTTGGAGTTTCCTATTGTTATACTGTACTAGCATCTTGCATTATCTAGACAATGCTGTCTCTCTAAGAAACTTTCAATTTAATCAGAAATTGTTTAGATATTCAAGAAGTGGATAAAATCACTGCTTACTGCTTGCAGGTATATGGTTGGAATTGCCCCTTTCTTCAGTGTCGGACACTGAGCAAAGCCTGCTTGATATTGTCCCAGTTTTGAAAAACTGTCTGTGGTGAAATGGGCTGAGCAAACTAACATCTTTGAATTAAAGTGTTGCGGTATCCGATTATAAATAAACATCAACCATGCCTGTTGACATGTTTTATCTGTGGGAAGAGTATGAAACATCTTCACATCCCCTGAACAGCTTGGAGCATAACATTTGTTTCCATGATCTGCCATGTTCGCCTTCCTCGTGTGACACTTACCTGCAGAGATGATACGGCTGCGCAGTTTCGCCTCACAGTGAACATGTTCATGCATATTCAAATGTTGGGGGCGTACATATTAATGACCCCATCGGTTGCGTCACTGATGGCTATATGTTGAGATTCGCCTATTTTTCTGTGGTGTTTTTCATAAACGAGATTTACATATGAAGGAGGAGGCAATGGTGTTTGAAACTCACTACAGTATATGTGATTTACATGTACTGAACTCCTGTTATTTAACTATGGCAAGGTTAATTCAATTTTTCATTTTAGGGCACCTTTAAACGTTGCATTGTGCATTTATAATATTTGGGGCCAATCTGTTCTCCATAAGATAATAACTTTGGATTTAGCGGTTATTTACTCTTTAAAAGATAATAAATATTTACACATCAAGTAGTTTCTCGTTTAATAATATGTGATTTGATATTTTAGGTTCAAACTTGTTCTCAAACAAACTGTTCTCAATTAAAAATGCATACAAACCTTTTAATAACTTCAAGCTTAACACAAAAGTTTACAAAATTACATGCAGTGGATCTTGGTCAGTTTGACTGTTAATTCTGGATTTCCAGTAGAACATCCAATAATCCCATAAAGCCTTTGGTCTGTATTATTGTTAAGCAGTGGAATAATTTAGGCTCAAGTTCAGGAGAATAAAATGCTCTACATGACCTCAGCGGGCACCACAGATTGTGCCAACAACAACAACATTCCTGTTTTTAGTGCATTCTACTATTCAGGCCTGAAACAACTAATGAACATACCATTTAGATGGTGGGAATAGGACACAAAACAATGCCAAGGTCCACAGAGAATGATGATAGCTAATCCAAGGATTTAAAGCTGGCATCAAAACATGGTGAAAAAAAATATCTGTGATCTTTGCATTGTCACCCTCCTACCATGTTGATTTAAGTTACAAGATAACTAAGTTATGACTAAGTCATGCAGAATAGACTATATTGTTTATATTAAATTCAGAACTGTTTGGTTTGGCAAGTAAATCACAAACAGATTACTAAGAATAGCTAATATAGCATTTTTCCTGTCTGTACAGATTTTTTTTCCTTTTTTTAATGGTAAAAGTCTGTTTGAAGAACTCTGTTGATAACTGGATGGGTCTTTGAAGAGTGTTTTTGTTATTATTCAACACTTAATTATTAAACATGTTCCTGATGTTCATATTCAGTTTCTAAATCAAATTCTGTTTCACTTCAGGCTAATATGAGATTCAATTCTGATTACAGTTTGGAAGTAATGAATCAAAATCGCTGGAAGCAAGTCTGTTCTTTATATCAGAATTTCAGTGATGTGCCAGCACAAAAGAAGTGTATTAAGTTTACCCCTGGCCATTGAATCCCTTTATAAAGAAAAGCATATTGTGCTAAGAGTCCTGTTTCTCTGTTTTCTCTGGATGCAATTAATAATACATTAAATCATTGAGAAATAAATACTATTGTGTAAAACAGTGGTTCTCAGCTTTTGTTGTTAGAGGTGAATTGGATGCACAGCCTTTAATGTTATAATATCTTTGTGCATCAGTGACTTCATGAAAGGCAGATACTTACATGGACAGGTTGTGTAACATCCCCTCATCCAACTTGGCAGCATAAAAGATTGCTTTAAATACAGTTCTGCTTGTGCCTAACACAAGTTTTTTGGCACAATATTTTGTGACCCTGGACCACAAAACCAGTCATAAGGGTCAATGTTTTGAAATTGTAAGCTTTTCATTGAGTTATGACTTGTTAGGAAAGGACAATATTTGGCCAAGATATAACTATTTGAAAATATGGAATTTGAGGGTGCAATGCACATTACTACTAATGATACATTTTCAATATATTTAATGTAGGACATTTACAAAATATCTTTGCATCTTAGTTACAAAAACATCCTAATGATTTTTGGCATGAAAGAAAAAATTACAATTTTGACCCATATTGCGGTTGCGATATTGCTACTTATGACTTGTTTTGTGGTCCAGGGTCACATCTTGGCCTATGCGGAAGTTTTTTTTTTTTTTGTACAATTTGGTTCAGTTTTGGGTCACCAATTGATACTGTAAATCCACTGTGAAACCAGTTAAGAACCATTGGTGAAAGCTACAAATAAGTGGTAAAAAGCAATTTGAAGCTTGAGTTTTCATAAAATCAAGATTATGAGACTACTTGTTCCAACAACACATTTAATACCACACAATATCAATCCAATCGGGATCACATGTAAGCAGGATACAAATATTTTTTTAGCTCTTCAGGATTGTGTGTTGCTGAAGTCTTTTGAAATCTAAGCTATGGCATAACATTGAACAGCCTCACTGGATTTATTCATGCAATCCTCAATATTAATAAAAAAAACTACACTTTCTGATTCGAATCTCCCAGAACCTCTTGCACAAGGTCTCTGGAGCCATAAGAAACCCTTGGTGTCTTGGCCAACCAACATATTCACTAAGAAAGGATAACAAAAGAAATATGAGAAACTGAGTTTTCTTTTCTTAGCGTATGTTTAGATATCTTGTCATATAAGAGTTCTCTTAATATAACTTGACCTAAAGTAAAATGAAACCATCTGTCATAAATATTTGCTTTTTCTGTTCTTTTGAAACTTGTGTGTTAACCTAAAAATGTACGCCTGGAGGTCAATGGTTTTATTATTTTTTTTAAACATTTCAGAGCCTCTGAAGAGCCCTAAGTGCTGTTCTAATATGAGTTGGATAAGACTCGGATAAGGTGGCATGAAGCTCTGCCGTTTTCTGGTGTCTCACTGTTCTTTTGTCTGTCCTCAGGTGTGGGGCTTGCCACGGTGGTGATTTCTTACGTGCTCTGCACTTACTACAACGTGCTCATGACCTGGGCTCTCTACTACCTGCTTAATTCGTTCAGCCCCTCTTTGCCATGGCAATCCTGCAATAACACGTGGAATGCTGTTGGCAACTGTTCCACTGGTTTTCCTGGCAATGCCACACATCTGCAATCAGCCAGTCAACAGTTCTTTGAGTGAGTGACAGATTAATGTATGCCATATTTGGTGAGAATTGTCAATGGTTGATTATAATTGTGTATGTAATGTCACTCTGTATTGGGGAACTCTTCATTACCTGTAATTTCCTTTTTTGCCCTGTAAATCGAAAATTTGGCATCCATCCATCCTGTTTTTTGTTTTGTTTTTTTTCAGTCAGAAAGTCCTAGAAATGACCAGAGGGATTGAGCACGCTGGAGGGATTCGCTGGGAACTCTTTGGCCTCTTAGTCCTGGCCTGGGTCATTGTTTATTTCTGTATCTTCAAAGGGGTCAAATCCACTGGAAAGGTCAGAGTTTAGAGCTCACGTCATTTCTGAATAGATACAATATGTTTTAATTCTCTAAATTAGGGCATAATATAATATTTAAGCTACAAATCGATAGTTAGTGTTTTTATCTTTATAAAAATATAAATAATGTGTTTGTGTACAATAAGCATGTCAACTTTAATAAAAAACTATATTTGTTCAGGTGAGTGAACCTAGTTTATTCATTAACCTAATTTAACCTAGTTGTTAAATAAACTTTTTTTTGTACTTTTGTCCTTGTTATCACAAATAAAAATCCCTCTGTTGACTCTGTCCATAGGTTGTGTACTTCACTGCCACATTCCCTTATTTCATACTATTTGCACTGCTGGTCAATAATGTCCAGTTGCCTGGAGCAAAAGATGGTATCCTCTTCTTCCTCATGCCAAACTGGAGCAAACTCTTGGAAGTCCAGGTGAGATAATTTAAATAAACATACATGAGTCAAGTAGTGTTAAAAACAAACTAGAACCTACCAGTCAACATTATATTACAGCTTGCATGCTACCATATCATTACTGCAGTACCACTGATAAACAACACCATTGTTGTGGGAATTGTGGCTGTTTACCATTTGACATGTAATTGGCACTTGGGTGAAGTTAATCAACAAGTCTGGAGCAGGACTGAAATAAAATACCTATGAATCATGTAAAAACCAGGTCACTGAATGAATGACAGGTTTTATGTATTTTATATTTATATTTCCTCTTTTTCTATTTGTGTTGCTTGCATTAATTTGTATATACATCGCTGACCCCCAATAATTACACATTATATTGTTTTCTTCTCATAAAAAGGATCTGATTGAGTCAGATCTTGGTTTGTGATTTAATTTGCTATTAAATGTTAAGATTGACATTACTTTAATGCCTATAAAATAAAGCAAACATTAAATTTGATTCCTGTAAATGCTTTGTTAAAAATAACAATTTAGATGTCTGTATATGTTAAAATATATATTTTTTTGTTAATCTTACATTGTAGGTGTGGGTCAATGCTGCTGCTCAGATCTTTAACTCCATCGGCATCTCCTTTGGTTCTATGATATCTATGGCAAGTTACAACAAGTACAACAACAACATCCTTAGGTAAGCGATATGGCAGTGAAGTGTTAATAATGCAAGTTAGGGGTATGGGATGGCTTGCAGCAGCTGTGTTTACATTTTAAAGTATTTTCACATTTAAATTAAGTAGATGTAGCTAAGTAAATGTAAAACTAAATTAAAATAAACTACAAATATAAAAAAAAAAAAAATAGCTGATGTAACTATCAATTAGATTTTTATTTGCGTTTCAGTTTATTGCACTAATCAAAGCTGAAGGGTCTATTATCTTCAAGAAGTGCATGATTCTCTTCATCACTATTACCTTTTATTTTACAGGGACACATTTATCGTCTCTCTGGCTAATTCAGCCACTAGTATCGTAGCCGGCTTTGTTATTTTCTCTGCCATCGGGTACATGGCTCACATTCACAACCTACCCGTAGATGACATTGCCACAGATGGTAAGTGTTTTTTTTTTTTATTATCAGTTTCTGCAGCTGTGACTAGTCCTCCCATGTCCTTGTGTTTTCAAGGTTTGTTCACAAGAGAGAGATATCAAGGGAACCCTGTGTCAAATTTGATTGATGTATGGCCCGGCCACACCCACCCTCCTTTCTATTAAAGAAAGTGTTTTCACATACATTTAAAGAAGGGTTTTATTTACATACATAATTTTAAACATTAAAACTATGTATACAGTTGAAATACAAAGGTTTAGCTTTTATACATTTTTAAGACATAATCAAAATGTTTTAAAACAAGTTAGAAGGTTTTCCTTCACATACAACTTAAAAAAAAGTTAAAAATAAAAAAAGTCTGTTCAATAATTTAAAACGCTTTTTCTCATACGACTTGTAAAGGAAAAAGGATAAAAATGTATTTCTCAAACATTGTTTCAAACATATCAAACAACAACAGTTAAAACATACAGCAAACAAGTTTTATTAAGTATTCTAACAATACAATTTACTGTTAAACTTTTCTTTAGTTTTTAGTCTTAAGTATGAAGGTTAAGTAGTTCGTTCAAAAATGTGTAATAGGATACATTTTTTAGCAAGACACGCAGCTTTTTTAAATACTCAAACTATAAAAATGAACCAGAAATAAATTTCAGACCACTCAAAATAAATTATGCAGAGTTATATTGAAAGCACATCCATAGTTACATCTAAACAACAGTAATTTTAGAGAACATGTTTTTTTAAGAAGAGAGAAAAGGGTCATTTTTCTTAAATTGGTGTTGGTGTTTAAAACAACAATGAAAAGTGGACCAGAGTATCTGGCAGAGTACTATGTACATGTTAGAAATGTGCGTAGTCATTCCACACGGGGAAGTAGCACTGATATTTACCCTTGTAGATTTAAGAGTTTAATAGGGTTGAATTATTTAGTATATACTAGTGCTATAGCCTGGAATGAGTTACCTTGTTGTATGAAGCAGATAAAAGTAGAAAGTGTTTTTAGGAAGGAAGTTAAAAATGGCTTTTTTATCATTAATTAAAGGGGATGTAATGTTAGATTCTGAACTTGATGTTAATTGTTGTACATCTATGATCTGCTCTTCCATATTGTAAACACAGAGGACCACAATGGAAATAAGCCTTTGGCTTTTTTGTGCTTTTATCCCCTGCAGTTTTGTATCATCAATTTTTGTACAATTTATTTTAATTCCTTACATTTTATTTTGTACAATTTATTTAATCAATCAATCAGTCAATCAATCAACCTCTGCAATAACGCACACACACGCACATTAAGAATTAAACAAAATAATTTTAACAATGTTTTTTTTAGTTAATTTGAGTTGATTAGCTTATTGATGTATTCATTATTTGATACCATCATCCACCCCTCCCAATGGATGAATTTATGCTCCATTGTTGGAGAAAGCATTTTTGTTTAAATGTGCTTTGAACTTTAAAAATGTGAAACGTGGGCGGTAAACAAAGGGGTGCGATCAAGGTGCGTTTTTATTAGATCATGATAAATGATTTTTATTTTTAACTTTTTTAAAAAGTTGAATGTGAAGGAAAACCAAACTTGTTTTACATTTTTCTGGCAACGTCTTAAAAATGTATGAATGCTAAGCCTTTGTATTTTAATGATATACATAATTTTAATGGAAAACCTTTCTTCAAATGTATGTGAAAACAAACTTTCTTTAATAAAAACATTCCCCTGATCTTGTTTATGCCATTGTACAATGCTTCACTTTCTAACAGTTTAAACAGGTGTCCACACAGGTGTCCAGTCCGGCAGGAGGGAGGGAGGGGGGGTTGTTTGTGAGAGAGTGGTATTTTTATGAGGGCCATAAAACATTCAAATTTGACATATGGTGACCTATATATATATATATATATATAAGCAGTAAATACATACATATACACATATATATATATATATATATATATATATATATATATATATATACACACATATATATATATATATATATATATATATATATATATATATATATATATATATATATATATATATATATATATATATATATATATATATATATATACAGCTCTGTGAAAAAAAAAGAGACCACTTATATGTAATATTAGGAACTTTTTGTCTGTTCAGTTTCATTATGTTATTCACGTCAACTAGAAACCCTTTTTATGTTATTACAAAAATGGCAGCTATCTAATGACACATTTAAGAAAAACCCATCTAGACAGTCAGACTTGTATAGTGTTATATTAAGTAAAAAAAACTATACAGTTATTTTTAACTTGTAAACCCAACTGTTGTAGATATAACGATCAGTTCTAAGATGAGCTATAAATCTGAGCAAGTATACAGCAAAATGAACCTAGTGAAACCAACTGTTATAGCTACACCGATCAGGCATAACATTATAACCAATGACAAGTGAAGTGAATAACACTGATTATCTCTTCATCACGACACCTGTTAGTGGGTGGGATATATTAGGCAGCAAGTGAACAGTTTGTTCTCAAAGTTGATGGCAAAATGGCCAAGAGTAAGGATTTGAGATGACTGGGTCAGAGCATTTCCAAAACTAAAGCTCTTGTAGCTCAAATTACTAAAGAAGCTAAAGAAGTTCCACCACCGAAAGTGCCAACAGTGGGCATGTGAACATCAGAACTGGACCACAGAGCAATGAAAGATGGTGGCCTGGTCTGATGAATCACGTTTGCTTTTACATGGATTGCCGGGTACATGTGCGTCGTTTACCTGGGGAACACATGGCACCAAAATGCACTATGGGAAGAAGGTGATACTTTGAATTATGTTCTGCTGTAAAACCTTGGGTCCTGCCATCCATGTGGATGTTAATTTGACAGTGGTAAGCATTGTTTGCAGACCATGTACACCCTTTCATGGAAACAGTATTCCCTGGTGGCTGTGGCCTCTTTCAGCAGGATAATGCGCCCCCATCCCTGAATTTGGCCTCCAAATTCCCAAGATCTCAATCCAATCAAGCATCTGTAGGATGTGCTGATCAAACAAGTCGGATCCATGGAGGCCCCACCTCATAATTTAATAATTTATAACTTAAAGGATCTGCTGCTGACATCTTGGTGCCAGATACAACAGCACACCTTCAGGGGTCGTGTGGATCAGGGCTGTTTTGGCACAAAAGGAGGACCAACTCAATATTTGGACATAATGTTGGTGTGTAATATAACATTTAAATTTGAACAAAGCATGCTGCAAAATATCATAACAAAATCTGGACAATTGCTAATGTTAATTTCTGACTCTAAGCCAGTCACAATAACCGCCCACTAAAAGCAGTCATAGGTTTTCGTTCTAGTTTAACGTGGTTATTGACATACTGAAAATCCAAACCATTACCCACTTAGTCTTTTTTTATTTATTGTTGAAAGGGTATATATAGACCATGGCTAGAAAAACATTTGTGAATGCATCGTTCGTTTTACGGTGAAAACATTTTTGCGTCTCGCTTATAATAAATCCATCCAACGGATCTGCACTGGGCGCATTTTTTGACATGACGCGCCACAACTATTTGAGGCTGCCCCCTTCACTTTGACATGTGCATGACCTGTTTAATCTTTATCTTACACCTTTAAGTCATGGGTGTTTATATTGCTGTGCAGAGACCGGTCCATTAACTTTTTTTCTTCATAACCAAATCCTAGTTAATCTACAACCCCATTTCAAGAAAAGTTGGGAAATACTGTAAACTACAATAAAAACAAGAATTTGCGATTTGTTCATTCTCTTTTACCAAAGTGCAAAAGTACAAAGAAAAGATTTCCAATGTTTTCACTGACCAACTTAATTCTATTTTGTAAATATAAACAAATTTTGATTTTGATGGCTGGATTTCACACCAAAAGAAGTTGGGTCAGAGGCAAGATTATAGAATATCCAAGCTAAACACTTTTGAAGTGGTCCACAGTTAGTATGTGAATTGGTCATAGGTGCAAGCAAATATGGGTCATGGCTCACCACTTTGTGCCAAATTTCATGAGAGAAAGATTGCAGAAAATGTAGGCCTTTCACCATCTACCATATACCAGCTACCATTTAAAAAAAAAAAAAGATTCAGGAAATCTAGAGAAATCTCAGTCTGTGAAGGGCAAGGCAGGAAACTTTTGTTGAATGTGCATGACCTTCGAGCCCACAGATGGCATTGCATGAGAAACGATCATGCTACTGTTAAATACAGCCACATGGGCTCGGGAGTACTTTGTAAAACTGCTGTCACTTAACACAGTCTGCAACTTGAATCTCTGTTACATCAGGAGAAAGCTATACATCTGTTAAATGCAGTGATGCCGCCTAATTTTCTGCGCCCGTTTTATTCTTAGATGGTCTAAAAGACAGTGGAAATGTTTGCCAATGTCAGACAAGTTCACGTTTCAGCTTGTTTTTGTGAAAAACGGATATCAAGTTCTCACTCCCGAAGACTGAGAAAGCAAATATCTGTCATGATATGGGGGTGCATTAGTGCAAACAGCATGGGGGACTTGAAATCTTTTCTAATGTTCTTAACCTTTTCTTAATCAAGGTAAAAGGGAATTAACAAATCACAGATTCCTAATTTTATTGCATTTTACAACTTTTCTGGAAATGGGGTTGTACGCAGAACAGGACACTGGCAATATGAATACTCTACCTATTAATGTGGGCGTTGGTATAAATATGCGCTGTTTTTGTGCATGAAACAGGCCTAAGGAAGTCAATATCAACACCTTACATGCTAAGGAAATGAGAATGCAGTGAGGAAATTCCAGCTTCAAAAGTTGAAATGAAACGGAATGATAAATGAAAAGTTTTCATTCTGTGCCTCATTAGAGAGAGGATAAATGTGAGAGGAGGTGAAGGGAGGATATGATTATTGCCAGAGAAAGCAAATAAAAGAGACCATTCATGGAAGAAGCAGAATCGGGAAGAAATGAGCAAAGTGGGCAGAGTAGATCAGTGCAAATACAAAAACAATGAGAAAAGAATTTCCTTGAGTTTTGAGCTGCCCTACATCATTTTTTGTTTTTATATTACAGTACTGTTTACTATAAGATGTTGTCGTTCAAGCCCATAAAATTGTACCAGTTTAACCAGAGAAGCTTTTTATAGTTTGTATTTTCTAGTGTTTTCTCAATTTTTTGGAGGAAGCACTTCCTCTTTCCTTAGAGGATTTTTGTGTTTGAGTACTGTTGGAATCTAGAATCTGCTTATTCTTTTTAATTTATAGTTTTGCACTGTTTTTTGGAGAACAATGTGTTAGGCGGAGTTGAGAGTAGCTACTAAATGTTTAAACGGATTTGACAAAAGTACTGTGTGAAAGATCTGGTTCTCCTTCATGGCCTAGACCTTTGTTACTGTTTACGTTGGCATAACAACTAGTCAACCAGTGTCATCTTTCTCTTGATCAGTGTGACATTTGTGTGTGTGTGTGTGTGTGTGTGTGTGTGTGTGTGTTTTTTCTGCAGGGCCTGGTCTGGTTTTTGTGGTTTATCCTGAAGTGTTCTCCACTATGCCGATCTCTCAGCTCTGGGCTCCTCTGTTTTTCATCATGTTACTCTGCCTCGGACTGGACAGTCAGGTAGAAGAGGCCTCATGGCACAAGCATGCACAAACTAGCTCTGTTCAAAACCCTAGAAAGCTGCCTTTCTGTTTAATACCTACACACAGCAGGCAGCTACCTTCTAAGAAGCCATTCACACAACAAGCACTCTTGTTTTGAATCAGTAAACTTGACTTTTGCAATAGATCACTGCTTTTTCAGCATCTCATGTAAAAACGCAATTCTTTGCATTCTGTCCAACATATTAGATACATTTTGTCACAGTGAATTTCTGCAATTGTCTTCCTTACAAAGTATAAACATGAAGCAGACTTGGGAAAGTTTGGTAGGCCATAGATGGCAAATTTGTTCATTTTATGTTCTTTCATATTTATTGTCAGTTTCTCCAGCTGTAGGCCAAGTCTTCCCATGTCCTTATGTGTTCCCAAGGTTTGTTGATGAGCAGGAAATGCATTAAATCTCATGGAATAAAAAAAGATTATAATTATCATCTGTTTTGTTGCCATGTTTCTGTACAGCCAAAAATCACAGTACCAAGATCACACAGGATTATTTTCTCTTTGAGCTGTGAAAAGCTGTTTCCTCGTTGCACACATCATAAAGACGCAACTGTAAGGGAGTCAGTGTCAGCAAATATGAGTGTAGCAATATGTAGCAAAAAATCCATACCCATGTGTTTAGATGAAGCAGGATAATAAATGAAAATGTCTTATTCTTATTTATGGAAAGGTGATCAGGAAGTTCCCAGCTCACCAGGTTTTGCAACAGAGCTATATGTGTGTGTTTGTGCAATTTGTACATTTCATATGTGAACATTTTGGACTATTGTTTGTTTACATGCACAAATGTGGATCTGTACAGTTTGCCATGGTGGAAGTGGCTGTAACTTTCATCATGGACGGCTTTGGCAAGAAAGCTTTGAAAGTTTTTAAGAGGAAGGAGCTGATTGTTCTGGCAGTGTGCAGCGTTGGCTTTCTTCTCGGGATTCCACACATTACCAGAGTAAATATCCTTTAGTTTCACATTACAACTGGAACTGAATCTAGGTTTAAATAAAGTCATGTGAAAATGAACGGAACAAAAGTATTTGGATATGCAATAATATCATATTTAAAAAATGTATTTATGTGCACCAATTTAACAATAAAATAACAAAAGGCATTATCTGTCTACGTATATTTTCACTAAAACATTTTAATATGTGAAAATGGCAACTTATAGAAACTTATTGGCCAAATAACAAAAATCCAACCATCAAAATGTATCCTATGTTGGTATGTGTGTATATGTATAATGTGTATAATTTCAATACTAATGAAGTAATATTGTATGTGTGCAGGGTGGGATATATGTGTTTCAGCTGATGGATCATTACACAGCTGTGGTGTCTCTGATGTTTCTGGCCTTCTTCGAGGTGCTTGCCGTCACTCTCATATTTGGTAAATGTCACTTTGTTCATTGTGCACTTCAGACCATAAAAACATCAGATGCGAGCATTGTTCTGCTGCTCTATTTAAGGGGTGACAGTTCATGCTTTTCCCTCACTCTCACATATGCAGGAGTGAAACGGCTCGGTTTAATGGTGGAGAAAATGCTGGGAAAGAAACCAAACCTCTTCTTTCGTGTCTGCTGGCAGTTCCTGTCACCCATGCTTGTACTGGTGAGGAAAAAAAAAACGTTGAGATTCTCTATATTTGATCATTGACATCTACATCGATCTGTGTTCGATAGTAGTACAATTAATAGTACAATTTCCCCCTACAAGACTTTTTTTTCAGCAGTGAAGTGACAAAAAAATCAATGACAAAATGTTTTGTGAGATTGTGTTGTGCACAAATTTGGCATCCTAAATGCCCTTACCTTCCCATAAATTCACTAAAACTTAAGAACATTAAAAAGTCTTTAAAATCATCAAAAGCATTGAAAAAAGTTTTTACATATGTTGATAGTAATAGATATTTATAAAGCGGATCCCGGTGTGTGTCTGTTCAGATCTGAGAGGTTGTGTGAGGTATAATGCTTTGCTTTTGAGTAAAAGGTATAGTTCACCCAAAAATGAACATTCTGTCCAAATTTACTCACCATCAGGTTGTTTAAAAAAGGTTCTTTGTTCTGTTGAAACCAAGTCTCCTTTATTTATATACCGCTCTATACAATAGAGATGTTTTAAAAAAGCTTTACAGTGTATTAAATGTCACCAACTAAGCAAGCCAAAGGCAACAGTGTCAAGGAACCCAAACTCAGGTGGCCGAAATGAAAAAAAACAAAACCTTTGGGAGAAACCAGGCTCAGTCGTCTAATGAACATGGTGTGGTTTAATTCCAGGCTTCATCACAAGTCAGATTGTGGATTGATAATACAAAATATTTCATCCAGTTCCTTCTGCTTGAAGATCGGGATACATTACGACAGCATTTGATAGGGAGGAGTCAAAGCTGGGCATAGGGTCTGTGCAGAGGACTTGTCTAGATCTCGAGGTCTTCACTGAGGATCTGTGCCGATGGCTGTCGTATCAATGAGGTCTTCACAGGGGATCTGACTTTAGGGCTTGACTTATCAAGGTATCATCTGATCTCGATACAGGCCGGATTCGGCTGACTACGGTGACCTCAGGATAAGGATGAAACAGACTAATACAAACGTAGATGCCATTTTACTTACAATGTTATGCAGCCTAATAATCCTTTAAAGGGGTCCTATTATGCCCCTTATACAAGATTTTACAAGTATTACATTATTATTATAATAAAATGTTCATAATGTAATAATTTTCTCAATGTAATAAAATCTTGAGGTCATAATGTAATAATTTTTACAGACTACCTATAAACTACCTGCGAAATGCAACATTTAAATATTCATATTATTATCATTATGTTTATTAAACATAAAGCATCGGTATTCGTTTACAGTACATTTTAAAAACACCTATGTTTTGTTTATAATAATAATAATAATAATAGCATGAATATTTAAATCTGTTGCATTTCGCAGGTAGTTCGACTGGATTTTGTTTTTTAAAAATGTACTGTAATATAGATTTAAAAGCTATTACAATAATGAAAATATGACGTTTTAGGTGAGTTTATAATGTAATACATTTCTCATAATGTAAAAATGTTTATTACATGATGAGCTCAAGATTTTATTATTTAAATGATGATATTATGAACATTTTATTACAATACTAATAAAATACCTATTACATTATGTGCAATTACATTCTGAGTTGCTACAACCCGTTTAACTGAATTATAGAAATGTGATTGTGTGTTGTATGTATGCCAGGTTAAAAGAGTTGATTTTGATATTCTATTTATTATCAACTGGGCAGAATTTTGAGACCACAATAAACGGGAAAGATTATAATGCAATAGGAGCTGGCTCACTGAGGAGCTAAACCATGTAGAGCTGTGTAAGGAGATATTTTGAAGAATGTTGGTATTAACCAAACAGTTGCTGATCCCTGTTTACTTCCATAGTATGAAGGGAAAAAAAAGTACTATGGAAGTCAGCGGGGACTTGAAACTGTTTGGCATTCTTCAACATTTATTTTGTGATTAACAGAACAAAGAAAATCCTACAGGTTTAGATGAGAAAACGATGACAGAATTTTTTTTGGGGGGATAAACTATCCTTTAAATAATAATGACCTCTTTCCTGTTTCTCTCTGCAGGGTATTCTGATCTCCAGTATTTTTCAGTATACTCCAGCTCGATATGGTAAGTCCTACGCATATCCGCTCTGGGCAGAGGTGGTCGGCTGGTTCATCTCTCTCGCCTCCATCATCTGGATTCCACTTGGGGCTCTACATGAGCTTTGGACCACCGAAGGGTCTCTGCTGCAGGTATGTACAGTGCACAAACACTCCCTTTATCAATATTTGTTATGTTTCTCCATGTCAAAATGAACCCAGTACCTTTCTCTATCTCTGTTGCAGAGGTTGAAAAAGTCCATAATTCCAACTATAGATCTGGAGTCTGTTTCAGAGAAGCCATCTTCCGAGTCCATTTCGCTGTTTACAGCACCTTAGACACCTGTGTGTGTGTCTGTGTGTGTTCTTAATATGATTACTCACTAGAAGTGCAAAGTAGTTCTGCTTAAACTGTACAAATATAATTTTATGTTTTATATTGTTTACTGCATTTGAAAGTACAAACATCAAAATATTCCCAGATTTGCAATATTAGATTATATTCAAGTTTATTGTCATTACACATGTACAAGTACAATGCAACGAAATGAGTTTGGAGCAAGCCTCCGAGCCGCAGCTATTTAAAGCGCCTAATATTGATGAAAATCTCTTTTTTTATTATTATTGTTTTTTTTTTTTATTATTGAATTTCCTTTTTTTCACATGTATTTATTTGACAGCTTTATAATGTAAAAAAAAAAAAGTTAAACTTAATGTCAGACATTAGAAAAGTTATGCATATTTTTCTTTAAGTAAAGAAATGTAAAATATATGACATTCTAATGAGAGAGAAATGACAAGATTTTGGTTGGTTTTCTCCGTTATTCAAGCATTGACCTTTTAAGCCTTGTTGAATTATATATCTGAATATTCTGATTTGAAGGACTAATGAAACCTTGAAATGATGTTTAGAATGTTAGGGACATTCTTGATTTTAAACTATTTAATTTCAAAATTCAAAAACTGCACTAACAAGAAACTCAAGAAACTGTTTTCAAGAAACTCTTAAATTTCATGAAGTCAGCATCAGTTTATTTGGGGTACAACATTATTCACTCTTTTGCGAACAGATCATAGAAAATGAGAGAAATACAGAAAGCTGCTTTCAGATGCCTTTCTGTTAACAGAGGACTATGGGTTAATGAATTGAACACCACATTTACAGCTGCTTATGACACTTTTGCTCTCTACTTTGTAACTTGAACTGTGGCACATATTCTAATACAAATAGATGATTGAGTTGTACAAAACTTTGCCCAAGTTTACAGAAAAAAATAGAAAAAGGGTGGGTTGTAAGTAAAAATGTGTGGTTGTGGTTTTTAATAAGCACGTCACCTGTAAGGCCTATGCATTCTGATATAGATAGAGAAATATTAATGTTTACTATTTAGTTTTTTATTATTTTAGTATTCACCATTTTACAATTTAGAGTAAAAAGTAACTTTTCGAGAAAAAAAGTTAACAAAAAAGTGGGCCAAAGTTTAAATCAAGATGTACTTGTCACTAAAATTAGAGGAACGCATATTTAGAAATAAAATGGTTTGTTTTTAATATGCAATGTTCCAACTAGCAATTGATAAATCAGAGGTAATAGTGTCCAATGGAGGATTGACATAATGCAATGCAATACAGTTATTATATAATTAGTAATAATCTGTGAAAACTGCCTTCATTAGTTGTACCAAGCCTTAGTGCTGCTGTTTTTTTAACGCATGTATATCATTGTCATATGTCATCTTGTTTGTGTTATCTTACAATGATTAGTGATACCACAGAAGAACAATCATTCATTTTCAAACAGTTCTTTATTGTCTTCATAGTTTGTTTATAAAGATGAAACCTTTTTTATATATTTAAAATGTCATTTTTATGTCATGACTGGCAGTTTTATATGCAAGTGGTCTTATCAAAATAAAAGGCATTCCGTTGTCAGTTTGAGATTCTTTTTGCTTCTACTGGGCAGGTCCATATTGAGACGTGTAGTACGGCCGTTTCACCACAAGATGTCACCCCAGCGCAATTAACTTCTGACGTCAGTCATTCATTTATCACAAACACGCCGTTCATAGGCAGTATCTTTTATTATTTTCATAATATAGTAATGTTTTTCTTTGTTTTTTTTTACATTTATACAGGTATTTTGTGGGTACTCAAAGCTCTTTACATATGGAAGGGGGGAATCTCACTAGTATAGCTATGGAGATGATTAGGAGGCCATGATGATAGTGGCAAATTTGGCCAGGATGCCAACCCTCTTACTCTTTCGAAGGGGCTTGTGTCTTTTTTTTATGACCACATAGAGTCAGGACCTTTAACATACTTTTTTTTTGTATGTGACAGTTTACTGTCCCCATCACTATACTGGGGCGTTAGGAGGACCCACACAGACCACTGGGTGAGCAACCCCACACACACACACACACACACACCTCATTATATGTTAAAGATACATCCTAGGATGCGCTGGGACACATCTTCAGTGATTGCTCCTGGGGCCATTGGCCGTTTCGGGTTTTTCAACATCATACGCCCTCACCCAGGTGACCCAGCCAGGGTTGATCAGACCCTGACTTGTGTCCCAGCAGCACTGGCCCACAGATCGCTTCTCTTGAGCCAAAGCCATCTGGAGGCCCTTTCTGCAGGCTCCATAGCGGACTTAATGGCTTTCCTCTTCGCAGCCCCAGTAATGCCAAGCAGCGTGTAGACCTTACACAGTGACCGACCAACAAACCCCCTACACCCAACTTTGATGGGCTCACAGCGTACCTTCCAGCCCGACCTTCTGCACTCATCCACCAGCTCCTGATACTTTAACTGCTTCCGTTCATTTGCCTCCTATGCGGTCCTCCCAGGGAACATAACCTCTATCACCTGCTTCAAAGTGGCTGATTTTAGCACCAAATCTATTATATTCTTTTTTCTTATAAATCACCATAGAAATATCTAATATAATTGTATATTGTAACAGTGGCCTAATTTGACCTTAATTAGTGACTTGATAATTTTTTTTTTAAGTGCAAATCAATTAAAAGTAATTTTTGAAATGTGTGTTCCGAAGATGAACGAATGTCTTGGAACGACATGAGGGTGAGTAACTGATGACAGAACCCTTTAAGAGTAACTTCTTCCTCTAGACCAGTGGCATTTCCTGTGTCTATGCACTATAATTGAAAAGCGGAAGCACTAACAGAAGTCAGTTGAGACTGCAGTTGGGATGGCAGATCAATACCCTCGCTCAATGCAAAAGCAGGCTGGATGCCACCACAGTGGCTCTTTACAGCCAGAAGTAGATCAATACAATGCAGCCTGCGATGGAGCAGTGCCTCAGTGAGAGGGATGTGTCACACTGCTGTTAGCTCGGCTCAAATAGTAGAGTGTGTGGAAGCAGAGGACAGGATGTGTGTGTTAACACCAGCCATGTTCGTTTTTTAGGGTCTGGAAAGGTGTGTCTCGTCTGTATAACAGAGTATGTAGGCTGTGTGGCATTGGGAAGTGATATCTTTGTGACCCGAATGCAACATGAGAGGAGCTCTGGGAGGAGCGCAGGTCTTTGGAGAGCTGCCCTAGGTCTTGGCCGCCCTTTCTGTGACCTCTGGCTTACCCCTAGCTGACCTGTGGGGTATCTTTGCAAATGAACTCCAGCCAAATTAGCCTTCTCTTTCTCTTCCCTGGCGTGGGAGAGCGCAGGTGCGCTACATCACACTCAGTGTAGCTGCAGGGGAGGGTTCACATTCAGTGAAAGAGGAAATCAGGCATAAAGGGAAATGAAGACACATGTCCCTCTTTTTCCTCTCTCTCTCACACACACACACACACACACACACACACACACACACACACACACACACACACACACACACACACACACACACACACACACACACACACACACACACACACACACACACACACACACAGGCTGTGCTGATGGGGGGGGGGGTCATTTCAGCATTTTCATTGGCTTCCAGTGAAATTGCAACTGTAACTACTTTCACAGTTGTCCAGTTTTAGCTCTAGCGCTGATCCTGTACGAAATTGTTGTAGTATCTCAACTGTTCTGTTTTAAAGTGTGGAAACATTAGACATTTTTATTGGGCAAAAATAGGTCCATCAATCAATCAGCTTCCATCAGGCATGCATAATACAGTGTTTTTAGTCGCACATAGTGCTCATATTTGCCAATTTGCTACCAAAATTTACTATTTCAAGATTGAAATTCTCATTATATTCCTTATACACTGGAGTGCATAAAAAATATCCCATTATAGTAAAAAAAAAAAAAAAAGGCAGCTGGTTGCCAGAAATTCACATTAAAAAATACAGGTTTTTTTTTAACCTTAAAATGTGATGACCACCTTAATAATACGGAATAATGGTAAAACAGAATCAGAGTTCATATAAAATCACAGGCATCACACACAGTCATGCTAACATGCTAAAAACATTACCTAAATAACATGAACTGTAACACAAAACACCCTTCTCTACATTACTGATAACAAAAATAAGAATAAACAACTTTCCAGACAATATCATGCAAGGACTTCTGGAAATGTCTTTGTAAATAATATGGTAATTCATAGTTTTTACTTGGAAAAAAGCATTCATTTTGCAATAATATAAGGCAAACATGGTAACTTAACCAAATTATAGTTGTTTTCTATAAAAATTACAAACATTTTTACCGGTAACACAAAAGGATCTGAACTGCAATCCACAGTCATTTTATATATTCTTCCTGTAAGCCAACAGTTCTCTCATTTGTGTGTATTTTTAGTGGAAAATGAGACGAAGAGAATTGGGTCTCTTGATTTATGAAATAATAACCTTTGAATAATATGTTGTTGTTGTTGTTTTCTGTAATGCTGTTCAAGAAAGACAGCAATGGTTAAGATCATTTACATAAAACTACAAATGATAAAAAGAACAAATGAATGAATGTTTAAACAAACAAGGCTCTTTCTGTGGATTCCCATCAGGGAATGAAGGGGCAGCTGTGAGTTAACAGCTGAGTGTACACAGTCTGCCAATCTGTGTATTTGTGCCTGTCTTAGAGTTTGCTGAATGGAGAAGGTCTCCCCCTCCTTTAATGCACAGCTAGCCATTGATTACCCTGATTTTTTTTCACAGATTTTCACACAACAGCCTGTATATATATATATATATATATATATATATATATATATATATATATATATATATATATATATATATATATATATATATATATATATATATATATATATATATATATATATATATATATATATAAATGGTTATACAATTCTAACTTTATTACTTTAACTTTATTTTTGGTTAATTGATAATTTTACAATGCAACTATTGTGTTATTTATATATGGTCCAAATGTATTATTTAAATTTGGTCTAGAGCCAGGGTGTTTGTGTGTGATGGTAATTTATAATGTGACCTTCAAATATATATAAAAAAGAAATAAAACTATACTTTTAGCTAAAACAAAATCCATCCCTGGGAAATACAAGTCCCTGTAGGAGCAGCCTGATATGTGTCTGTGTTGACTATATTTGACTGGAGGTGGATTAGAGGTCGAGGGCTTGATCTGGTATCATAGACATTGTTGGTTGAATGCACTCAAACGGATCTCAGAGACCCACTGAGAGTATGTGTGCATTTTTATTTATTTAATAATATAAATAAACAAATGTGAGTTTTATTTAGTCTTTTCCCACAAATTTGCTGTACTGCTGAACCCAGTCCACAAGTGCATTTGAAAAGAAAATATATATTTTTGCCTATTTACATATGTTGGTAGTTGAAATGTTGGTGAGTTTGTGAGCAGTAAACATGCAGATGTGACCTTTGGATGAAAGAGTGCTATGATGCCTCTGCTTACTATCTGCTAAGAACATTTGTGTTGGGTTTTTTGTGTGTGTACAGAGTATAAACCAGGCTCGGCACTCCTAAAATAGAGCTTGCCTAAAGTGTGCATATTTGTGTGACTCCACTGTTCACAGGATTTTAGCTGAGTGCAGATCTTTTGAGTTTTAGCCTCTAGTCAGCTAATTGTGTCTGTGTAATTTTTTGGAAAGGTTTTTCCTCCCACTCTGCATAACAATGTTAGCGAGTTTATTGTTTTGCCAGTTGTGTGTTATTTGTCTCTGTGTAGGAAGCAACAACAATACATCGTGCTGACCTCAGGTTTGACCTTTTCTGTTTACAGGAAATCAGCAAATGAATGCAATCCTTTATTCCTCGTAGCCTTAAGTCAGCGAGAGTACAGCAAAGCATTTTCTCTTTACTTTGCATTTCAGTAATAGCATTTTGCTTATCAGTTTTTAAAGAGGTCGGGCTGTAAAAAAATACTTTTGTGAATAACACTTCTGTTCTATGCCATGAGCTTTGTGTTTGGATAGCATGCCAAAGATTAAGCCATGCAGGTAGCGAAAGAACTAATCGAAACTTGTGATATTGATTGTAAGCTGATTTAATTATTGTAAATATTGTGACTCTGTGATGCTTTCAAAAGCATTGCTCTCTTACCGTTAGTCACTTAATTTGAGTGTATTTTGCTTTTATTATAATCATGGAATATGTTGTTGCTTTTCATGAGCTTTTGATGCAATCAAATTTATTTGATAGCAGATCAACTCATTCTGTTTTCTGATGTTTATTTGGTGAATCCACAGAATGCAATGATCCTGAAAGTATCTTCTTATAATCCTTTCTCATCCTTGCCAGATGACTTATTTGAATAGAAACATAGGAGCCTGCGCAGTGAAGAAATAATGATGGAAGTCTCTTTCGCATCTATTCAACAGCCCAAACAGTTTATTCTCATTCCCTATGAGTTTTTTTCCACCTCTTCTCGGCTCCTGCTTTTATGAAATTTAAGCCCTTATTTCCTGTCTGCATTGCAGATACGGGACTGACCTCATCATCCCTATGATCCATGAGCCAATCACACATCCCAGCACAGTGAGCTGCTTCATCTCGGTGCTGCACATCTTACTAAATTATTTTTGCTATAACACAGCAAATTTCACAACTTCAGGTCATCTTTATATTTATTTATATAGTGCTTTTTACAATGGAGATTGTTTTAAAGCAGCTTTACAGTGATTACAGGAATATAATGCAACAAAATTTGTTTGAAAATGGTGATGTTATCGTCAAGCTCAGTTCTGTTCTCATACAATGGTGTCAATGCAGGCGGATCAGTAATATAACTGAATATTTAGTTCAACTAACTAATAGTAACTAGAGCTAAGCATCAACTAACTAATGCCATGCACTCCCAAGGGTAACAATTGCATGGTGAAAAGCAATGGTCTTAGTACTGAGCCTAATAAAAAAAATTACTTAAAGAAAAAAAGTTACATTTAGCACTCAGGCTGAAACAGAATGCAGATGGCAGTGTCATGATAAGGCTTGAACACAATGATGATATCAGAGTTTGAGGAATATCAATTTGGTACGTTTATTAAATGAAGCAGCAGTAACACAATCCAATGCAGGTAAAAACTGATGAATAAATAAAGTGATAGTTCACCTAAAAATAAAAAAATAGCCCTATGATTTACTCCCCCTCAAGCCACCCTAGATGTATATTCTTGTTTCAGACGAAAACAGTTATATTAAAAAATATCATTGCTCTTCCAAGCTTTATCGTGATAGTGAATGGCGGCCCTGATTTTGAATCCCAAAAAAGGTGTATCCCTCCATCATAAAAGTAATCCATTAGACAGTTGGCCTACTAAGTCGACTTACGCCAAAAGGGTAACCCCTGACACAATATAGGAGAAGCGTAAGCTTTGACGTCATGCATCAGGTCAGGGGTTACTCTTTCACCGTAAATCTATACGGCCGTCTGTCGGTAGTTATTTTAGTTTATTAAGTTTTAAATATGGACATCTTTCTTACACAAATGCATCATTTTCCTTCAGAAGGCCTTCACGGCCCGGAGCCGTGTGGAGTAATTTTATGATGGATGGATACACTTCTTTTGGGGCTTCAAAATCTCGTCCCCCATGGACGCGTCAGGACATTTTTTAATATAACTCCAATTGTACTCGTCTGAAAGAAGAATGTCATATGATTCCCGTTCTTTCTCCTTTTCCCTTTTCGTTGCAAGTTGTTCATCTGAACGTCGTCTCTTTGGTCATGTGTCGCCATTAGCCATATCAAAATCATATAATTCGACCTTCTCTCTTTATGCTTCTCTCTTTTACACACCCCCCTTTATGTGTACGCACCCTAACCCCATCATATGATCATATACACCCACAAATTCGCTCCCTCAAGTGGTCTACATTAGTGAAGTAATGTAGGGAAGAGTGAATGAGGGAACGGAGTGATTTCGAAACAGCTTCTTTATTTTCTAGATGAGGCCAGACCATTTGTAATGGTATGGGTGTGTTTGTTTGTGTGTGTGTGTGCTTTATAGCGCTGGTGATGAGGACTGAAGAGTGGCAGGTATGCGTGGTTAGTACTCTGGTGACAGTGAAGGCTGAGTGAATGAGAGAGAATCTGGCATGATCGTGAGAGGTGGAAGAGTAGGGTCAGGTTACAGCTATTTATATCTTTGTTTTATAACTGGTGGCATTCAATTAACAAGCTCTTATGCAACATTCATCTAGAGAGATTACAGATGTTTAAAGAATTTTAGAATTTTAAAATAGATTTTAACTTAAATGTGAGTTGTACTTCTTGTGAAACCCATTTTGCAAGGCTGTTGTGGTTGATTGCTGGGGTGTTGCTATATGCAGTTGTTATGGTGTTACTATTTGGTTGCTTTGACATTTTGGATGGTTACTAGGGTGTTGCTACACTGTAAAAAAAGAAAAGTTGACATAACTTAAAATTGTAAGGCATCTTGCTGCACAGCGTTTTTTGAGTTTACTCAACTTTTACATATAGTAGTTTACTCAACTCAATTAACTGAGTAGGGTCACCTGTCTCCCAATTTAAGATCTTTTAAGATGTTTTTATCGCTTTTTTATTTTGTGTTGAAAATCGTTTATTTTTAATGTCACCATCATGGTGATCAGTGTTTCTTTATTTGGACATTTTGACGACTTTTTAATGTTAGTGTTTCTGGCTGCTGAATAAGAATATAATCATTGTGTAGTGGTTTCAATTCACTGATTTTATGACTGAGTTTAATATGAGAAATATACTATTAACTTTGTTTTATTGTGATTCTAGAAAAGATCCAGCACAGTTTTAATCAGAAAAGCTGAATATGGTTTAAAACCGATGTACATTAAGCACTTTGACCTCCTGTGAGATTTACTCCCAGACATCAAGAATTGGGCTATGAATCTCAACAATGGTGACATGCTTCATGCTTCATGCTGCAATGCATTCTGGGAGACATGGATGAGTTTTGCATGATGGACCCAGAATTTGTTGCAACTTGTATGCTTGTTAACTTGCAATTACAAATCGAATTTACATTTAATACTAGGTTGGTCCAACAATTGTTGAACCAACTTCTTTTCACTGGTTAAGCCAACTTTTTTTGCATTTAATTGTCCAGTTAACTCAAACATAATCATTAGCCTAAATTTTTAGGATGTTTTAGTTGGTTGCTAGGGTGCTTCTAGGTGGTTGTACCAGAGTGGTTGTACATTCCAGAGAATGTTTAAGTCTGAATGAAGCAAGTCTAAAGACATGGATGTAAAGGTGACTAGTAATGAGTGCATGGTTCATTTCTCCCTTCTCACTCACACACACAAAATGTTTCTTTAGTATGTCTGCCAAAAAGTCCCCAGAAAGGTTTATGAAAACATAGATTAGGCAGTTGAAATATGAGATAGTCAAGCGCATAAACCGGTTGACCATATAGTCATGCAAGTTTACAGTAAATTATTTCTGGGATTGATTCCATGTTGCATGTTTTCAATTATAGCAGAAGTATTTAACATCATAATATTTGTCTTTTGTTTTAATATTTGGATAATTTAAAGCCTTTACAGTATATGGGATAATCTTGTATGTTCATGGGGCATATAGGCCTCTGAATTACAGCATATTTGTGCGATATCTCTCCACATAAAATGCCATGAGTTCCTTTTATTGGTCTGGCCTCAGATTAAATGTCTCCACCTGATCCAGCGTCAGGGTCCAAGTGAAATGTGATGTACTTGTAGAACATTAGGAGTCATATATCAAGATGTGCTGGCAGGAAATGAGATCACTTAACTTACACGTATTACATTTCAGCTGCCTTTAAACAACACATTTTACTGTCTGCTGTGGTGGAGGATTTTAAAAGTAAGAAGATATTATATTTATTTATTTGACATGACTCTGTGTGTAAAACCTGATGATCACGTACTCCAGCATGACTTGATAATGATCCACAGAGATCTTGTGCTTTAATGGAAGCAGAAACATCTGACTGGCTGTACAAAGGAGTTATACATAGTATATAGTAAAATCTTTTTTTGAGTAAAAAAATTGCTGGAAAAAAAAATGTTTGTTTTCTTCCCACCAAATCCAAAAATCCTCCAGGTTTAAATGGAAAAAAGACTGTATCTTGCACTGTACTTACTGTAGGCTTTTTATATACAGTATATAATTGGCTCAATGGTAACATGTTATATGAAACCGATGCAGGCTTTATGCAGTTTCAAATAATAAGCAGTTATGAGTTCACTGTTATTGTCAGCTGAAGATCAGATGTAGTTTTAAAGAAACAGAGAAAGTCTGAATCTTTCTTATGCAATTCTAATGAAAGGGTTTACACCAAATTAAACAGCAAATGAGACATTTGTTTTTCAAACCCTGAGCTAACATGAAAATGTCAGACACATTTCACACATGACTGCATGTTCACAAATCAGTGCATCGATTAGCATTTGCCAGCCTTGATTTAAATGTGAGATGTTGTATTACTGGGTCAATTCATCATGTTTTTATATTCCCGAAAATGAGCTGTGATGGAGCGTATGTGCAGTGAATATATGGGCTGTCACTGGACCCCATCAACGCTCCCATGATTCCCTGCAGTAAATTCAGAAAGGCTTCAGCTCTCTCAGTGTAATTTTACCTGTATTAATGGTCTCATTATCAGACAATATGATGTCTAGTATTTAAAGTAACAGTTCACAAAAAATTCTGTCATTATTCACTTTGCCATTCAAAACTTGTATGCTATGATTATATCTATAAATGAAAGGAGAATTAACTACAAAAAAAGCTTGCACAGCTTTTCACAGCTTTTTACTCAGCTGTCACAGCTGGGTGTGGTCACTGAATAAGAAACAATATCAAGTCTATTAAACACGACAACTCCATGAAGCACAACAAGCATATCAGTGACAACACTCGTTCAAACAGCATAAATTAAGCCTTTTAATAAAATGCTTCAATAATCTGTTTACACATACAAATAAAAGAGCAATAAAAGAGCCTGCACTAGTGTCTGGAGAAGCTACAAACCAAAGCTTGGCCCAAAAGTCACGTGTATTCTTAGGATCCTTGAGGATTACTTATAATGTTAATATGTTTTTTTTCGCGCACACACACACACACACACACACACACACACACACACACACACACACACACACACACACACACACACACACACACACACACACACACACACACACACACACACACACACACACACACACACACACACACATGTTGTGTTTCCATGTTTATGGGGACATTCCATAGGCGTAATGCATTTTATACTGTACAAACCGTATTTTCTATCCCCTACACTGCCCCTGCCCCTAAACCTACCCATCACAGGAGACATGCTGCATCTTTCTGTGAAAACATTTTATAAAAAAACTCATTCTGTAAGGATTTATAAGCTTGTTTACTCATGGGGACTAATTCTCTTTTTGTAACAATACTCTATGTTTGTGCATCGATGGCAACCTGGTGGCAACCTTGAACTTACACACACACACACACGCACGCACACACACACACACACACACACACACACACACACACACACACACACACGTTTGTTTTTGTGAAATATGGGGACATTCCATAGGCGTAATGGTTTTTATACTGTACAAACCGTATTTTCTATCCCCCTTCACTGCCCCTGCCCCTAAACCTACTCATCACAGGAGACTGCGCAGTTTACTTTCTGTGAAAAAAAACTCATCCTGTGTGATTTATAAGCATTTTGAAAAGTGAGGACATGGGGAACGTCCTCATATTTCACCGTCTTTTTGTAATACCTATGTCATACTGATGTCATTATACACATTTGTGTCCTGATATTTCACAAAAACATGCCCACACACACACGCACGCACGCACGCACGCACACGCATGCACACACACACACACACACACACACACACACACACACACACACTAGTCTGGTTCACTATCTTTGTGGGGACTCTAATGGGTTGTAAACTCTATATTATATTCTATACTTCTATATTCAAACTCTATACCTTACACTAACCCTACCCCTAAATCTATCCATCACTGAAAACTTTCTGCATTTTTACATTTTATAAAACTCATTCTGTATGATTTATAAGCTTGTTTACTCATGGGGACCAAAAATCTACAATATGGGTTTGCATATGATGGCAACCCGTGGCAACCTTTTAACTTGATTGAGGACATTTACACAATACACATACAGTCAAACCAAATGTATTCAGACACCTTCAACATTTTCTCACATTATCACAGTTTATTCACTATAGTTTATAAAATGGTAATAAAATATGACAAGAACTCAGAGTTAAATTGTCAGAATTTTTTTTTCTTGATAAAGACAGATAACTTTGATAGAAAGGTATGTAATGGATTACAATAAACCAATCAGCTGTTAAATTTAAGTACACAATTAGATCATTTGGGTCAACCAATGACCAAGCAATGCTTAAAGGGATAGTTCACCCAAAAATGAAAATAAGCCCATGATTTACTCACCCTCAAGTCACCCAGGTGTATATGACATTCTTCTTTCAGATGAATAAAATCTGAGTTATATTACAAAATTCCAGGCTAATCCAAGCATTAGAATTGCAGTAATAGTTGTTCTGTTTTTGAACTCCATATTTAAAACTTTATCAATAAACTTTCGGCCACCCGCCTTCCCTGTTCAATTAATGGAAAAGTTGTTGAAAGTCCCCCTGCCGATCAAAAGACTAATGCGACCAGGTAGGCTTGTCATGACGTCACGTATGCAACTTCCACTTTCAACATTCAACACTTTTCCACGGAAGGTGGTCGGCCGAAAGTTTACTTGATAAAGTTTTAAATATTTAAGTCTTGAGATGTTTTCAAAAAATATCTCAAGACACTTCTTTTCCAGCAGCACTTGACCAATAAAGAATAGCACTTATCACTCTATTCGTTTCTGTTTGTTATTTAATTAAAAAAAAAAAAAACTGTCCTATGTGTTTTGTGTTTCGTGAGACTTGTTACAGCGCTTGCATATTGTTGCCCTTGACTGGTCTTGGTTGCTTCTATTACTCTCATTTGTAAGTCGCTTTGGATAAAAGCGTCTGCTAAATGTCTAAATCTAAAATCTAAATCTAAATATGGATATTGTTCTTACACAAACGCGTCGATTCGCTTCAGAAGGCCTTTATAAACACCCAGAGCCGTGTGCAGCACGTTATTTGACGGACAGTTGTACTTTTTATGGACTTCAAAAACAGAGCCACTATTACTGCAATTCTAAAGCTTGGATTAGCCTGGAATTTGTAATATAACTCCGATTTTATTTGTCTGAAAGAAGAATGTCATAAACACCAAGGATGACTTGAGGGTGAGTAAATTTTCATTTTTGGGTGAACTATTCCTTTAAGTCTGTGGTGTAAAAGGTCGCATTAGCAATTAAAGAAAAAACACTTCAACAAAACATGGTCAGGTCAAAGTGTCTGAATAATTTTGGTCCAAAATTTTTATCAATTTTACTGGTAGTCCACTGTATGAAGAATTTTCAGGTATAATATGTCACAGTTTACTTCATTTTGCTATCCTAACTTAAAGGGGTACTTCAGCGCTGGAAAGATGAATCTTATTTAAACTCTCATGGGAGTTTAAAAACAGATTTTTGTCTCATGGGGATGAAAGACAACAATTCCCAGAATGCACTTCGCTGCCCGAAGCTGCTCTAGGCACTGGTTTACTTGCCCACCGTGTTGATTTTCATAAAATCAGTTCAGTTAGAGACGCTACAATTAAAAACTGAACCTTTCCGTTCAATATGAGTGAATCGATTGAGTGTCACAGCCGTCACGGCACAAACGCAGCAGGATCGGATTACATTCATCAAATGAGCTGAGGTAAGCGCGGGATTCGCGATTGCGGCCGCATTCACTGCACGTGATCAGTCTGGCGCATTTTCAGTTAATGTCTTTGGAAGCTTAACTTTCATAAGAATTCATTTGAAAAGTTGAAACACTCACTTTGCTCTCCACCGCTCCGTTTACATGAATCTCCGCAGCTGCCCCAGCCGAGTGCTGTGAATGCAATGTTGAAAACATGTGGAAATAGCGCCCACTGCTGGCTGTAGACTTTAGCCTCTGGACAAAAACTCTCCGATGATGCAAAATGACGATATTTGCGCCATCGGAGGAATTTTTCCAGAAATAAAATACATAATTCTCTCGTCTCAGGGTCATATGAGGGGGGAAAGTACGATAATGCGAATATACTCCTGGGTTTCTACTGATACAAAGCTTAATTCTAATCGCTGAAGTAACCCTTTAAATTAAAGGTGTTCTAAGCGATCCTGAGTGGAGTCACTTCTTATTGAAGTTCGAAGTGTTGTCAAACAAAACAGAGGCTATATCCTTCCTCCTCCTCCTCCTCCTCCTACTCCTCCCCTCCGTGCTTTCTGAAACAGTCATGAACAGTCATGATGAACTCCGCCGGTGTTACCAGATTTTCGGTTTCTGAGATTTTCGCTTTCAGTGGGCGGAGCCTACATGAATATTCATGAGTTTCCCGGACATGCGCATGAGACTGAGAATTTTAGTTCACGCTTCTCTTTGTATTTCAACAGATGTAATGTATTGTTCAAAGAAAAAGTAAATAGTTTCAATGTTGCATGAATTTATGCCTCAACTTCAATAGTTTGTTGCGTTTACGAAGTATTTATTAGTTTGCAAGTTTTGTGCAGTCGTAGGCCTACCTGATTGCAGGCATAAGCAACTAACGTTAGTCGTACTGATTTCATTTTGTTGTGATTTTCTTTTCTTTGTGTCATGAAATGTTTTAAAACGGTCTTTTACTAATTGTCATAATTTGTTCATAAACCTGTATAAATGTATTTGTGGACAAAAAACTGAATCTATCCTGGTGTGATTGATTCTTGTTCATTTTTATTCATCAAATAACTTAACCACACTCAAGCATGAATGTGTTGCTTTAGAAGTACAATTTGGATTAAAACTGTCATGAGAAAAGTCTACATGTTTTGTTATAGGCTTATAATACTGTTCAAATGTCTTTATTTTATGTTCACCAAGGCTGCATTTATCTGATTAAAAAAAAAAAAGTCAAATATTTTTACTAGTTAAACCCATTAAATGTCATACAATTGACTGACTGCCTTTTCCAGTAAATGTACCAAATCTCATAACGTTATTTACACGAACAATGGCTGTCCGTATTTTTTATTTTTTATTCCCAGTTATGGCATATTTTTTATAAAGAATGCTGTTAAATGTGTGTGACGTTGGTTTGTTAGTAGGCCTAGTGCGTTTTTCTCAAAGACTCTGCCTGCGTCTCATTGTGCATACTATTCATCCTAAATATGGTATGTGGCATAAGTAATATTCAATACTAGGCTATTTAGGGCGGATAGTATGTGTGACAAGGGGTTTCACTCGCGCGATCCCGGTCAGTTTCTATTTAACATACAACGTAGGCCTACTTAGCAGCGGTCAGCAATGTAGCCAATCACAGACATAGTTGTTGATCTCGTGGCAAATCAGAGTTGTTTAAGTTAAAGTTAGTCAGAATCCACATATTCATTAATTTTTTTAACATGTTATTGTAGGATATATATGTTATTCTCTTTTCTCTTTTTTCAGTATTGATTGTCATCTGATTGTATAGTCAACCTAGATTTGTGATTTATCATGTTCATAACATAATGATCATTGATGAAAAATTATGTTTCTTCTTTTTGCCTCTTGTTCCTGTTAACAGGAGCTAACTACACCCCAAAGGTTCTTGTAAGAGCCACAACAACGCACCTTCTTTGGCTTTGTAAGTAAATGTTTTGACTATCCAGTGCATTATGTGATTAAAGGTATAGTTCACCCAAAAATAATTTTTTTGTCATTAAGTACTCACCCTCCCTCATGTTGCCTCATACCCCTATAACTATATCGCCAATCATATCATTTACATCAGTGATACATATTGCACATTGTTACATCGCAATATCTCGATATAACAATGCATTGTTACACCCCTACTTCTATAATATTTTATTATTTCAAAAATAAAACAACTGCCTAAATTTCTGCCTATTTGGCATCAGTTTGTTATCTTGTTGTGATTGTTTTATAGTCTCATTGGGGATATGCTACTGCATGACATGAATTAAACATTATTAATTGCATGCACTTAAAACTATGTATGCATTGTTTTATATGCAGATCATATCCAGCCAGTGATCAGAGAAGATAGAGAGAGACCTGAACTTGAGCACATGCAAGTATGTACAAGTGCACATACTGTAGCTTGTGTACATCTGACTTGAGAATTTTCCACACATCACTCCATTTTTTTATTCTGTTACACGTTCCTCCAACTACTACAACGGGGACATAACAGTAATATTGTGAAATATTATTACAATTTTAAACTTTTACTATTTGGATATATTTTGACATTTATTTCTTGAGATTTGCTGCCCAAAAAGATTTCTGATTATTTTCAGTGGTTGAAACAGTGGTGTACAATCTTTTTTCAGGATTCTTTGATGACTAGAAAGATAAAAAAAACAGCATTTATCTGAAATAATTTTAGTAGTAGTGAAAGCACCACTTTTCAAAATTAGTATTTATTTTATTCAGCAAGGATGCATTTAATTGACCAAAAGTGACAGTAAAGACATTTGTAATGCTACAAAAGTGTTTCATTTCAGGTTTAAGTTTAAAGGGCCATAAAGTTACTCAGTGTAGCTTTAATGTGATTGTACATTCAGGCAATTAATAGAGCTCCCTAACTAGGATGTGCAATAAAGCTATACTATTTAAACAGTCTACTGGGAATAACTGCTGTTGCACCTCGTCTGTCCATTAAACAAAATTAGATTAAATAAACCCATGACTATTTCTCATACATTTTCTCTGTTTTGTTTCAGATCAACCATCAGTTGTTTGGTAAATAACTGGGAATAACTGCACACTGCCTGTCCATTGAACAAATTTAGATTAAATAAACCCATGACTATTTCCTATTTCTCATACATTTTCTCTGTTTTGTTTCAGATCAACCATCAGTTGTTTACCAGTATGGAGGCCAGCCAAGACCAACTGGGATATTTTGTTCATGCTTTTTGTTTTGCATTGTCATTGATTGTGACAGTGAATAAAAAAATACACTGATGTACAAGGACTCAAGTCACTTATTTGGAATTTATTAAACTCAGTAGCATTCATGTAAAATAAAAATAAAACATGTAAAATAAAAATAAAACTGAATAAAAACTCTGAAATAAATTACAGTACAATTACTGTAATAATATTATACTGTAAAAATAAGTTGCGGTAAGGGTATCACACTGTAAAATGCAATTACGTTAAGGGTATCATACTGTAAACTGAAATTGCAGTAAGGGCATCATACTGTAAAACATATTTACAGATAAGCTACTGTAAAGGGGCAATTACAGTAACTTACGGGCAATAGTGCTGCCAGTAAGTTACCGCAAAAATACAATAAAATGTCTAACAGTGAGTGTAAGTTGCAAAATGTTTATTAGGCCACTGGTTGTGGATGTTATTTCAGTCATTTCCAGAGGGATAACAGTTTTAAAACTTCATAAGGTAAAATAATAGAAGTGCATAACAATAAATAAAATGATAATCTGGTCATAAGAATATTCTTTATCTCCTCTTCTTTTGGAAATCAGTGTAATAATTCAGGTGTTCTGGAATATTTGGTTTCACAGTGTAAGTGGAACCTTAAACTGAGTGATAATTTTTATTTGTAAATTTATATTTTTTTGTACAATTCTTTTTTTTTTCTTTTCTGGAAACAATGACATTTCAGCAACATTTTCAGCACTGCGACTTTTACAACCACACAGCAGACAGTTCACAATCAGAGAACATGGAGAATGTTCAATCGCTTGGCTCTTGAAAAGGGAAATCATCTTCACGGTATGTAACAAAAATATAATGTCCACAGAGACAATAAAATAAAGGTTTATTTCAGTTGTTACATGCAGTTCATCAACTGATAAAAGACACTATCTCAAAAGTACAAAGAAAAATAACAACGAAATTCAATAGCTATATGTAGCCTATACGACTATAGTTTAAATTAGCTTATCCTAACATTACACGAAGTGAATGACTGCATTCAGTCAGAGACGACTGCACAAAATGTGCAAATAATAATAATAAAAACACAAACTCTGAAACAATAAATGGTTGTAGTTAGTCATAAACTCGTGCTGAAACTATTTACCTTTTTTGAAATAATCCATTAAACATGCCGAGTAGCCTAACAAATGTGCGTTATCTACAATGTTCAATTTCACACGCATGTCCGGGAAACTCATGAATATTCATGTGGCTCCGCCCACTGAAACCGAAAATCTCAGAAACCTAAAATCTCGTAACACCGGAGTTTTCGCCACCTTTCGAAGGCTTTTCCGATGTAAATTCGGGACTTTGCGCGTTCCTTCTCCCTTTCCCTTTTCTTTGCAAGTTGTTCATCAGAACGTCGTCTCTTTGGTCACGTGTCGGCCATATCAAAACCATATAATTCTCTCATCTACAATCCCCCCACCCACCACCTCATCCATTTTTTTTACAGTGTGTTCAGGGGACAGGCAGCTAGCGGATAGTGAGATGTTTGCTGTATGTGGCAAAAAAAAGTTTGGCCTAAAAAACGCGTGGCATCGCTTAAAGCACCTTTAACTATAGTGTTCAATTGTAAAAAAAAATTTTGGTTTGACTGTATAACCCATTGGTTTGACACCCCCCCCCCCTTTCTCTCACTCACTATGGATCGTTTGTCTAGTCACAAATAAAGGGACTATTAATAGTTTAGTGGTGTAGGATGTCTCCTATTAAAATAATCCTTTTTGAGTCTTTGAACCAATCTGCTGGCCTTTGTTCATCCATAATAGCCCTCCCTTGAAATGACTGGTGCCCTTAAGGGTCATGGCCTGAAATTACCACAGTTATTAAGTCATCCTTAATACCTCGTAGTCAGTCAATAATAATTGCAGTGACCGGTTTTATAAATGATGTGAACAGTGGGAACTTTGAAGCATTACCATATGGCAAATAAAGGCACATACCTAAAGAGGCATAGAAAAGTGTGTCTGGCTTTCAATGGGCCGTATTCATGAAACACAGAAATAATTTAAAAAAAAAACATCTGCAAACCAAATATTATGTAAATCGTCAGCAAGTTGTGTTTGAATGGTTTTACACAGTCATTTACAGAGAAATTAGTTCTGCTCGTGAAGAACGAGGCTCAATGATTTAAACAGAGGAAATAGAAATGTTGATGGCATGTGTGTGGACACATTTTAGAATGGTAATTATTATAATGCCCTCACTTTTCTAAATCATTTAGCCACTGCAGTATTCACTGCAACTGAATTCTTTAACCTCAAGAGAGTTTACGATATCTGAAGAGAGGAAAGAGGAAAGTGCTGACTAGAATCTTGAAACTCCGGGTTCCAATCCCTTGTGGAATAAATCCATAGCCATCACTGAATGATTTGCCTAATAAAAGCTGATGTGGTTTTGTGGGCCAAACAATGAGCGTTTCCTGAATTTTGATAATGAGATCTACATTCCAGAACTAAAACTCAAACTCCTCCGTGCTCCTGCCTGATAAAAATCACATACTGGATATTTCTGTTTCTGTTGGGGGCTTTGGATTAAAGGCGAGAGTTTAAGATAATATTGTTATTTATTCATCTGACTGCTAACTAATTCTGCATGTGCCTTCAATAATTCACACTTTTTTTGTCGTTTTCTGCAAGTGCCAAGTTGAAAAATGTATCTTAACAGATTTTTCTGATTGATTGTTATGGCCATACATTTCTAAAAAATAATCTCTCTCTCTTTTAAAAAAAAAAAAAAAGCTGACCGTAAATTATCCAATGTGGCATGAAACATCAAATATCAGCAAAATACATTTCTTTTCTTTTTTTCTGACATTTGGTAACTGGTGCAAAAGGATATGAATCATAAAAAGAAAAACAGCCTTAAATATGATCTCATGTAGCTATCATTAGATGAGGACTTGAAAACATGCTTTGAGGGAAAAAAAACAGATTTTGAGGACTATAGTTTCAAAGCTTTTTTAAATATTTTTAATATTTATATTTCCACAGTCAAACTGAGAGAACTGAGGTTCAAATGGGCCGCGCAGAGCACAAAAGGCATCGGACATATTTGAAGGTTGATTTCAAAAATGTATCTGGCATCATGGCAGATATGGCCCCTTTGAACTGACGTAGCTAGAAGTAGAAGTGCAATTCATTCTTCAGAATCAACGGTGTATTTCACATTTTTTATGATGTTGTTAACTGCTTGCCTGGCATGCAAATCTAGTGTTTTTGTCCGTTTTCACAGATCGTGTGAACGGGAATCGTTTTGATAATGATGTACAAAGAAAAAAAACGTTTCCGTTTTTAGTACGGCGTTGTCGTGTAAACTTACTCTGAAAAGTTTTTTCTTTGTAAAGATGACAACGTTATCAAAACGATCCACATTCACAAGGAACTACGAAAATTGTTGTAAGGAACCTTTAATTTTTCATGATGACAAAATGTTATATTGTGTTGATTTGTGTAGTACTTAGGCTATAACCACGTGATTATGTCTGTTTGCCCCCCTTAAGGCCTGCCCAATCGCCCCAATGGCGGCGTACGATTAGTAGGTGAAGGTTTCTGTGCGTTCTGTCTTTTCAGCAAAGTAATTTATTTCCAATTTACTTTTATCTGACACCATTTGATCCTTGACCTTGAATTTAGGTTAGAATGCCGATTGGTTATTTGGTCAAGCATTTGCCTATGTCGCGGGCCGGCCCTGAGCGGACATGAGAAACGTGAGGCGCGGCCGCGATCACTGGCGCTCACCTCATCAACACTGCTGCCATTAAATGCTAAATATACACCTCTCTTCTGTTCTTTGTCCAACCGAAGGTGCACTGAGATGAGTGACGGATCTGCATCCTGGACTCGATAGCAGGCGTAAACTCACGGGCCGCCACGACCCTCTCTGGCAGCTCAATTAGCTTTATTTTTCATCTGTATTAGTAATAAACAAACACCTCTCTGTCTGAGACCTGACAACACACAGCTGCTTCTATATCTGTTCAATCATCACATCTGCATAGTTTAATTGTAGGGGCACTTTATTTTATTTAAACCTCCTCACATGTAAGTTTAAAATGTATCCATAATTGAGATTTAAATCTGAGTTTAAAGTTATGGAGCAACAGGATTAAAGTTAATCTATTTTAAATATAAATTAGGATAAAAATGATGGTTTAAATGTAAAACTGCTTATTTTTAAACAAGGTTTAAAGTTTGCTGCAACAGAATTATTAGATAAACCTTGATTTAATCTAGATTTAAGATTAATCCTTGTTGGTGCAAACCACCCATAGTCTGTTAAATTAACGATTAATATAAATTAATAAAAATTGGACTTAAATATACAAGTAAATGATACAGTATATTCTTATAGTGAGTAGAAAAGATATATAATAAATTAACTTAATAGAAAGTAATGTTATATATTATAGTAATTAACTAGAAAGTAATAAAAAAAGATAATGGGGTTCCCTCACACGAGGATGTTCATATTTGGGGTCTGGGGGATCTACAAGTTTGTAAAGCCCTGCTTTAGCACACTAAAACTGTTATTGTTTATTTGTATTATTATTTTTTATGTATAGATAACTTTGTCCCTTTCAGAGTGTTACATTTACTGTATTAACATGAATTGATTTTTTTTGCATTAAATAAATCCATTAATTTGAAATCCCTTTGACTACTGTACATTTTTGACAATACAGACATTAGTAATGTGGTGACTGCATCAATTTCAGATGTATAGAATAAAAGTATATATAGTGAAACAGATTTATATGTTGTAGATAAATAGTGTGGGCACTGTGCGGGCCTAATGAGGGCTTCCTGGGGCTAAAGTGACGGTTGCCCGTACAGGGCCAATGAGCAAATTCTCTGGGGCCCTGCTTGGGCAGCCTACTCGGGGCCCTTAGGCTAGACCTAAGTGGGCCCGTAAAGGGCCAAATAACTACAGATTTGATTAATTTGTTTAACTCTTTATTGAAATCGCACCTGCCAGATTACAATCTCTTTATCACATACTCGTCAGTCTTGGCCACTAGACAGAGGCGTTTAACTGATATCCTAGACACCCATGTTCCACGCTGATCATTCTAGAATATTTTTTCTTCAGTCCCCTTAGATCTGAACCCACTTAATTAATGCAAGACTATATCTAATCAGAGGCCATGACATGGAAACCAAGTGACCAACTTAAAGGGTTACTTCAGCGATTAGCATAACATTTTGTATCAGTAGAAACCCGGGAGTATATTAAAATTATCGTCCCCCCTCATATCCCCCAAGATGAGAGAATGTATTTTATTTCTGGAAAAAAATCCTCAGATGACGCAAATATCGTCATTTTGCGTCATTGGATTTTTTGTGCCAGAGGCTAAAGACTACAACCAGTAGTGGCCGCTATTTCCGTATGTTTTCAACATCACACTCACAGCACTCGGCTCTGGGAGCTGAGGGGATTCATGTAAAATGTTAAGCTTCCAAAGACATGAACTGAAAATACGCCAGACTGAAAACTTGCTGTGAATGCAGTCGCAGATGCGAATCCTGCGATTACCTCAGCTCATGTGATGAATGAAATCTGACTGCTGCTGCGTTTGTGCCGTGACACTCAATCGGCTCACTCACATTATATCGAACAGACACGTTCAGTTTTTAATTGTAGTGCCTCTAACTGAACTGATTTTATGAAAATGAACACGGTGGGCAAGTGATCATGTAATCCAGTAGCCGTGCCTAGAGTGTAGTCACGCAGGGCAGCAAGTGCATTCTAGGAGTTGTTGTCTTTTATCCCCATGAGACAAAAATACATTTTTCTTTGTTTTCTCAGTCTAGAAGGCACCAAATTCAAAAACAATTTTAGATTTCTACAACATAAATGACCCAGTTTAAATACAGATTCATCTTCCCAGTTAAAGTACCCCTTTAACTTCTTCTAATGGTAGTACACGTAATTTGAAAAATATTACAATAATCAGGAGTTCAGGCTCACCCTATTTCGATTGGTCAAACAACTTTTTGTTGCTCTAAACGGAAACACTTTGAAATCAGTTTTTTTTAAGTTTGCGTTTTAAGGCCACCAAAACGCTGTTGTCGTGTAAATAAACATCAAAAAGGCATAAAAAGTCTTCCATGTATAGGCTACATTAATTAACTTAGTTCCTAGTTAATTTTCCATAGTTCTTGATTCCACACACCTGTTCTGTTTCTCTTTTGACTGCGTTCTCTGAGTATGTAATACCTGAGTGCCCTAGTTCATTTGTCCGATATCGTTTGCATCAAAGTGGATGTTTTATGTTTATCTCCTGGGTTTTCTGTTTGGATTGATCAAAGGCTATTGTGCACTTCTAGCATCCACCGTTACAAGTAGTGTGTAATGTCAATGATAGGTGACACATACACATGGTCCGTGTCCTGGTTAAAATTGCGTATATTTCTCTGAATTTAAACATTCTTGGAAACATTTGGGACAATATAAGTACACATCGACAAAATATATAATATTATTCTAGTGGTTTTTGAATCCAAAAATCTTACATATTGTGCCTTTAATAAAAGCATGCTTTAAAATATTGTCTATAGTGAATTTTCGATGTGTTTATTCCCCCAATACACTGATGTTAAGGCCTTGTATGAACTGTAATGAGAAATGTTATCCAAGTATTTTGTAACATGCTTAAAAGTAATGCAATTGTACATGTTTGATTGACAAACCAGTGACTCCACAATAAGACTGTATTCAACATGGTTTGAGGGAGTGAAAGGTCTGTCTGGCCCACATTCATTTTTCCACTGAAGAAGAGCAGAGAGGCATCATCTCTGGCCTGCAGGTTGGGTTCACTTTTTTTCTAACCCTTAAAAGTGCAGGACAGTGATTAGACCTGACAGTCACTTGGGGCCCAACAGCCAGAAGAAACCAATCTCAAACCCTCTCTCTACTCCTTTCCTCCTAGATTGTGATGAAGGTGAATTTTCTTTGCTTCTACACTTTCCAGTAGAATCATTCATCCTCCAAAATAGCCCTGTACCCTATACTGCATTTTAATGCCCTGAAGCAGTAAGGGTTAGCTGGCAGCAAAAATGTCTGATCAGCATGAATCATCACATTTCAAGAAAAAAATAACTGTTCAGCAGGAATTAGGTGATACATAAACGATGATAGAAGAACATTTATATTATATCACTGGAAGACAAATTTGCATGCATGCATTTCAGGAAGATTTACATGTAATCTACATGTCAAAAATGACAATCTGTGGTTTTTTGTCATTTGAAATCCATTATTGTCTGATAATTGTCAGAACTGGACACTTACCAAATTAGTCGTACAGCACAACACACAAATGGATAAACCAGACAGAAGCTTTATTCAGTGCAGGGCATGAATAGAGCTCATAGATGAAATATTGCATGCACTCTCTGTATTCCCCTTTGAGTCGGGGGTCTGTGGGCAAGAAATGTCTTCAGAAGGATGAGATCAGTCTTGGATCAGAAGGGATAAAGTTTCATTCATCCCAATGAGCTGGCAGGGGCACAGTTACGAAGCATGTGAATTGTCATCAGAGAGCTAAAGAATCCTCAATCAGATGAAGATATATAGAAGACCACATTCTGACTTCCTGGAACGAAACCACGCCATGTTGCATGGTCCCCCAACTGAGCTTGGTGTTTGCCAAGTTTTTTTTCTCCATTCTGTCACCTGATGGAGTTTGGGTTCCTACAACTGTCGTGTCTGGCTTGTTTGGTATTCAACAATATTACTGATCTGACTGGACTATTGTAGACACTATTTGGTGAGAACTGAACTAAGCTGGACAATGACATCACTATTTTTTGCAGAGCTGCAATATAGCCAAATTGAACTAATCTATTAATTGATGGTCTTACAACAGAACTGAATCAACACTGAACTGACTTCAGCTGAACAATGACACTTTTTATTTTATTATTTTCTTTTTTTTAGAGATGCTTTACAGCCGAAATGAAACAATATTGTTTAAAGTGTTAAAAGGGTAGACAGAACAGACAGAATGGATGGATAAAAGCAGAAGGTTCGTTCATGTTTTCAAGTAGGACCATTATCAGCTGACTTACTGGTTATTAACTTATTACGAATCAGACATGTCAAAATGTTCTCAGCACTGGAGGAGCTGTTCAAATAATAAGGAATTAAATAATCAGAGATGGAAAGAGTACCTGAAGTACTTGAGCAAAAGTACAGATACATTTCTTGTGGGGAACCACTTGACGCTGCTTTTTTAAGAAAATTAAATAAATTTTTTGAGTGCATACTCACACAGAATAGAACGCAACACGTAGGTTTGTGGGATCTCAATGGCTGCGAAGGATACATCAATGCTGCCTTCAAAAATCACTCAGATGAAGGTATCTCACGAGACCGGAAGTGAAGCTAACATTAGATTCAGACGTGCCTTGATGACCTACCTTGAAATGTGTCTGAAGGCAGAATTTCCAGGTTTCGGACCCAGCCAGTGGCGAGCACAGGTCTGTGTGCCCGATCACCTGATGTAATTTTTAATGCACTTCATGGTGTTGATAGCAAAAAGTTTATCAATATAATTATACTATTCAAGTCAATAAACAAGTTAGGTCAAAAAGCTATTTAATAATAACAAAGTAGTCATACATTTCCTAAAAAGTGTAATTTATTAGATTAGCCTAGAAATACATTTAGGCTATTAATTAATTGATTTAGCTTAATGTTAAAGTTACGCCGCATTGCTGTGTTTTATAACGTGTGCTTTTCGTTTTATTAGGCCTACTTTTGTGTTTAATATAGTCTATGAATGCAAATGTTCTAAAATATTTTACGTCAGGCAGCTGTATAGCCTAGTTGTGTGCATGTATGGCCAGTTTTGGAAAGATTACTTACAAATGCAGTTTATTACTGAATACAAATAACATGATAATTGTCGAGTAACGTAGCCAATATCAGAAAAAAAGTATTAGCCTACCTCTTCGAGTTCACATCCTAGACTAGCCTACTGCCATGTGAATTTTCTCAGTCAAAAGTAGGCTATTTTTAATTTCCTGTCACAGTGTTTTTACAAAAGAGCAGAATGTAGACTGTTCGAGAGGTCGGGGTTTATTCATATAATCTTGATTTATTTATTTAAAAAATTGTGTCATGCTGTGTCTGTGTGAGGACTCTAGGCAGTGCTGTCGGGCGGTGCGGAGCGCAAGCTGACGCGCGGCTGCTGCTGTTGCTGTTGCTGTGAACCGAAGGGATGTGAGACACGCGCCCTGTACGAGAGAAGAGACAGACAGGTCTCCTGACAACATCCAACGGACAGGACACCTTCTGATTCTCCGCCTGAGAAAAAGAGGAGTAGCAGGTACTATGTGGCCGCGTTGTGGGTGCGCGCGTGCGGCTCTGAGCGCGCGACAATGTAAAAGACAGCGCGCGTACGGATTCTGCGGCAGCTGTGATCGGGAATAACTGGGATTGGAAAACTCAGCGGGGCATGGAAAACCACGCTGATCACTGAGCAAATAATCAACCAGACAATCATTTGCAGACGTATTCATTGTGTGCGCCTCCAGGCGCCTGGTTCTTCGATCGATAACCACAGTGGAAGAGACGCACAGAGCATTTGAATGCGAATTTACACTCAAGGGGTTCCGTAGTTTCTGCCCTGCTCAATTCAAAGCTGCTGGAAAGACCTTACAGTCAGGTAAGCCGCCAATATACAAGTTTATCATGCCGTCAAACGGCAAGAGTGTAAGGGACTGACTAATGGTGACGTTTTAGGAGCAAAGTGAATTAGAGTCCGCATCTTCAGTGTTCATATGTCAGCTATGTTGCACCGTCAACTTAGTCTTCTGTTTTTTTTGTTTTGTTCATAATATCTTAATTTTCTTCATTTCTTCACCACCCTTTAGGTGTAGCCTATTAAAACCGTATGCATAACAGTGAAAGGCTGCAATAATATTAGAAAATGTTGTATACATTTTTTTTTAGATGAAGTAGCCTACATCAAGTCACACTGCAGGACACTCCTGTGACTGTCTGACAGTCAGATGTGTTGTATTCATCTAACATTGGTTTCATTGCCATTCATTGCCAAAAACCAATGTTTTTTTACAACTTAAATGCCATAAAATACTCCATAGAATAGAACTCTGAATACTTTTTTTTTATAGATGTATTAAATAGCTACATACAATGAATATATATATATATATATATATATATATATATATATATATATATATATATATATATATATATGCGTTGTCAAGCCATTACAATTTATTTTTTTTTTTGCTGTAAATTAAGTGTTTTTTTTTTAAATTTAATTAATTTTCTTTAGCTGTAGTTCCAAAGATCCAAAATACATAGGGGCATTGCCAAGACATCTGAAAATAATTGCTAACAACCCCAGTATAGGATGTAATACAAAAGTAATTTTGTAAGATCAGGGTTCCAATATACTATAGATATGGCATATCAGATTATATAACTTTAATATATGAAATATGCTGGGTTTCTGACCATTTTCGCCCTTCTATCAGCATAGAGCTTAGACATAGATTTTACTGTTACGTGTATGCTAACTTAAGTTTCAAAGGAAAAAATGAACATGTCCTTTGAACTGACACTCTACCCAAAAGGCGGATGGACTATTGTGCTGGTGATATAAATGTATTTATTCATAAAGACATAATTCATAAGTCTTTGTTGCTGTAACAGGATCAGTGTTTTGACATCAGCGCTGCTTTGTATGAGCTCAGGTGCTTATGTTGAAGAAAATCCTTTATCATCAGATACTCTAATGCTGTGGGATGTTCAGAACAGAGAGTTGTACTCTTTGTGTCTCATGAACCTAATAATATTGGTATTAAATATACTCAAGAGCCAGTTACAGAATTTCCAAATGAAATACATATCATAGATAGTTCTCAACTCCAAGAACAAGTGGGCCCTTTCACATTTACAAGTGTCTGGATGTCTTGCGTGTCTCTGTAACTAATTTGGGTGCGGTTGTGTGGCGCTTGACTTGTAACAAGGTTTAATAACTCGCTACTGTCTGAAATGCCTCTCTGCAAATTAGAAGCACAGTGTGTGTTTTATGATTCTGTTTATTCTCAGTCACTGAGATGCGGTTGCCATAGTGAGTTGCCCTCTTTATACTCTCTAAACACATATCCCCAGATTCTACTAGAACATTGATTTATTTTTTTTATCTTTTACTGAAATGTAAGATGGTTCTCCTCTCTTTTAGCCTCTCTGTCTATCTTTGTACTTGTGCCCTTTAAGTGCTAAAATACATCTATATTTTAACCAATCGCTCTCTGTTAATATGTCATTTCTGAAAAGCATTTTCTGTGCAGACCATTGTTAAAGATAACTTTTCCATGCTCCAAAGGAGTGCCAAACCAAACCAGCAAAGATAAAACGGAGAGAAGTAATGAAGCCGACATGAATCTTCAAACAGCTGGGGGGTATTTTAGTTTGCATAAGAGAACAAAGGTTGGTGCTTTATTAGATTGTTTCCTATATGCATTTCAATTCTAATGTTCCGGAATTTTAGAATTTCCACATTAGATAAGTAGATTGCAATTTCTATGTATTTTTAAAAATATTTGTTTTACATAACTGACCAGCTGCAAGGCTGCGTTGTGCTAATCGTTGTGTTCATCATAGATTCAGTGCTCTGGGCTGTTATTTTTTTATGCGTTCAGTGGCGTGTGAGATTAATTAGTCTGTGTATCTGGGAGTTATGAAACTCCTCTGATCAGAGACTGTGTTGTGTTCCATGTGACTTGTTATTGGACACAAAGCACCAGATTTACCAGAGTCTTTAGGACATGTTGGATGTTTGCACATGTCATTTCAATGACCATATCAGCGAGACTGTAAGACCTTCTGTCATAAACTGGGTGCTCTATTTTCAAAGTGGAGCACTACATTTTTATATAAGATTCCTTCCATTCATAACATGTACATTTAAAAGAATGTAAAACAGTTCAAATGTATCAATAGTGTTTTTTCGGGATTTCAGTATTGCATTCCAACATCTTTTAAAGGGGGGTCTAATACTATTTCATTCATTCTGACTTGTTTACACTTTTCTAGAGTTGAATTATCAAGCTAATCATAGCCAAAAAAAAAAAAAAAAATGAGTTCGATGTATGACAGAGCATTTCTGTGCCAAATACACTCCTTCCGGATTCGATTTTGGAAAGTTTGAGTTTTGGAAAAAAAAAATCGAGTATGGGCCTGTGTGAGGTCATAATAGGCAGAATTGCTTGTATGGACACTTCTCCCGGATAAGCGCATGCGGAGCACGCACACATCAGCAAGCTTGGTCCGGGTTATGGAAGCTGTTGGCAGCAGTGGCATTTTGTTTTTAGACCACATAATCAACAATGTCACTTAAGAACTGTGTTTCTGGTTGTGAGGGAAAGATAACCTTGTTCAGCTTACCAGATAACCCAGCTTTAAGAAAACTGTGGATGCAGTTTGTTTTTCTCTGTCAAGTTGAAAGAGTGTAACTGTCAAATGTCTTTGTTTGGTTGGCAATATATAGTGTTAACAACACAAAAACAAAATAAAAAGTTATCCAGGGAGGGATAATTCCAGAATGTATTGTGCAAGTGTGTTTTAGCTCCTCCCACTGCACTACTCAACGAGTCCGGCTGTTTTTGGAAAAATACAGGTGTATCTGTCTTTTATGAATATGATAAAACTAAAGACTCTTTGGAGATATGAAGGATGAATACTACTCTATAGGTACTCAAGATTAACATTAGATTGGCTGAAACTGTGTGTTATACCCCCTTCGTTTCATACTTCATTTAGTTGGTACAATAGTTGGTAAATGCAATCTCTTGTCAATTTCATATTTTAGGTTTTGTCTCAGCATCAGGTACTCTCAATTAATCAAGGGCGCTTAATTACTTTAAAGCAGTCAATTAAAGTCTAATATGTATTTAGAATTCAGACTCTAGTCATTAGTCATTGTGTTTAAATTTGACACTGCAACATTTTATTTTAGTTTGTGATCAACTGCTGTTGCTCGTATTGCAGCTCTTTGTCTATTCAGCACTGAACTTATTCAGAATTTTTTTTTTCAGTTCTGCTCGACTGCTCAGAAATAAACTGGTAGCCTATTTTTGTTCTGAAAGTGTTCCACAGTTAAGGAACTAAATCAGAATTTAACAATCCAGTAGAGGAAATCAATCTGCTTTTCCTGGGGGGTTGTAATTGCTGAGTGCACATTGGATGTCATATTGAACTTTATCCATGTGTCTGGCCAAATGTGGAACAGACATGGCTACACTATCATGATGTGTCTCTGCAAGATCGGAGACAAACCAAATTTAAGCCATTTTTTTCTAAATTGGGCTATTTGCCATTATAATAAATGGTTTATTTTATGGGTAGATGTGTCACATCTAAGTTTTCAGTAAGTTTTGTCTAACATTGGAATATAGCTGCCATCCATTAAAAAAGTAATAACACTGACAGCGTTTTCAAGGCTGTTTACACCTGTATTTAGTACTGACCACTTGTAATAGAGTCATTCAAGACGTTAACCATTTCCGCACCATTGATGAGCACTTCCCTGCCAAAGACGGGGCGCATTTACGCATGTTCTGAAAGAGTACTGAATCTCCTGATCAAAACACAAGCTAAGAAGATGCAGAAATGAGAGATAGCCTATGTAATCATATGCATATGAAAAATAACATGATCAACATTGCATTTAACGGCATATAAATCAAAACTGCCTAATGTTACAGAATTATTTTATTTTTTTAAATAATCAAAAACGGTGGCGAGGAGCAGCCAACATTAAAAAATAAAATACAAATGCTGGCAGGAAAAGAGTTAATAGCAGATCTTAACAGGGCTACACTGCCATTCATTTCCAAAGAGTTTGTTTTTCAACAGCAAGTCTCTGGTCAAAATTAGAAAGATAATAAAAGATCATATATCTTGTTTGTAGCAATCGTCGCCTGAGCTCTGTGATACTTCCAAAGGTTTCTCCTTGATTTATCCTTTATGGATTTTGCTGTACTGTATTCATCACTTTACTCTTAATTTCCTGTTATCAGTGTGCTGAGTGTATGAGTTGAAGACTTACTGTCTATTGCTGAACTTTCTTCTTGACCTTGGCAGAGTTGAAGTTGATTGCATTGCTGCAGATTTGTGTCTTGGCCTGCATACAAATATGCATGTCTTAAAAATGTTTCATCATGAGATTTCCTTGCTTAAGATGACGAGACATATGCCCTGCGTCCAAATATGCATCCTTCCATATAATCGGTGAAAAACTATATCCGAGCTGAGTGGTGTGTCTGAATTCACAGTATTCATAAAATAGTTGGCGACCAAGTATCGGGTGACCATACTACTTCTGGTGAGATTCTGAAGCGTGCAACTGGATCTCCATGGGAGATGACATTGACAATGACAACATGGCATATATAGCACGTTCAAATTTCTTTCAAACTACACGCATTCATGCTATCACTCTAAAAAATGCTTGGTAAAAAACAACCCAATGTTCGGTCAAATATGGGCTAACCCAGCAGTTGGGTTGTTTTAACCCAGCAATTGGGTTGTCTTAAGCAAACATTTAACCCAACCGCAGGGTTAAAACAACCTAACTGCTGGGTAGTCCATTTTTGACCCAACATTGGGTTAAAACAACCCAGCATTTTTTGTATATAGAACATACTATATACAGTATGCCGTTTTAGGCACAGCAATATATTTACTGTATAATTGACATTTCACTAATGCAATTTAGAACTGTCTTTACCCATGAAGAGCACTGCCTTAAAATTTGCCAAAGAAGTTGCAAAAATAGGTTATCTTAGGTGGCAGCATAATTACTTTTTGTACACTTTTGGAACAGCCTTCACTTTGTGATTGTGCATGTGATGCTCACTATGTTTTGGAACAGAGCTTGAATTGTTGGTTACATGGATATTAAAATCAGATATTGCATTTATTGTATCTTCAAAGTTTAAGGGAGGGGTAGTGGAAGTGTTATTATCTTTCTTTGATCATCCCTGTCCTCTGCTTGACCAATCGCTGAGGCACAGCATCACTGTGAGATGAAATCATCTTGAGGAAGATCACACTAAGCTCTGAGTTGAACTCAAAGAAAATGATGTTTGCGTTTAAGATGCCTGGGCTGTCAGAGGATGTGCAGTCATGCCAGCATAAGCATAAATCTGTTGTTAATGCTTGGCACAGAAAATGGGTTTTAATTTAGAAAATTCAACAGCTTTACCTTACTGGCACTTTTAAGCACTGCTTGAGTTTACTGGCTGTTCAGAAATGTGTTATTTTTCTGATGGTAAAATAACCTACTTTTTTCCTATTCCAGCATAAAGGGTTAGTTCACCCAAAAATTAAATTTCTGTTATTAATTACTCACCCTCATGCTGTTCCAAACCAGTGAGACCTTTGTTAATCTTCGGAACACAAATTCAGATATATTGATGAAATCCAAGAGCTCTGACACCTCCATAGACAGCAATTTAATCAACACTTTCAAGGCCCAGAAATTGTAGTAAAACATAGTTTAATAGTCCATGTGACTCTGGTGGTTCAAACTTAATGTTATGAAGCGACAAGAATACTTTTTGTGCGCAAAAAACAATAAAAAAATAATGACTTCAACAATTTCTTCAGGTCTGTGTCAGTCTTTTATGTGCAGTTTAGGTTGGCCAGCTCCTGCGTCAGCATCATACGCATGCGTCCTGATGCTCACGTGAACAGCTTCTGACGTAACTTGGAATCGCTGTACTGTATTTACGTCAACAGCGTAGGAGACTGACACAGACGTGAAGAAATTGTTGAATAAAGTCGTTATTTTTGTTAGTTTTTTTGTGTTTGGAACAAAGAGACCTATGATATAACAATTTTTGTTGTAATTGATTATAACCCTTTAATATGCAGAGACAAATTTATTTGTAATAGTGAACCATTTATAGGTTAATGTACTCAAGAAGCATACACACTGTGGCTTGTTTTGTTTGAGAATCCCGACCATCCCATCATTCAAGATTCAAGATTCAAGATTCAAGAGTTTTAGATTCAAGATTCAAGAGTTTTATTTGTCACATACACAGTTATATACAGAATATACAACTGGCAGTGAAATGTAAACAGGTCCGCTCTAAAGACAGTGCAAATAACAGTTACAAGAAAACACAAGAGGAGATTAAAATAGAAATAGAATAAAATAGAATAAAAAGTACTAAACATATGTAGAATTATAAATAATCAAGTAAAAGATAAAAAATAGGAAATAAAGATAAAAAATAAGTGGAATATGATAAGTGGGATAAACTGTAGACTTAAATAGCTGGTTAGCATAAAAAATATATATATAAAGTATAATGTGCAAACAATAGGTATAATGTAATGTGCAAACAGAAGTATAATGTGCAAACAGGTTTATAACAGGTTGTTACACAGTAACAATAAGAACATAAAGTGCAGTGCAATGACAGTATGTGGATGTTAATGTTAAAACCGGATGTTTATGTGTGTGGGTGAAGTGCAGTCACGTGACTGAGTTCAGGAGTCTGATGGCCTGGGGGAAGAAACTCCTCCTGAGCCTTTCAGTTTTTGCCATCAGGCTTCAGCGCTTACCAGATGGCAGCAGGGTGAAATGAGAGTTCGCAGGGTGGGTAATGTCTTTGATTATTTTAGTAGCTCTACCTCTGCAGCGTTTGGTGTAAATGTCCTGCAGAGGCGGGAGAGCTGACCCTGAGATGCGCTCGGATAAGCGCACCACTCTTTGCAGGGCTTTGCAGTCATGACTGGTGCTGTTCCCGTACCACGCTGTGATGCACTGAGTCAGGACACTTTCTATCGCCCTCGATAGAAAGTTTTCAGGATATCTGGTAAAACCCTGAATTTCCTCAGCTGGCGCAGGTGGTACAGTCTTTGCCTGGCTTTTTTCACCTGTGCCTGGATGTGTGCAGTCCAGGTCAGGTCCTCGGAGATGTTCACACCCAGGTATTTGAAGCTGTTCACTCTCTCTACCGGTGTCCCGCTGATCATGAGAGAGTATGACCGTTGCTGTCTCTTCCTGAAGTCCACAATCAGTTCTTTGGTCTTGCTAACATTCAGAGAGAGACAGTTGTCCTGGCACCATGATGTCAGTTGCTCCACCTCGTCCAAGTATGCCGTCTCATTGTTGTTGGAAATGAGACCCAGGACAACAGTATCATCAGCAAACTTGATGATAGAGGTGGAGCTGTGTGTGGACAAACAGTCATGGGTGTAGAGAGAGTAGAGCAGGGGACTCAGCACACAGCCCTGTGGAGCTCCCACACTCAGGGTGATGGAGGTGGAGGTGAACTGGCCTACTCTCACCGCCTGGGGTCTGCCAGTGAGGAAATCTTCAATCCAGAGGCAGAGAGAAGAATTCAGGCCGAGATCCAGGAGTTTGTGTGTTAGCTTAATGGGAACTATGGTGTTAAAGGCTGAGCTATAGTCAATAAATAGCAGCCTGACGTAGTTCCCACTTTTGCTGTCGATGTGAGTGAGGCAGGAGTGAAGGACGTGAGAGATGGCATCTTCAGTCGATCTATTGGGACGATAGGCAAACTGAAGAGGGTCCAAAGTGTCAGGAATGGAGGAGCAAATGTTGTTTTTAATGAGTCTCTCAAAGACCTTCATGACTATAGATGTGAGAGCCACTGGACGATAGTCATTTCAAAAATTAGAAAAATTTTTGAAAAAAATTTTTACAAAATCAGCTCAGCAAATTGTGAGTTTGGGGCTGGGCAATCAGTTTACTCGACCAGTGTTAGGACAGTGGAAATTTTTTGGGAAACTTGTTTGAAAACAATCACTTTTTTGTGCAATTGATGCTAGTGATGTGAAAATGGCTCACTTCTGCCCATTACCTATAGTTGTTATGGACCACACTCCCTCATTCGGACAGCATTATCAACAAACAATTAGGGATGAAAATAAGACTTTGTGATGTTATTTCCTCTATCTCATTTCATCCATAGAGAAAAGATAATCTATTGAGCTTTTTTTGATCTGTTACAAGGAAAGCCTGAAGAATGGGTTGACTGCAGAGCAGCCATATACATCTCAGCCAGATTTTCAGCTTAGTCCCGGATTATCAGCAACACTGGGCTTTTTCAGTAAATAATACTCAAGTAATCGCTGTTTGGACAGGTGGTGGGATATGAGAGAACAGAGCAATATTTTCTTTCTTTTTTCTTCTTTTTTGCCTTTGTTGGCCGCCTGAATTTTTTGTTATACTAATACATGTTATTTTGTTATACTAATGCAGCTTTGTAAATGTATAATATTTCATTAAATTAATACATAATTGGCAGTGTCCCTGCTAACCGATTTCTTGCATTTTCTTTCATATTTCTCATAGCGCTCATTGGTCACATATTCAATTAATTTCAGCTTAAATAAATGTTTTATGTCCGTTTGTTAAGTGCATCAGGTCCTGATCACTTACCACTCATCAAGGTTTATTTTTTTCAATAATGATGGGCTGACTGGATGTTACATGTATGTTATGAATGTTAGAATGTTTGAAGCTTACATAATTTACACATACCTCATGCATAACTTTTTATGAATAAATCAGTTAGCAGTCAGGCCAGTTGTTCTAATGTTTTGCTTCTTAATTAGCTTCGGTTTCAAAACATGATATGTAAAAAATAAAACATCTGGCCAGATGTTTTAAATCCTCTGTGACTGATACATAAGAACTTTCACATGCTCACTGGAATTAACTACAGGGTGCAGTCAGGAGAGGTATGTGTGTGTTCTTGTGAAGGTGTGAGCAGGGGGTGTTTGAAAGCTGTTCTCCAGATGCTTCTGTGTCTATCTTTTGTCAACCTTTTACAACTCTTAAGCCATGACTATTTTTTTTACTGCATGGATGATGAACTTTAGGTTGGTTTGATTAATGACCATGTTATGGCACTCTCTGGGGGGGACTGAGAATCTAGCTGTTTTAGATCAAAATAGAGAATGGATTAGCACACTGGAAGAAGGTCACATAAAGATACAAGGGTAGACAGTATGAACAAATTCTCGAATTTTTTAGTAAATTTATATAAATCTAATGGTGTACATCAAGGCTATAACCATGTCTTATTGGTTTATTTAAAGGATTAAAGGGATTTAACACTTTCCCCGCCAGTGTTAAAAAAAAAGGTTGCCAGCCACTGCCAGGGTTTTTGCTCGCTTTCACAAATGTAATGACCCATAGAATATTTTGTTGTATGAATATCTGAGCATGCAATATGTCAAAAGAAAGAGAATACCCTATGCTTTTGAACAAAACAAAAAACAACAAAAAATGCTGTGAAAATCAAAACATTTTTAGGGACTACATCCAGATCAGATTCAGAGTGATGATCAAACACAGATGGACTAGATTGAGTCCATCAATGCCCCTATTGCTTTTCCTATAGTTCGTCCTGGGTCGACATTTCATTCAGTAACATTAGATAGTTTTGATTTATATGATGTTTAATGTTGATGATCACATTATTTGCATAGAATATTGCTTATCGTATGTGCTTGTTTTATACTGTCTTCTTCGCCTGTGTTTTCAGGAAATTCTGTACTTATTCAGAAGATGCTAATAGCACCCCAGCATATAACAGTAAAAACACGGAAACCCGTTTGGCGGGAAGCATTTTCTCTCAAATAACCATAAAAATTCTGTGTTTGGCGGAAAGAGTTAAGGAAATTAAGAAAAATAAATGAGAACGGTAAAAGTTCCAGTTCTAAAGTAAAATGTTTTGTAGTTTGTATTAGTATTGTATGAGTATTGTAGTTATGAAGTAAACTGTTTAAAAATTAGTTTATATGACGGTTCTAAAAATAACATTATTTTATGTATTTGGTGTAATGCAATGTGTTTTTAGGTTAAAAAAGTCATTATTTTACACATACTTAACATTATTCTTGCTTCTCTATGCCCCTCCTTTCTGAAACGTGTTGATTTTTACAAAGCTCATCGCTCAAGTGTGGTGTGCTCTGATTGGCCAGCGATCCAGTGCATTGTGATTGGCCCGTGTGTGACATAAATGTCACGCTCCTTACCATACAGTATTTTAAACATCAGCTCCCAAAGCAATATTGACAGAAGATAATGTCAATTATACCATATCAATTTGAGCCTGAATCTGATCCGGAAAATGCGGATGACCAAACTGATCGATCAACTTTGCCAGCGCGACTGGACCAGAACATATCAGATTGGTAAATTTGCATTTGTTATCGTAGAAACGATAAACAAGCGCTACTCTATACTGCTCAAAACTCGCGTTTGAATAGTCATAAGCAAATTCTTAAAAAATAAAAACATACTTATAGGCTGTGTCTGTGAGTCAGAAGCGCCAGACTGTACTTCCAAAGATTGCCCCACTTTTTAGAATCAGCCACATGTGCTCTCCCAGGTGCTAGAAACAGTCCTCCGAAAAATGCGCAGCACACAGTCGAATATTTAGGTTATACAGTATTGTAAATCAAGTTTAAGCACTGTTTTCTAATTGTCCATTTATTTGGAAGGCTAACGAAAAACACAACATCTCAACGACATGGTGGTGCGAGCGGCAACAATACTACAACGTGAATAAAAGTTACCCCTTCTTTCTTTGTGTATACATTTGTGCGGTGTTATGAAACTATGACCCCACATACTGACGTAGATTTGTGGCGGCGTGCTTGTGCTTGAAGCTTGTGTGTCAAGCGTTTTAGGAAGTTGTGGCTGAGCTTTAAAGGTTTATAACTCTGCAGATCTTATACATGCACAAACAGCTACATAACACACTAAAAAGAAAGGAAATCAAGACATCGACTCCTTTAAATATGCACACACTCACTTTCATTTTCGTCTGCCTTATATTGAATCACTTGATATTACAGTTGGTCACTGAAAGTTTTTAGATAAATACACATTACGAAGCACTCTTTCAGTGCTAACGTGTCGTGTTGGAATTTACACTTACAGTAAGCCCTGATTTCTTTAATTTGATGGGCCGTCTCAATTATTCTGACAGCGACGAGCACTGCTAGACCGCTGGGTCAGACCAACCTAAAACATTTTACATTTTACATTTACATGGCATTTTGGCCATTTCTAATTATGCTGAAGGACTAGTCCCTGGTGGTTACAGCCCTGGTGTACATCACAATATAGTTAATATAGGGATTTGCAGAAGATAAAACAATGTATAGTGGTTCATAAAGTTCACACTGGAATAAATGGGACCCTGTAAAGATTTAGGGTGTGCTTGGCAGTCTGACCAAAACATCACATTCATTTTATGTTAACATAATGGTATACATCTCAAAATAGTTAATATAAGGAATTACAGAAGACAAAACAAGCTATGCATAGTGGTTCATAAAGTTCAAAGTGAAATTAATGGGACCATGGCCAGGCTAATTATAGGCTTTTTGACTTTATCGCACATAACCAAGATAAAGAGGCTGGCTGCTGACAGTTAGAGATTTATAATGGTGCACTAATGGTGTCATGGCTATTATTCAAGGTCAGTCTGTTGGTCTGCTCTTCGTGATGGAGACCTGACTAATGCAGACAGCTTCCACGGGAGCCTTGAACATTGGGTAATGATCTTGAATTGTTGAAGGAGAATGTGTCATTTTTCCAGCAAAGAGTCTCAAGGACTGTAAAAGAAGGAAATAGAGTACTTGTCCAAGGAGAAGTCTTTATGAAGCAGCTTTGTTTGAGAGACTAGTGGTTGATATTACATGAATTAATACATTTGGTTAATTGAAATCTATAGATTCATTAACTAATTCAGTTAGTTACAAACCATCGGTTTATCAGATATCCTTCAGTAAGGCAGCCATCTCAAACTCTTTTTCAGTCTCTTTATTGAAGGGTAGACTGGTTTCTGAATGAGACCCAGGGCTGGGATAATGAAGAACTGATTGTGTGTGAGAGACACAGAGGACCCTGAGAAAGACGCTCCTGAAAGGGAGAGCAAATGAGAATAATAGGGACTTAAAAGTGGTCTTGAGATAACATTCACCATGTCAGTATGCTTGCAGCAAGCAATAATTACCCACTGGGAATGGCAGACCTGTGCTTGTTCGACAGTGAACTCTTCAGTCGGCTCAAAGGACGGCCTTTGTGGGTGTGTGTGAACCTGAGAGGGTGGCTGTACACAGGGCCACCTCACTCTGGGGTCCTGCCAATGTTCACTCCCCACTTTCAATCCAATCAGGATGTTGGATGAAATTACCAACCACAATGGCGGCAATGTGAGATCAACTTTCACCAATGGAATGGAATAGAACGGAATGAAAATGAATGGAAGTAAATGGCTAGGAATGGCACTCTGTATAATGGGATGAAAGAGAATAGTGTGCAACACATTACGTGTAACAATAGAATGCAATGGAGGGAATGGAAGGAAATAAATGAGACAGGAAGAATTGTAAGATCCACTTGCACTGTAATGCACACACAGCTCTTCTGATCCGTGGAATTTAGCCATATTATGCTTAATTCCTTGAAATTAATTCCTATTCTGGTGTAATTAATGCACTCTGAGGGAGATGATCAGTGTGAGTGAACGGGAAAGATAAACAGACTGCTGCTTTTTTAGTCTTCTCCCCGAATGCTGCGTTTGCTTTATTAATGCATTCATTATGCACCTGGTAAATTACCTGCTAATGGAGCGGGATCAAATCCAAACCAAAACAACCAAAAACACTGAAATAATCAACCCTATTGACTGAATGTAATTTAGACTGAGTAAGAGCATTATTGGGAGGTCGTGGGTTGCTTTAAATTGGGGGCAGCACAAAACATTGAATGATTTGGATGATGTAAACTGTTCACAATGTCCTTAAGGGCATTTTTGCTTTTACAAATGTTACAGTAATTTGCATACATAAGCAAGAATGCTTGACATGAATATTTTTATTCAGATTCACTTCTGTTTTGAAATATTTCCCAAAATAATTGAAAGACTCTATTTAGGGGCATATCATTCATCTCGCCCTCCCTAAAGATCTGCGATGTGATCTCTCTTTAGGTTTACTGAAAGCAGTGGCTGTAGATATCGGAATCGTACTATTTGCTAATAAACTTTAAAGTTTATAACATGTTTTTTTCTTTCTCTTTAGTCATTGGTGGAGTCCAATGCGCACGTAGCTGTCTCAGACGAGTGTTCCACACCCCAAATCCGAATGCTTTCCATTCCAGTGAAATCAAAGAATGCAATCAACAGGTTTGTGCAGCATTTAGAATTGAGAATACCAGAATTTCAGCCTCCATTGCCATCAGTGTCATTTTCTCTCTCAAGAGCCATAAAAGGTACTAAAGACGTCGTTGCAAAGTCCATCTCACTACAGTGGTTCTACAATAATTTTACGAAGCGACGAGAAGTTTTTGAGCGCAAAAAAACCCTAAATAACGATGGCCAATTTCAAAACACTGCTTCCTGAAGCTTTGGAGCATCATGAATCAGAGTATTTATTCATGATTCAGATCGCTTGTCAAACTGATTCGATACGCTGATTCATAATGCTTTTATTGGTCTTGAGAGAGGAAAGTACATCGATGCCAATTGAGGCCTTTCTGAGCCTTCGGATTTCAACAAAGATATCTTCTTACGGGTGTTGAACAACATGAGGGTATGTAATTAATGACAGAATTTTCATTTTTGGGTGAACTAACCCTTTAAGCGTATATTTTAGTCAGTCCTATGATGACAGCTGATTTTTTTTATTAGCCATTACTAACAGTAAGCCACAGTCTTCAGTGTCACATGATCCTCCAAAAATCATTCTTGATTTGGTGCTCAAGAAACAATTCTTATTATTTTTAATATTTAAAACTTGGGCTTCTTAATATAGACTTTCGCTCAAACAATAGGGCATGTCGCTAGCAATGCCAAGGTCATGGGTTCGATTCCCAGGGAACTGACAAAAATGTCAAATGTGTGCTTTGAATGTCGCTTTGGATAAAAGTGTCTGCTAAAATGCATTAATGGCTATATTTTTGTGGAAACGTATCTCTTTTAGGATGCTTTGAAAAGTTAAAAAGAACAGCATTTAATTAAAGTTTTGTACGATTTTAAATGTCTTAACTGTCTGTCACCTTTGACCAATTGAATCTTTGACCTTGCTGAATAAAAGTATTAATTTCTTTTAAAAACTGAGGGCCACATTCACTTACAGTTTGCGCCAGTGCAAACCCTCTTTTGGCATTCAACTACTGTCAGGATTTACTTTCACGCAGTGAGACATTATTGCTGAAAAGGATAACAGTTGTTTTTGCGGCTGAACTTATTGCATATGCACTTGTTGGAGTTTACCTTAAGATGCAAAATTTATGGGAGGATTTACATAATTTACATAATTAACTGGTGTTTGCGCCATTATTTATCTCCCAAAAAACACATCTTAAACCAGATGCTTGGTTGTAGATTGTGTTAGTCATTATTGAATTGATTCAGCTTTTTTGTGTTCTGTGTTTCTGTGTTCTTTAATTTGTGTATCATCAGGAGATCAGATGCAGAACTTTCACACTCCACAGCACTGTTCTGGAATTGCACACTCTTGCTAATTTGCCCTGTTTAGTAAATCTGGGCCTTTGGGTCTTACAGACCCTAAACTTTTGAATGGTACAAGCCACAACAGCTCATCCTTCAGTTGAGGGCTTAAGCCCCCCAAATTTGCCCTGCCATTAACAGTCCTTATTCATAAAAAAGGGCTACATTAGGATTGAAGGTAAATAATCAACTCATCCTGCACAGCTCATCCTGCAGTCGGGAATTGTTTCATCCCATGTCACCATATACAAATAAGTCAGTAGCACTCCGTTTAGCAGCGTTAACACAGTGTTTTATAAACAGGATTTTAGATTTACTCTATTGAGACTACAAAAAATGTAAACCTCTGTGGTGGCAGTGTGTCTGTGGTCTAATGAGTCAGTCTTCGCTTACACTGGTATGAGGCATTTCTCATATCTTTGTTGAATGCGTTTACTTTGGACATCATCAAGCACTTTGCTCCTGCCAGAGAAGAGAGCTTAAACAATGCTGTCAGGCACATTAGGAATGTCAACATCTATCCCTGCATGTCAGGTGGGGGGTCTGGCTTTTAGTGAAGTAATGGGTACGAACAAATGTGATGAGCAATTATTCTGTCGACAAGAGGAATCTTATCATTTCAGCATTGTTGAATAAACCTGCTGAATAAACACAGCTCAGGATAATAAGTCAAAAATGGCCAAAGTGGGCTGATCTGACAACTCATGGTGATGGTCAGGTCAGATAATAAATCACAATTTAATCTCAGATTTGAACTTATTGCCCCAGCTAATGTATTAATACATTTCTTCAGATGAATATTTTATATAATAAAAGCATTTTAGCAACAGCAAGCCTTTCTGCCACATCTCTCAAAGGAACCCGCAGTCATTTCTTTCTCATGCAGGCACCTTTCTTCTCCTTCGCCCCTCCCGTTTGTGTTCTTCCATTCTTCTCGTAGTTCACCCTACTTCTGCAATTTATCTTCCGCCCACTCTCTCAAGACTCACCAGCTCTTTGTCTTGTTCTCGCTCTCCTTCGTAGTCTTTTTTTCTCTTGCTCTCTCAGCTCATTTTTTATTCATATTCAGAATGGTTTCTGAAAGGAAGAACGGAAACTTCACTGCTGCATGCAGGCGTTTAGCAACAAGGACATTTGCAGCGCATACCCACTCACAGGCGCTGACAGACGTCTTTTTGTGTGCATGTACGCAAGCCACATAGCCTTCGAGCACTCTTTTTTGTTTTGTTTTTTTGTTTGTCTCTGTCTCTTCATCAATGGCATTAAAAGGATAATTTATGAAAAATTATTTATCACCCTCATGTCATTTCAAACATGTTTGATGGCCTTTCCTTTTGTGGAATACAAAAAGGGAAATTGCTGACTCTTTCCTATGCAGATAAAATTAATCGGATGCTTTCAAGCTTAAGAATAGGTTGCAAAAGCATAATAAAAGTACGATAGAAGTGTATTATACGTATTCAGTTACTTCTGAAGTCATTATATAGCATAGTGTGAGAAACAGACCAAAATGTCATGTTATAGATAAATGATAAGACCAGATCATTGAGTCGACAGTCATTCCAGGGGTATCACTAGAAACATTTTACTGAAATACTGCTATACCCTGCTAAAATATTGCTGAAAATCTTGTAAAAATCATTTTACCTGATAATATTTTAATAATCATGCATGTGTTTTCTATCAGCTGTTTAGAACCAATGATGCCAGATTGTGAATGAATCAAACTTTTAATCTAATCGGTCGAACGGTTTTACAAAAAGGTCCGAAAATTGTTTCTGATTCAGTTAGATTTATTCAAACAGTTATTGATATTTCACACCATAATAGTAACAGGATATTTCAATATAAAGAAAACAAAAGGGCACCGATATTTACCTTCATTGTAGGAAACAGATCTTGTCTTCGATCATCTGTCAGCGACGAAGCAGCTCTTTATTACATGTGAAGCTTGAGAATGAATCAGATACTCAGTAAGTACTGATGATGAAAGGCGAGAAATTGCTTGTTCAGTCTGATTTGTGGATCAGATCAATAGGCTCATTGAAAAGATCAGACTCAAAAAAAATAATTTGTTCTTGAATTGGAGATTTTTTCTTCCCTCAGTTGTCAAGGAGAGGTATAGAGTAATGTCATCCGATTTTCAGTGAACAGTGACACACAAAACTATAATATCTTTATAGTGCTTTTGTGTCCTTTTGAAGTTTGACAGCTTCAGTTCCTGTTCATTGTATCTGCATGGAAAAAAGACCATGCAGTTCATTCCTTTCAGAAATTCTCCCCTTTTGTGTTCCACAAAAGAAAAAGGAACGACATGAAGGTGAGTAAATGATGAGAGAATCTTCACTTTTGGGTGTACTAACCCAATAACATTAAAAGACTCAGTAATAAAAACCTTCTTTATTTGTTTCTTGGTTCTCTGTCTCTCAACTCTGGAAGGATTTGAGAGACACAGTGCTCTCCTGACACACATCAAGAGCCAAATTGTGTGAAATTCTCTTCTCTTCTCTTCTCTTCTCTTCTCTTCTCTTCTCTTCTCTTCTCTTCTCTTCTCTTCTCTTCTCTTCTCTTCTCTTCTCTTCTCTTCTCTTCTCTTCTCTTCTCTTCTCTTCTCTTCTCTTCTCTTCTCTTCTCTTCTCTTCTCTTCTCTTCTCTTCTCTTCTCTTCTCTTCTCTTCTCTTCTCTTCTCTTCTCTTGGCAAGGAAATAATTTGGGTGGGAGGTGAGAAAATATAAATAATGACTAATATTTGTTTTTGTGTGAAAAATGTAGATGCATACTTGAAATGATCACTTCAGCTATTAGTGTACCAATGTCCTAATTTCTCAAATTAATGAAATCATACATATTTTGGCTATCTTCATAATTTGCTTGAGGGGGAGATTTAGTTATTTTTCAGGGTTGAGTTTTTTTCTCAACCTGTTGAGAGGAGTCAGTCTAGACTAAGAGGCTTTAGGAGCAAAAGACAGACAGGATTATAGTGTCTCGCAGTCAGTTTACTGTAAAGTTTAGATGTCACATTTTACTACTTTGTGTCTTATGCTCATTTAGAATACAGTATTATTTAACTTTAAGCAGATAATTATGTTTTTTGACTAATAAACCAATTACATAAATGTACAAACTTTATTTTGTTTTTTACTATTAATTTACTAATATTTGTATACATTGCTGTATCAATTTATATACACACATTATTATATATACATTTAAATATTAGTATACATATTTTATTATATGCCTATAAAATACTTTTTAATCTGAATTATGCCTTTCACGATACCTGCACTACTATTTTAGGAACTTTATTTTATTTTCTGTATTAAAATGTCCTATGCAGCAGGTATGAGTGATATAATAATATATTATACAAAAATATTTTTTTTCTAGGGTATAATATATAAAATGAACTTAGGTAATTAATGTGGTTCAGGTAACATAATATTTGAGTTCGTTGTATTAACTAAAGATTTTTTTTTCAATTAACTTGATTTTTTAAGGCAACGGTAACTTTTTGTAGTTAAACCAACAATATTTTTATACAGTGCAGGATTACAGAGCAGGATCTGCTCCAGGCAGAAGTTCATTGGCTCTGATCTGTGTCTGTGATCTGTGTGGGTGAAAGTTTGACTGACATTTGTCAGATAAAAAAATCCAACAAATAAAACGAATCACTGGCCCATTGCTCCCTCTCCCTCTCCCTCTCCCTCTCCCTCTCCCTTCTCCCTCTCCCTCTCCCTCTCCCTCTCCCTCTCCCTCTCCCTCTCCCTCTCCCTCTCCCTCTCCCTCTCCCCTCTCCCTCTCTCTCTCCCTCTCAGATATGCAGAGGTCAGTGTATGGCAGATTTGTGTTTGTAGTCTATGCTTTTATTTTGTGATATTTCTGTGTACCAAGGATGAATGATTCCAATATTATAAGCATATGCAGTCCAAATTACACCCTAGTGAGCTTTTGTTAACCTATTAAAAAATGAATACTGTAATTTTGTATGTAGTTTGTATGAGTTGTAAAGAAATTTCATCATTAGGGTTTGGGAACAACGTCCAGGAAGGGAGAGCCACACTCCTCTGACGAAAGATCAGTGAAACGTTTTTTCCGGCTTGGCTATAGTGTGGAAAAACAGACTGTTCTTCCAAGTTAATTAATGACGCTGTTGGCCGAAGGTGACACAGGAAACACTGCTGTAGCAAACTCTGTGAGTGTGTGCGTGAGAGTTGCCTTATTCAGCTTATCTCTTGATATACATATCTAGTACATTGATTCTGCTTGCATCAATCATTGTAATAAAAACAATGTTTTTCCTAGAAGCTAAATGCGTTGTATGACTGATATGAATAAAAGTAATAAGTAAAAAATGGCCCCGGGGCAGTCGTTGTTCAATGTTTAAGGTGGTAATACTTTACAATAAGGTTTAATTTTGTTAAAATGAGTTAACTACATTAGTTACAATTAACTAACAATGAACAATACATCTACAGTATTTAAACATTTAATAAAACATTGGCTACACTTAATAAGTTATCATTTGTTAACATTAGCAAATTAATTAACTAACGTGAACTAACACTGAGCAATAAATTCTTACAGCATTTATTAACTTTTGTAAATGTAACATGTTAATGTTAATTCACAGTGCATTAACTAAGGTTAACAGATTTGATCCTCAACATTAGTGTATGTAACTTAGATTAATAAATGCTGTGTTGTACTTGTTAGTTCATGTTCACTAATGTAGTTAACTAATGGTAACAAATTAAACATTGTAAAGTTTAAATTAAAAAATATTTTTTTTGCATCTGTTAACATTACTTAATGCACAATGAGCAAACAATGTATTTTTAACATTAACAAAGATTAATGAGGTTTTTACATTGCACATTGCTCATTGCTACTTTGTGTTACCTAATAAATTAACTCATGTTACCAAATGAGACCTTATTGTAAACTGTTACCTTTAATCCCAGTCCATGCTTATGTGAGGCTTCATTGGATATATGGGGTTTAATGAGAATAACAGCAAAACATCTAATCAGTTCAATGGCCCAAACCACTGTGCTGCTCATTATCTTGATTGGAATAGCATGAGAGTTTCAGGTCAGTTATTTTTGCTATTACTTGGATGCATAGCAATCGTGCATGGGTCAGATATTTCTAGATTTATTCACTACCTTTTCTGCCTGCAGGGGTCTAAGATGAGGGCTACAAAGAAATGCATTCAATGCTCTATTTGCTAGGCCTTCAGATAGATAAAGTTCACCTTGCATGACGCATACAGTATCATATTACCTACTATTCAAAAAAAAATATATATATATATTTTAATCATAGAGACTTCTTCTTAAATATATATATATATATATATATATTTGTTTTTTTATCTACCAATTCCCACATTTTTGAATAGTAGGTATATGATAATAGATGCGCCATATATATATATATATATATATATATATATATATATATATATATATATATATATATATATATATATATATATATATATATATATATATATATATATATATATATATATATATATATATATATATATATATTTAAGAGAAGTCTCCTATGCTTACCAAGGCTGTAGTTGTTTGCTCATATACAGTAAAAACAGTAACATTGTAAAATATTATTACAATTTAAAATAACTTTTTATTTTATTTTATTATATTTTAAAATTTAATTTATTCCTGTGATGGCAAAGCTAGATTTTCAACATCATTACTCAGTCTTCAGTGGCACACGATCAGAAATAATTTCCTTCAGAAATAATTATCATATGAGGATTTGTTGTTCAAGAGACATTAATAAATAAACATTATTATTATAAGCAACATTAAAAACAGTTGTAATATTTATTTGGAAATTTTGAAAAAAGGATAGCTTTATTTTTGTAACATTTATAAATCTCTTTTAATGTATACTTTTGGAATAAAAGTATTAATAATAAAAAATAACATTTCAACCCTATATGTAGCAGATATATTTTAAGATACAAATGTGATCATTGATCATTGATTTTGTGGTAATCATCATTTAATTGTTAAGGTGCTGTACCTTTTTCCACTGTAAATTTAACTTTAGGTTTACAGTTGTAATCAAGTATATGTCTCTGCAGGTTAGTAATAGGAGTTACCTCATCAGTGGGTGTGGCCATAAACAGAGGGACGGTTTCAACTGTGTCACCTGATTTGCCCACGTCACAGTGTTGGTAGGGTTTAGGGGTGGGGTCGGGTGAAGGGGATCATTTTCATTGCGCAATTTATAAACACCCATCAGTTTGAAAACACCCACTAATTTAGAAACACCCACTCTTGTTCCGCAGTGACCTCATACTCGTTGTAATGGCATATTTTAACATTCTAAGAGCATGGTCTAAAGCACAAGTGAACTTAGGGTGTGTCCAAATCCACTTTTGCTCGTTTAACGACAGGAAAAATGGTAATTGGCATGGTCTAAAAGAGTTGCACCATCCCAGATAGCAATGAGTCGGCGGACCACCGGCGGTGATCCGGTCGGCAGTAGAAGCGTCAGAATTGCGTAATCACAATTTGACGGCGGATTCACTATTTACATGCTGGAATTTGTGAGCGGAAAGACTGAGCACTTCTCCAGAGATAATTCCTTTTCATTTTTAAAAATGTTGCTGCTGTGCATCCCTGTGTGTGTAATAAGCGGAATGTATGTGTGTTGTGCACCGGCCTATAGGTGCATTTTACTAACACGCCCTTTAAATAACACAAAAAAAAACTGCGCTATACTTTAGACCAGGTCATTTTTAGTTGCCTCAAAATAGCAACACGCCAACAATGCGCCTGAACTCACCTCATTTTCAGACCAGCATGCCCATGGCCGCACAAATGCATTTGCAATTTAAACAACGTGGCGCAGGACGTGAAAATGATTACTTGCCTGACACCATAGAACTCCATAGAACTGCAGCAAAAGTCTGTCAGATTTCCATCTTAAAACTAAAATATGTGAACAAGATGCACATTTTGGGCACTTGTGATCCATATACAGCACCTGCTGCAGTATTTCAATCACTAAAAACTTTTTTTTTTTTCTAAAACGATTTTTTAAACCGCTTAATGTGAAAAACACCATAGGGAGAGTTTCACCAATAAGGATTCAATTAAGCAAAGTTTAACGCTAATCTAGGATTTGTTGATATGGGTTTTATTTTAAATCAAGTTGTTGCACCACTTCATTTTAAACACAGATTAATTACGCAGTAAAACCATTAGAATTAAAGAGCCGATCAAGAAGAAGACGGAGGGTGAACTGACGACATGCTAAATAATCCTTATTTGTGCAACCCACCTGTAGTTGTACCCGTAGTTGTAAGTTCTGTAATGTACTAAAACAGTAATATTAAATAATCAAATTCAGTTTACACCTTTTTGATGATGCATACTATACAGGCGAGCAGATGAGCCAAGAATATGCAATGCCATTTCTTTATAACGGGTTTCGATAGAACAAATATGCTTAACGAGAATCCTTGTGTTGCATTAATATTCTGTGTTCATCTGCTTTCCTGTACAAATTATGCAACTTCAATAATGTGTATATTGAATTTGATATTTTAATATCACTGTCTTACTGCATTAATACTGAAATTACAAACCTAATATGACTGGCGGGCAATGGTGGATAGCCTTGTTTTGCCCTCCAGCAAATAATAAGCGTCACAATAAGTGTGTGATGTCACGTGAAAACTATGAATACAAGATGCAGGATTTAACTCCTAATCCAGTGAGAATTATTGGTGAGGGGAACTGAGGACAAACAAACATCGCCAAATGCACAGTTACGTATAGAATATCATGCACAATCAGTGCTATTGTACTGCACATATGTGATGGGATTACTGTTCTTTCAACCTATCTCCCTTTCGCTCTGTCCATACCTCCCTCTGTTTCCCCAGATTAATAAAAGCATGAGGATTGAGGGTAATGGACTATGTAATATTACAAAGATTACAATGATGCGCTTCTCTCCAATCCCTCAGTTTAGCTTCATTGTAAAACCCAATGCTTTTATTGTGCTGGTCATAGAAACATTACAGTCACTGTTAGGTGATGTTATAGACATTTTGTAAAGTAACAATTAGTCATACAGCAGATATTCCCTTACCTTTGCGGTCTAATACATTCTAAATATATATATATATATTTCCCCGGTGCCTATTTTTAGGCTTTAAGCAGCTAGTCTATATATATCTAATTTCCTAGCATGCAGTTTTCATGGCGTACTGTATTTCACCATTATTCTTAGGTTTTGTTTCGAGTTTTATGTATTTTCGGATGGCTGTTAAGTGCAATAGTAAAAAATATGTTTTTTTTTTAATAATTGCTTTATGCAATCAAGTATATATAGATTATTAATTTATTTAATTGTAATTAAAACCTTTTTTTTTTTTTTTTACTTGTATACTAGAGTTTTGTTGTAGACCTGAATCTGACATCAGAGTGTGAAACCATTTTCTGAACTCAAGGGCACACCAGCAGTCTGTATACAGTATTGGGGAAAGACTCACTTGTCAGGTTCTCAAAGAAGTCTCAAAGAGATTTTCACTGCTTAGATAACCCACTTCTTTTCTCACCTGCTACACCCAGGAAAATTGCCTTAAGTGGCGTGTAAACCCCAGTAGAAGGATCAAACGGAGGAGAGGAAATCCCTGTGGATTCTCACTGAGAAATTGTTATCTGGCTGCCAAATCATTTGAGCAGGCACACCAGTAATTAATTGCAGTTGGGCATAGAGCCAGTAACAGGCACATGCTAAGAGATCAGACATCCCTCTAATTAAAATGGCTGGCATGAAAATGGCAGGGTGAGGCAGCCTTTGTGTGCCTAAAACAGGCTTTAGCTATAGAGAACTCATCCAGTCAAGAGATATGATGTTAAAGGTAGGGTAGGTGATTTTCTGAGAGGCTAGCAATAGTGAGCTAACTTTGAGAGCGCTCCCCAAAGCCACGCCTCCTTCAAAACACATGAACGCGTGTAGCAGGGAGCAAACAAAAGCGTTACAAGAGGCCGTGTTAAACTACCTCATATATCAAAGTACCTAACATAATAATAACAATGAGCATAAACAACATATTTATTTTGCTGTTGATAGTGTTGTCATTGAAATGCATAAATTCAAGCCACGAACCGCTTCAAGTACAACGTCATTGTATTCGGACTGAATGCCATGATTGGATGAACATTATATGGTCTTACACATTCCACAGACGATGTACACTGATCAGGCATAACATTATAACCACTTTCAGGTGAAGTGAATAACACTGATTATCTCTTCATCACGGCACCTGTTAGTGGGTGCTATATATTAGGCAGCAAGTGAACATTTTGTCCTCAAAGTTGATGTGTTAGAAGCAGGAAAAATGGGCAAGCGTAAGGATTTGAGCGAGTTTGACGAGGGACAAATTGTGACAACTGGGTCTTGTAGGGTGTTCCCAGTCTGCAGTGGAGTATCTATCAAAAGTGGCCCAAGGAAGGAACAGTGGTGAACTGGCGACAGGGTCAAGGCTCAGTGGAGCACGTGGGGAGCGAAGGCTGGCCTGTGTGGTCTGATCAAACAGACGAGCCACTGTAGCTCAAATTGCTCAAGTTAATGCTGGTTCTGATAGAAAGGTGCCAGAATACACAGTGCATTGCAGTTTGTTGTGTATGGGGCTGCATAGCCACAGACCAGTCAGGGTGCCCATGCTGACCTGTTCACCATCGAAAGCGCCAACATTGGCCATGTGAGCATCAGAACTGGACCACGGAGGTGGCCTGGTCTGATAAATCACATTTTCTTTTACATTACGTGGATGGCCGGGTGTGTGGGCGTCTCATACCTGGGGAACACATGGCACAAGGATGTACTAAGGAAAGAAGGAAAGCCGGCGGATGCAATGTGATGCTTTGGGCAATGTTCTGCTGGGAAACCTTGGGTCCTGCCATCCATATGGATGTTACTTTGACACGTGCCACCTACCTAAGCACTGTTGCAGACCATGTACACCCTTTCATGGAAACAGTATACCCTGGTGGCTGTGGCCTCTTTCAGAAGGATATAAAAAAATGGTGCAGGAATGGTTTGAGGAGCACAACAAGTTTGAGGTGTTGACTTGGCCTCCAAATTCCCCAGATCTCAATCCAATCGAGCATCTGTGAGATGTGCTGAACAAACAAGTCCAATCCATGGAAGCCTCACCTAGCAACTTTCAGGACTTAAAGGATCTGATGCTGAAATCTTGGTGCCAGATACCACAGCACACCTTCAAGGGTCTAGTGGAGTCCATGCCTCGACGGGTCAGGGCTGTTTTGGCAGCAAAAGGGGGAATATTGTCATAATGTTATGCTTGACCGGTGTACATACATAAAAATATATTTAGACCAATTAATTTAGTTATTGCTATCAAGATGTGAAGAGACTTTCAACAAGCATAACAAAAATGCCTTTACCCTGTTCCCTGTCTTTAAGTGCAGTGCATGGGTGTAGGTTGGGGTATGAATGAACCAATGTTTTATATGTGATATTTGCATATTATGCTCATACCAAGTCTTTTTCGCAACTAAAGGCCACAGTAAGGGGAAAATATCAGCTGAAATATTGAGAAAAGGTAGTTTGTAGAATGTAAATGACTTTAACATTGTAATTTACTTGGTGAAATCACATTAAATGCATTTATTTTTATGCTGTGTAAAATAAACAAGCTGCTCAAGAACCTGAATTTAATTTAACGGTTCAAATCCTGTTTGGATGTTTTTATTCTGTGCACAAAATGTAGTTTTCTACTGATTAGCTGACAATTTCACCTGCGTAGGCAAATGTATGGTCCATCTGTGGTACATCAAATATAATGACATATAGTAAGTAAAATATGGTCAGATATGTCAAAATGTGACAGCAAACCAGAGTTTGAGTACACAAAAGCAATGCTAGATCACTTGGGCATTCATCGCAAATGTGAGTGCTCGTCAAAGCTTGACATGCTAGTATATGACAAGATGCCTGCAGGCCTGTAGATTCTAATGTAAACATCATTACGGTAGCTGTGGAATTCAACCTTTAATCTGATGTGAAAGCCATAGCCACTGAACAAAGAAAACATGAGGAAGCAGAGTGAGAGAGAGAGGCGGAGAGAAGGGCCCCTGTTGTTCTGGGGTCATGGCACTTTAATGGGGAAATGCTGATGCTGTCATTTTTAACACACTACATGAGGTCCTGCTCTGAACTATTGGCAGGGATTGGGGAATGTCTGCTTTTTTACTCAACTAAAGATATTTTCATGTGTTCAGTATAAATGTAATCTATACTACAAAAAAATAAAATAAACTAACTATATTATGAATAAGAATAAGATATATTATGTTAAGACAGTAGATCAGACTATGCACGTTGTTGTTGCACATATATCACTGTCTGTATATTATTTGCCATTGTTAAAATGAACAGCATGCTGCGATAACAAAAAAAAATCACAATTTATTAGTTGTTTGTAGTTGTCAATTATAATCATTGATTTGAAGAGTCATACATTTATTTTACTAATCAGATGGACAATTAAACACTTACCTTAACTTTAGTTTCAAGTTTACTAAAACAACATTTTAATTTTACTGTGTGATGGACAATTAAGAATCAAATCACTATATATATTGATACAAATGTTTTTTTAATCTATAATTCTGTATTTACATCGCAAATCTAATTTGAAATGCCATATTTTTGTCCCGTGCTAGTTATCATCACTGTCAATTGCAATTTCGAGAATGAATCATGCATTTATATGTTGACGTCACTTCCAGAACTTTGCATTGTGTAATTTGGCGTCGTTCCTCTTAGCAGCATGATAAACAATACTTTTATTCAATGGATTATAGCTATATAACCTCAAAAGCACGAAAGAGCGTTCACTACAATCACAATTAAGCAAGGGTTGCCAACTTTGAAGTTTGGTTTGGAGTGAGATATATTGGGGGCAATATAGATTTCAATCTTAATTCAGTATCAATTCATGTGTAGTATATAGCCTACTGTCTTAGCACTATTTTAAACGTTTCTTGGGTCAAATTATATTTGTAAATCGCATTCATTAATATTCACTTGTGTGTGCTTGTATAAGTATCATTCATTAAAAATATAAGGATGCAAGTTATTAACATTTTACAATTTCACATTTAAAGAAATCTAGTGTTTGATAATATCTAAATATTTATTCAAATGCAAAACTGCAATACTTTTTGAGCAACTAGACTAGATACATGTAAATTTATTATTAAAGAGCCATAAAGGCACCTACTGGTTAATGGCATTAGAAATTAACATTATGATTTTTTAGCCGCAAAATGACTGTAATTTGCCTCTTTGAATTGGAATGCTCTATTTTACCCTTAATTACCACACTAATTGTAATATAAGTAAAATAAATATTAGAAGAATTTTTTTAAAAGTGGTCATTAATTGACAATAATTATTGCACAAATAATATTTGATCTCCTCAAAATATTCAATAAATATTATTGAACTAAAATATAGAACATTTATTTAATTGAAAAAAATAGTTACGGTGTATGGTCACATTTGACCATCAGTGAGTATGAGTGTGAGCAGTTAGTAAAGAACGCCTGAGGGCTAAATACAATTTAACATTAATGTTAACATCTCTATCACTCTCCATAATAAAAACGATCCTGTAGATATGGTTGACTTAATAATCAATGCACTCTATGCTGTTTACCAAAACTTGCTGCAAACATCTGTATAGAGTGAAACTGTTGTGTATTCAAATGCATTTACACAGCGCTAGAAGTATTGAGCGATCCATGAACCATGTGACCGTGTGCGCCGCCGGGAGATGAGAGCATGTCGCAACTCCGTTTTTCAGCGCCTCTGGCTTTAACATTATGCCACATTAGTGCCAAAACGCTATTTATTGTTTGAATTTCACATTAAAACTTAAAATAAAAAAGTAAAACCTTAGTTTTTGTTATTTTTGGACCAAAATGTATTGTCGATGCTTCTAAAGAGTCTAACTAACCCAGTGATGTCACATGGGCATACACTTTAAATTGAAGGACAGAAGGCTCTCTGACTTAATCTAAAATATCTTAAACTGTGTTCCGGAGATGAACGGAGGTCTTACGGGTTTGGAACGACATTAGGGTGAGTCATTAATGACAAAATTTTTCATTTTTGGGTGAGCTAACCTTTTAAAATCCGTAAATATGTCTACACTGAATAATGAATCTCTTACTTACATCGTGTCTGCTAATGAGAGAATTCAAGAGAGTGAGCAGGACTGTTATTTCGACAACACTGAGAACGACAGCGCCTGAACGTACAGCGCTCCCATTCTCTGTCTTCCTTAGTTTACCATCTCTGTTTAATAGTTCTAATAGTTAATACATTATTAATTAAACTGTTAAAGGATTAGTTCACTTTTTAAAAAGGGGGTGGTCCGTGTTGGTCACCTCTCTCTTTTTTGACCGTACATGTGTTTGCATCCCTGCTTTAAAAAAAGACGACATGGCAAACCGTGACGTTTTACCCAGAGCTGTTCACTTCCTCAGACTCAGATTTATGCGTTTCTATGCCAACACTATCCATGCCGAAATGAATCTGCAGCAGTCAGGTGGTACAAGTAAGATGTTGTACTCTGTGCCTGATGGTCAGTCCGTGCTAATTTAATGCAGACAGGAGACGTACCCTGTACTATATCTACTTGGCCATTTCTTTATTTGTGATAAATACTGTAATAGGATTACAGAATCAAGAAGTTTTCATCTAAAGTATAAGTCATAAGGATAAGTTCAATTGATTTATTTCCAATGTATTAAATATTCACTCTCGTAATTTGTGAGACAACACTACCCTGCCATTTTCTGTCTTTCAGTGTTTTCACTGTTATACAATCGGGGGCTCTATGACACATCTTCTGAAAGAGTCTCCTGATCAAAACACATGCAAAGAAGATGCAGAAACAAGCAATACCATATTTAATCTTATGCATATGTAAAATAATGCGATCATCAACATTAAACAGCACAAATCAAAACTTCCTGAGCAGGATTGTGAAGCTTTGGGGGTATTGACGGGCTCCATTTACTCCATCTGTTTTGATCATTGTTCTGAATCCCATCTGGATGTAGTCTTTGACCAAAACATGATTTTCTCAGCTTTTCAGAATGTTGCTTTTTTATTAAACATACTCACCTTCATGTGGGTCTGTTCTTTCTTTTGATATATTGCATAATCAGATATTTGTTCAGATATTCATGCAACAAAATATCCTAGAAGGCATGACATTTTTGTGAAAATGATCAAAAACTTTGTGGTTGCTGTGTTGTGACTTATTGGTCCAAGTCAAAAGAGCCTACTTCTGGGCAAGTATTTTTTTTTAGATCTGTTTTATCATTCACGAGGCAAAAACGAAGTCCAGTAATCAGCAAGTATCCATTCATGTCCATGTAGTATTAAGATTCATATGAACAATTGACAATTAAAATAAAATTTGTAAACCAAAACCCACTCTCCTGTAACACTGGTAGATAACCACATCTCTTGGCAATTTGTTAACATCCATCTGTATTTTTTGCAGAACCGCAATTGCGGCAAAACCACAATCACATGTGGGGAGAGAGTCACTTACATAATTTATGATGAGAAACGTTTGTTGTTGCTTTATCAAAATTTTGTTTCCCTCAAGAAAATGTTTCTTTAATTTTACTATAAATGTTTGTCTTTGTGATTCTGGGGTGGATTTGCTCAGAATGGGCAAGTTTTTCCAGCCAGATATTTTTTGACAGTTTAGCATGTGAACCAAACATCAAAACACAATTCCTCATCGTGTGAACTGCTTGGGTGGAAAGTGTGAAAAGCCGTCCATGGACTTTCCCCACCTGACCTCAGAGATTCTGTTACTCCTATTGCCCAATCAGTCATATGGGAAAACAAAGAGTTCTGAGGCTACAGTTGTTTCCAGTGCTTGGATCAAGGAAAAGTGAAGGAATTTAAACTCCTCACTGGCCTGAAAATGTTCTTTTTGTTTAAAATAAGTGTTTTTGAGTAACTGAAGGTGATGGCGCTAACTTAACAACATTGTCAGTTTTACTGTTTCAAAATCGTATAGTGTCGTATTATTCCCCCTGTATCAAGCTACTTCTTCGGTCATTGCTGTCTTATATCACATTGTTTGCTTGTGCCATTGTAGTTTAATTAAATTAATAATCTATTATTACTCTTTAAATGAAAATGTCCACCTTTTCTCTCATACATTGGAAATTCTGATTCATTTTTAATAATCAGTTCATTCGGAACTTCTAATTGTTTACTTCACTGACCACCTTTTTTCATCCCAATGAATAAAAACTAATTCAGCAGTTCATTTGAGGCCCGGCATAAAAAATGTATGTACACCTTAAAAATTGACATATTTTCTGGTTTTATTTATTGTATAGCTTTTTTGTATTTAAATATATTTTATAATGTAATTTATTCTTGTCATGGCACAGCTGAATTTTTGTAACATAGTTACTTTAGTTTTCAGTGTCACATTATCCTTAATAAATCATTATAATAAATCATAATATGCTGACTTTTATAATATGAGACATTTTTCTGAGAAAACGGTTATGTTGCTTAATCATTTTGTGGGATCTTGTGGTAATATTTTTCAAAATTCTTCAGTTCAACAGATTTATTGTATTTTTTTAACAATGTAAAAGTCTGTAATCTCAAATGAATTAATCTTTGCTGAATTAAAGTATTAATTAAAAAAAAAAACGTATGACGTCGTAAATGACTGGTCATGTTCCAGCATGCTGCTGCACCTCGCATTGAACAAAGTTTACAAAGAGTGACAGTTTTGTCAAAATTTTTTTTTTTTGATTAATGTATTATTGGGATCAGCAGAACCTTGGGTGGAGAAGTGTACAGTTTGATTTAGTTTTTTTTTTTTTTTACTGAGAACGGTTACACTGATTTTGGGGAACAACCTCCTTCCCTCAGTTAGAGCATTGAAGATGTGTCGAGGCTGGGTCTTCCAACATGACAATGACCCGGAGCACACAGCCAGGATAACCAAGGAGTGGCTCTGTAAGAAGCATATCAAGGTTCTGGCGTGGCCTAGCCAGTCTCCAGACCTAAAACAATAGAGAATCTTTGGAGGGAGCTCAAACTCCGTGTTTCTCAGCGACAGGCCAGAAACCTGACTGATTTAGAGAAGAGCTTTGTGGAGGAGTGGGCCAAAATCCCTCCTGCAGTGTGTGCAAACCTGGTGAAAACCCAAGGAAACGTTTGACCTCTGTAATTGCAAACAAAGGCTACTGTACCAAATATCAACATTGATTTTCTCAAGTGTTCAAATACTTATTTACAGCTGTATCATAAATAAATAGTTAAAAAATCATAAATTGTGATTTCTGGATTTTTTCTCTCCAGAAAGTCTCTCATAGTGGACATGCACCTACGATGACAATTTCAGACCCCTCCATGATTTCTAAGTGGGAGAACTTGCAAAATAGCAGGGTGTTCAAATACTTATTTTCCTCACTGTATATATATATATATATATACTCTGACCTCACTGTATATAGGTCCTTCTCAAAAAAATAGCATATTGTGATAAAAGTTCATTATTTTCCATAATGTAATGATAAAAATTAAACTTTCATATATTTTAGATTCATTGCACACCAACTGAAATATTTCAGGTCTTTTATTGTTTTAATACTGATGATTTTGGCATACAGCTCATGAAAATCTCAAAATTAGCATATCTTGAAAAGGTTCTTCTAAACGAGCTATTAACCTAATCATCTGACTCAACTAATTAACTCTAAACACCTGCAAAAGATTCCTGAGGCTTTTAAAAACTCACAGCCTGGTTCATTACTCAAAACCGCAATCATGGGTAAGACTGCCGACCTGACTGCTGTCCAGAAGGCCATCATTGACACCCTCAAGCGAGAGGGTAAGACACAGAAAGAAATTTCTGAACGAATAGGCTGTTCCCAGAGTGCTGTATCAAGGCACCTCAGTGGGAAGTCTGTGGGAAGGAAAAAGTGTGGCAAAAAATGCTGCACAACGAGAAGAGGTGACCGGACCCTGAGGAAGTTTGTGGAGAAGGACCGATTCCAGACCTTGGGGTACCTGCGGAAGCAGTGGACTGAGTCTGGAGTAGAAACATCCAGAGCCACCGTGCACAGGCGTGTGCACGAAATGGGCTACAGGTGCTGCATTCCCCAGGTCAAGCCACTTTTGAACCAGAAACAGCGGCAGAAGTGCCTGACCTGGGCTACAGAGAAGCAGCACTGGACTCTCGCTCAAATTTTGCATGTCATTCGGAAATCAAGGTGCCAGAGTCTGGAGGAAGACTGGGGAGAAGGAAATGCCAAAATGCCTGAAGTCCAGTGTCAAGTACCCACAGTCAGTGATGGTCTGGGGTGCCATGTCAGCTGCTGGTGTTGGTCCACTGTGTTTTATCAAGGGCAGGGTCAATGCAGCTAGCTATCAGGAGATTTTGGAGCATTTCATGCTTCCATCTGCTGAAAAGCTTTATGGAGATGAAGATTTCGTTTTTCAGCACGACCTGGCACCTGCTCACAGTGCCAAAACCACTGGTAAATGGTTTACTGACCATGGTATTACTGTGCTCAATTGGCCTGCCAACTCTCCTGACCTGAAAACCATAGAGAATCTGTGGGATATTGTGAAGAGAAAGTTGAGAGACGCATGACCCAACACTCTGGATGAGCTTAAAGAGCACCTATCATGGAATTTTGAAATGTACCTTTCATGTCGTGTGTAACATAGATCTAAGTGAACAAAAACATCCTGCAAAGTTTGTAATATGAAAGTGCACCATATATAAAGTTATTGTCTTTCAAAAGTAAGAGTTGACTCTGAGTCATTTTTATGAATCGTTAGAAGACCGAAGCTTTTTCTCTGACTAGATGACGTCAACTTCTCAAGTTATTTGAATACGATACGCCCAATTATTGCGCACGCCAGTGAAAACTAGAAAACATCATGGCGACGAGACGCTGTGTTCTGAAGTGCGACTCAAAAGCAAACTTTTTTCATCTGAGCATTTGAAGACTAAGTGGCTACAATTCATATATACAGCTGTACCACAGAAGTATAGTCCGAGCCTTGTGCTTTGTTCACGCCATTTTGAAGACGATTGCTTTACAAACTTAAATGCAATTAAACTTGAATTCGCGAGGCAGCTGATATTGAAGGAAGGTTCAGTTCCAAGTGTATTTGCATCAGCTTCCTCCTCCGTATCACAAACTGTAAGTGTTATTAATAATTGTTGCTTTTATGTTTTATGTAGCATGCTTAATAATTGTTTGGTTTGTTGTGTAAGCACCGTTTAGCTTCTAGGTCTTCAATGTCAATTGTATTGAGATATATGAATTGTTTGTTGTTTTTTTCTGAGTTTTCTTTAAGAATAGAGTCATACCTCGTAGTAACGTAACGTTACTGCATTTTTATTTATTTTTTGGTAAAAACGTTATGTTTATGCATCGAGTTAACGCTCCATAGGCCTGAAGTGACAACTAACGTTACATTTATGCTTACCATTGAGAAATATCCTGCTCCAGTCGTGGTGTTTGCGATTGAGTTTGTTGATCATTTGCATCTCCAGACGTTTCCCCTTCATATTCAGGCTCAGCTTCTAGGTCTTCAATGTCAATTGTATTGAGATATATGAATTGTTTGTTGTTTTTTTCTGAGTTTTCTTTAAGAATAGAGTCATACCTCGTAGTAACGTAACGTTACTGCATTTTTATTTATTTTTTGGTAAAAACGTTATGTTTATGCATCGAGTTAACGCTCCATAGGCCTGAAGTGACAACTAACGTTACATTTATGCTTACCATTGAGAAATATCCTGCTCCAGTCGTGGTGTATGCGATTGAGTTTGTTGATCATTTGCATCTCCAGACGTTTCCCCTTCATATTCAGGCTCGAATTGATAGGGTAAAATTGATGCCATGTTTGTTCATACACTTTATACGCGTTTAAACTTGTTAAACCGGAAATCATTTATGGTGATGGGTGTTCTGTTTCCGAAAATATCTGCACAGACTATAGCAATCACAACTGACTGAGTCATCGGACCAATCACCGCAGATTAGCGTCACGTAAAGGCGGGGTTTTGAAAAGTGAATCACTAAACAAATCATTTGAGAATCGCTGTCAAAACAGGTCAAATTAAATGCATATTATAATAAAACTAAAGTCTTTTTTGTCATTGCATGCATGCAAAACTGTTGTTGGGGACTTCTAAAACAATATTTGGAACATTTTAAATGCCATAATAAGTGCTCTTTAAGGCCGCTATCGAAGCATCCTGGGCCTCCATAACACCTCAGCAGTGCCACAGGCTGATTGCCTCCATGCCACGCCGCATTGAAGCAGTCATTTCTGCAAAAGGATTCCCCACCCAGTATTGAGTGCATAACTGAACATAATTATTTGAAGGTTGACTTTTTTTGTATTAAAAACCCTTTTCTTTCATTGGTCGGATGAAATATGCTAATTGTTTTTAGATTTTCATGAGCTGTATGCCAAAATCATCAGTATTAAAACAATAAAAGACCTGAAATATTTCAGTTGGTGTGCAATGAATCTAAAATATATGAAAGTTAAATTTTTATCATTACATTATGGAAAATAATGAACTTTTATCACAATATGCTAATTTTTTTAGAAGGACCTGTGTGTGTATATATATATATATATATATATATATATATATATATATATATATATATATATATATATATATATATATATATATATATATATATATATAATATATGGTTTCACACTTAGTTCGATTGCCAGGACCTGACCCGAGTTTGATTGCTCCCCCGCAGGAACTTGTTCATATGATATTATTTGGATCCGAAACCGCGGTGCGTTTGCGTCATCAAAGCAGCAGCTGTTTACCCCGTTACTTTGTAACGACGTTGAGCAAGAAGGTGGAAAAATGAATTAGTGTTGTTCACCTAACTTTTATATTTTTGAACTGTTGGTTTTGTTACCAAAGCTTCAGTATGTAATGGCACTTGCTTTGATCTGCCGCGAATGTACTGCAAATGCTCTAAAGAACGCTGAAGACGAGCAGAAATGAGATCTACAGCTCTCTGCTTTTGGAGAGGTGCGCGTCAGAGTACATTGTATAGGGTACGCGTGCATCACATAGCCTACGGCGTAGCTACGGCGTACACTCGACGCAGAAGTATAAATTGGGCTTTACAGTACGTCAGTCACGCTCGTCAGGACTCGAGTACGATTCGTGGGTGCGCACCCAAGTTCGGAAAACAGCATTCACGCTTGATGTGGTAATTTCACAGTAGGCATACACGCAGGTTCGAAGACTCGTTCTCGCTCTCTAAAGTGCAATTCGGTACATCCGTGCTAAAATATCAAGGTGAAAGTCATCATAACTTGCATAGACTCAGCTCCTAACCCAACTTTGAGAATAGATTAACGGCAATATTTTTTTTATCGCCTGATAAGAGTCTCATACGGCCCACTAATATATATATATATATATGAGAAATTGCTGCGGTTTTGCACTTGTTTAACGAGTCAGAGTTAAGGTGAAGGTTTACAGTCTGTATGCGACAGTGACAGCGTGGGTGGTCCCACAGGAGCAGTGGTATTTTTTTATTTACAATGGGGCATGTGCAGGAAGGGCCTGTAATGGCACTTTGGCTCTCTGTGTGCTGATGCGCAGTGGCTTGCCCCCTCTAGCAGTAATGGAGTGTGTATTTATGGAAAAGCCTGTGGACTGTAACCTGAGGTCATAGCCCTTAACTCTAGCAGCCAAGATTAATTCTGACATGACTTGCCCATGAGTCTCTCTTACTGAAAATTTTTCGGCTTATTTGGTGTGAATGTGAAAAAATATCCCATCAAAGAACGCCAGTCCTGTCAAACCTCAAAGTAGAGGTCAAACCACTTTTTTCCATTTTGAAATTTCATGCTACCCTGAGAATGTCCTCCAAATTATAACGAGGAGTGCAGATTTCAGTGTCATTAAATGATGAACATATATTAAACTATTATCATGTTCCAATAATGTTTGACAGTGAGAAAATCTTTATTTTTTACAAGTGTATCTCTTTTATAATTTACAGTGAAACCTAACATTGTACTTTATATCGAAAACTCTTGACTGCTTCTTTACTATGTCACTAACAGACGCTCATATGTCTCCAAGAAGTCTATGAGTTTTACCACAAGAAAACACATTTGCGCGCACACACACATTTACAAGCACTTTTAAGCCTGGGTCTACAAAGTTAAAAAACATTTGCTTCAGGCAATAAAAAAAAAAAATATATATATAAAGAGCTTACACTAGTGAAATCCTTGACACCCTGGTGTGCAACATGAATTTAAATGAATTTTCCCTCTCTTTCCCTTCTCTTCTCCCCTCTCTGTAGGCACTGAGCTATATCTACGCTGAATGAAGTCTGTGTGCTGCTGGTTTAGAATGTTGTCACGATAACATCAGCCTGACTCCGCTCTGACTGCGGCAGGTGGGAGCCCAAGGGTCAGGTAACGGTGACATTGGGTCATTGTATGCCCAAACACACACACACACACATGCACACTCTCACATGCACATTCATGCAAAGTCTGTAGCTAGATGTTAGCTACGGAAATTTCCGTTACCCTCAGAATGAGGCTGGTTATAACTGCTTGTTTAAACACTCTGCCTGAATGTTTTTGCCCACTGTGGACACTGGGGTCTTTGAGAGAACAGGAATGGACTACTTCCAACTTTTTTAGCTCTACAATTTATTCACTGCAAAAATTATTATTATTTTTTTGTCTTGTTCATAGTATAAATATCTAATAATTTACTCATAAAGCAATATTGTGTCAGATAATAAGACTTGTTGGTCAGTTAATTTTAGATTAACTACAACTTGTGCCTCAATAAACTCCTAATTTGTATGTATGATGTATGATCATGAATAATAAGGCATTAATATTTGCTTTATAAGTACTAATCAACAGCCAATATCCTTGTAATGTGCATGCTAAAAAGCAGCTAGTTAATAGTGACAATTGGACCCTAAACTAAATTGTTTACCTCAATTTTTGATTAAATTTAGATTTATGGTACGGGCATTTTCCAAATGGATTTAAAAAATAAACATGTATTCGAGATATATTCAAGTTTTTATACCTTATGCCGTTTTGTTTCACAAGTCAATGTTCAGGTATAAACATAATTTAAACAAGACAGATGTTTAGCAAAATTCACAAATGTACACACAAAGCCAAACCAAAGCCTAGCCAAAATGGCAATATATGTTCCCCTTGCTTGTTTTTAGCATAAATAATCATACATTTTGTAGATTTCTCTTTCATTGTTTTAAAGGTGTTGGGATGTTTCCACGTTTCCAAATGGGTATGAAAAATAGACTTATTAAGATATATTCTCTGAATATGCTACTCTTACAAATTATTTTATTTATTTTTTTCAAGTGAATTGATCTTGTTTTAAGTATGTTTAGATATTTTTACTGGAAAATGAGACAAAAATGATATTTAGTAAAATTGCAGTGTTTGAAAATCTACTTATTACCGAAAACTGAGCTAAGAAGTAAGATTGTAACACAACATTTTGAAACAGATTCTTTTCCTCTGTGTGAAACACTTTTTTTGGTTGTTTCATTCTTTGAATCAAATTAATGAGATGTGATCTTGATGTAGTTCCGTTATGAGAAGCAAAGAGATCAACAGAAGAACAGAGGCATTTTAAATGACTCTTTTAATGCCCTAAAGATGTTTTTAAATCACAAGATGAACATTTTAATTATAAATATCAGCCTTATCAGCCAGAAATATCTGTAAAAAGACAAACATCCTCAAGCCAAACAACTTTTGGACATAATTAAGACATGACCAGCCTCTGTCTTTTTCAGTGTAGCTTTTGCGTACATGTGTATAGGCTCTTATTGGCACATTTCTGCTCTCTGGAGAACCGGGCACTTAAAAGTGTCTCGCTTCTGTGTTTGAAGCGACTGTTTCTGTGTTTGGGTGTTCATGAGTAAAACTGCTGCACTGTGTTATTGAATTTTAGCTCTATGCCCTTAATCGCTTTCAGATATAGTGCTTTCCTTTGCTCAGAGACCTCATCAGTATTTACTCCTTCAGTATCTGTCATTTTATGTTTTCCAGTCTGTGAGTGAGGACTGAGTCAGGGATGAATCAGCGCTGCTTTTGATTGACAGACAGCTTGGTGGGAAACAAGGCCTCTGGAGAGCGAGAGTCCGATAACAGGAGTGAAAGCGTCGGCACAGCAATATCATCTTTCAGTCTTCACTGCCTCTCGTCTTTCACAACATGGCCTCTGCTGTAGCACCGTTCTCTTCTGTCGCTGCCTGCTTGAGGACATAGAAAAACACCGGACACACGGACACATTCCTGCATACTGCTGCAAAGGAAAGCTGGGAAAGTGTCTTCAGGTCCGTGACAGATGGACAAACTGTGTTAAACATCAGTATTGTCATCTTTACAACTACTGTTTCCTGGTTAGGGAATCGTTTTAGTGGTTCAAAGGGATTTGCAGTACAATGACCGTTTTAGGAAGGTGCTGTCTCTGATTTTATATGTTTCTGTGCAACCTCAAAGGCCAATGCGTGTGGCTCGAGAGCCCATCATGGCCAGAACACTGCTGAAGATCCACCGCTATTTCCGGCGTAAACCGGTGCGCTTTTTCACCTTCATCCTCCTCTACCTCACCGCTGGCAGCCTTGTTTTCCTCCACTCCGGCTTTTCCAGCGATACTTCCACCACTGGCGCCTCTGGAAGCGGCCGTGACCCACTTATATCCGAAGGTGGGGGCGGCACAGGTGGTGGGAGCTCTACCTCTGATGGTCTGGGGCTCCTAGGGAAGGTGTTTAAGGAAACACGGAGAGCCCCCCGGAGATTTGGACCACCATGGATGAAGGAAAATGGAGCACAGGATGCACCGGAGTGGGCTGGAAGAGGAGTCGAACATACCAGCAGTTGGAGCCATGGAGCCAAAGGAAGAACCACCAAAGAGATGGATGATGGGAGAGGTAGGAACAATTTCCTCACCATGTCACCAAAACTTTATTTTAACTTTGTTTTATCTTTAACCGGTTATAGTGCTAAATAATGACCTGATGTTAGTCGTCATGAAATCAAAATGAGACTTTAACCAAAACTTAGAGAAGAATGTATAGCAAGACTTTTAGACAAACCTGTAGCAATGTACTGCATGTCCATACTAGTCCAACCTGGTTAATACTAAAAGTCTTTGTACCATTACAATTTCTTGCAGGCTTCAAATGCCCCCCTATACATTAAAAAAAAAAAAGTTTATTTAATTAAGCTCCAAAAAGCTCACACATTTCTACTACAATAAAGACCGAGTTTAAATACAGATTTATCTTCCCAGCACTGAAGTACCCCTTTAATGTCTGATATTTGGCTACAGTGGATGTGACAATGTGTTGTGTCTAAAGCAAATAGAAGCCATTATAATCACTGGCGCTGTCTACACTAGATAGATTATACAGAAGCGTGACAACAGGACAAATCTATTTATTTTATTTTAATTTATTCTTTATTTGACAGGGACAATGGACAATAAAATTTTACCCCAGAATTCTACAGAGCTAAATTTCATCTGTTTGATGACTGCAAGAACGTTCACTTTGACGCTTCCAGTTTAAACAGCTAATTTGTGTCTTGTACAGACTATACAAAGTTTCTTCTTCTTTAAAGGATGTTCAGGTATTGATACTTGAATACAAAACATTTCTTTTGTTTTGGTGAAGCTAGTTGACAAACATAGTCTCTCTGATAAAGCTGACTAAATGTTTAAGCAGAAAGACTCCTTGGTTAAAGTCCCCATGAAGTTTTTTGCAATAAGCTAGTGTGCTCCAAAACAATAGTAAAATCCACATTTAGAAGATAAAAGCATTTTCAAAAACTTACAGTCTCTAATTTTTACCAATATGTATCAATGACTTTTATGACATCACTCTGCACTTTAGCTTCTTATTATATTTTCTCTCCAATTAAATGCTCTCTAGATTCTAAAGTTTCGCCCCCAAATAGATGCGGAATCTGTGGCTAAAATCAGTTGTTTGTTCACACATTTATTCACCATTTTCTATATGGTGAATGGCACATAGTGCACTATATATGCAATAGGGAACTGTTGTAAATATGCTTTCCATTAGGGCAAATTATGTTCTCTTCCTATCATGTAGAAAACACTTAGGGTAGAACCATGTTCAAATAACAGCCAACATTCAGGAATACTTCTTCTGATTTTATTTTAAAGAACACAACAACTAATGATTACAAGTGACAGTGCCACCTGCAGGCACAATTGGGGAAAAGCAGTATTACATACAGTACATAACACAAATGAACTCTGGTTTCACGTTAGTGTCACGTGAACCACCGCAGCGTGCACACAGTCTGCTCCGGTCCAGAGACACGATAGCACATCTTTGTCGATCATATCCGTAGAGTCGGCGCAGACCACAAAACATATTTGACCCATTTGAATTCTGCACAGAATGCTATATCTTAAAGCGAAATGGAGGAGATTAGGAGGAGAAACGGTTAGAGGTTAGGAGGAAACTGCGGCTTTACTGAACTCAACGGCTCTAGCTGAACTGTGATATAAACAAACTGCTATTGGCTATTTTAAAAAAGGAGAGGAGCTGTTCAATATGTCCTGCCCTGTATTCCTGTTTCAGTGGAAATTGCATCAACATTGAATAATGCTGCATGTTTCAAGGCACTTCAGTGGGCCTTTAACACACTGCTGTCAATGCTGGTCTTTTCGTACACAGGATTTTCCTTATTTAACGCACAGACATGACACACGTGCTTGTGTGTTAAAAAATATATTATTAATGTTGCACTTCTGTCATGACGCAAACCACAAAGCACAGTTCTCCTTGTGATGATAGCACCCTCAGACACTCTCAGTGGAGAAAGAGTCTTAATTCAGTGTCGTAAAGGAGGAACACTTCAATTGCGTTTCAATTGCCCAATAGAGCCCTGCAAAATGACTTTACAAGGAAATCTGGTCATCCTAGGTGACATTTCTTGTATACCATATTAATCTGAAAGGGCACTGCGAATAGTGTTTATCGATATATCACTTCACAGGAAATGGAGAGTGAAACTTAGCCATCAGTTATTGCACACCTCAGAACTTCATGAAGTTTGATTAAAATAAATATGAATGTTTTTTGATTAAGCTCATTGTCATGAATGTTGTTAACATAAAGCTGAAAAACTCATTACTCAAAGTTAAAACTCAAAGTTAAATGATCCATTTAACTTTTGTTACCATATTAAACATCATTATTTTCATTGAATATAGGAGTTTCGAGTGTGATTATTTGAATTTATTTAAATATATATCAGATTATTTTTTATTAAATAATTGTATTGATTTTTCTATTACACACACACACACACTGTAAAAAATCAAATTTATGTTTTGTATGACAAATTCAGCTTTTAAAGTTTATTCAACTATTTAACATGAAAAAAGTTTGTACAACTAATTGACCCTAAGTTGAGAAAACTCAAAATTTCTGCAGCTGGTTGCCTTAAACTTTTAAGTTTTCTCAACTTTTTTTTGTACAGTATACACACACACACACACACACACACACACACACACACACACACACACACACACACACACACACACACACACACACACACACACACACACACACACACACACACACACACATATACAGCATGCGATTTGTGAAAAAAAGCAGAGGGAGAGGTGTTTTTTAAAAAGTTTTTTTTTTATCTTGAAAATAAATCATGAACCATGGGTATTCCGTGCAGCTGTTAAACTAAAGTAACATTTATAGAATAATTATAAACTTTAATGAAACAATATCGGAACATTTTGACAAATCATTTTTATTAAAGCCATATTTACATTTAAATTCAGAGCGATTTACATTTATTTAGAGTGAGATTTTCACTTTTATGCCTTGTCCTTTCTTACGGATTACATAATTAGAGAATATTTGTACAGATTTCAAGCATTCAATAGACATATATATTATTGCGACTGTAGAAAGCGCATGCTTGTTTTGTTGTTATTGTGAGTGTACATGAATAAAAGTAGGCCTTTTACAGGTTCGAATGACTGAGTATTTGAAGATCTTTCAGAAAAAATTTAAAAATCCACGTATGGATTAAGGCCACTGGAACCAGGATCATAATTTAAACGTGTTGCATGTGTCATCTCTCATCTAGTTCAAATTTTATTGTTTTGTATAAACGTGCGTTTTGCTTATCTTTATTTTATATATTTTATATGCTGTATTGGTGAAGTAGCATTGATTACTGTTGAGGGGGGATACATATCAATATTTATGCACTTATATAAAACATTAATTATGATATATTTATAATTATGTACATAAATATATTATATAATCATACATCTGTGTGACTCGAGTGCTGCAGGGTATTCCAAATTGGCTTATTTTTGTCAGATGAAGTGCCCAGGGTGTAGTGAGCACTGTGTGCCCTGTGAAGCAGAACGCAGCTATTGATTAGAGCCAGCTGATTGGCCCTTCAAGATCAGAAGAGAATGATTCAGCATGTCAGTGGTCAGTTGTCACAGACAGTCATGGTATGAAGGCCATGGTTGAAGCTCAGTGGAGTATCTTTAAAACGTTAAGCTGGAGGAATGAGGTTTCCTTTTTTTGACTGTTGAAGTAAATAATGAATGTGTGTGTTTTTTTTCTAACGCTAGAGTAGCACAGATGCTTCATCTCTTCTAAAAATCTTATTGATTAACAGTATAGGCACAGTATTAAATATATTAAATATATTTTTATAATATAGAGAAAATATCCTTGATGCATTTAATAAAATCTAATTTGAGTGATCCCATTGAAAGCATTTATCGTTATCATAAAGAAGTTTAACACTATTAACATTAATTTATTTAAAAATCTGACTTTCTCAAGTCACCAATATTCCTGTAAATAACTGTAAGGTCAGTTCATTAATCTTTGGAATAAAAGCTTCTTTAAGGTGATGCGCTAAAATATGCATGATGTGACCTCCATCATGGTTTAGTAGTAAAGTGTGTTTAAGGGTGTTTGCTGAAGGTCTTCGATGTAAAAAGCTGAAACATGCGTGTTATTTATGCACCGCTATGCTTTTTTGACTGCTTATCTAACAGCTGACCAACAGACGCCAAGTTTCACCTTTGAATAAACATTCAGTATTATCACACCTAAAGGTCCTTTCACATCAAGAACGAAAACTATAACATGATGACAGCTACACTAGTGTTCAAAAGTTTGTGGTTGGAATCAATTTGTTTAATGTTTTTAAAAGAAGCCTCACCAAGTCATATTTCTCTGTGAAAGATGACTACATACAGAAGAGTCTCTGTGCTAACTCACTATAGCTCAAACTATAGAAACCCACAAAAAAGCAAAAGAAAGCCAATTAGTGGATTGTGTAAGTCTCGGGTCATTACCTTTATCCATAGTGAGGTTTGAACAGATGGTTCTCAAGAGGGCCTCTAGTAAAACACTGCACGTTTCACTTTTGACAGTCATATGTGCATGGCTTTAGCAATCAGCCTCTGATAAAGAGAGAGCCACTGTATTATAATTGTGGAGATTGTAGCTTCGTGATTGTAAAAGCACACATCTAATTAACTTAATCTCAAAGGATGTCAAGGACAGAAACATGAGCCCAGGCCCCCAACATCCTTCACTGTAGTCTAAGATATCTGTGATATCAACAGCACCAGATGGGGTGACGGTACGTATTAGAGGTGGAAACGCACGACTGTCACTCTGTCTTATATTAGCTCAGTTAGTACATCAGCCTTGTGGTCTGAACTACATCAAACACTTGCATCATTTTAAAAAGTGAAGTAAATTGACAATTGACTCCACAATGAGAGAAAAAGAAAGAGCAGGGAAGTGTGAGGTTTTTACCGAAAAGTGTTTTTAAAACATGTAAGACATGTGGAAGTTTACTTTTATAACCCACTTTGTAATATGATGTAATTTTGGGTGAAACAAAACTTAAAGGAACTACAATGATTTAAAAAATTCCCTGTCTCTACTCTGCCTCCTTCAGGACACTTTTACACTTTTTGTGACTCTGAAGCTAACATCTGCAAATGAAGATATTAAAACGTAAATATTAGTATTGAAAAATTACACAGTTATAGTGTAAAATTAAATACTAATTTTCTGTCATATCAAACTTCTGATTAAGATTAAGTTTACAGTAATGTAAATTGTTATCTAATCTCAAATATTTTGGTGTGTCTTGAGATTTTACTTTTCTAGGGGGTCTTTGAATGAAAAAGTTTGGGAATGCTGAGTTAAAAACAATAATTTCTGGGTTATTTGGCAACCCAGTGATGGGTAAAATTGGACAGAACATGTTGGGTTATTTTTACACAGCTTGTTGAGTTTTATACATTAACCCTTTCGTTTTTTGACAGTGCTTGGTCAGTCAACTTGATGAAGGTTTTTCATTTTAAATAATAAAAATGCACTCTAAAATCTCTGTTATAGGACAGGTACAGTTCATATTCAATATTTTTTTATTCAATGGCAAGTCAGTCTTTTACAATCATAAAATAGGCTACTCAAAAACTTTTAGTAAATGTTTTAGGACGTGACAGTAGCTGCAATAGCAGCGAATGGAAATATGGCCAATGGAAGAAAACTGGTATCAGAAGGCTGTTCCAGTTCATTAAATGTCAATCTTTTATATTTTTTACATTTTTGAAAAATTGCAGCTTTAGTGTCATCTCATCTGTCAGACATTTAAATTTCGACCGTCAAACACATAGCACAACCACAGATGCAGTAGTCGCTGGAGATGCACGACAACTTTGTTACAAATGACAGATGTCGCGTCATGTTTCAGCCCTGGCCGCTTCTGTTTGACTGCCGTGAAACTTTAAGAAAACATTAGCTGCGACATAAATGTAAACAAAAAAGGCAAAATGTGAGACTACAAACATCTTTCTCTTTGTCCAGTAATAATTTGATAGGAATACAATAACATAAACCTTAATTTCATTCAGGAATTTTCCCCTCGAGAAGTTTTCTCTCAGAGCAGAACACAAAATGACCATTGACAAACATCCGTTTTAACCATTTTAGCACAGTATACCCAACAATGGGTTACACTGACCCAGTGCCGGTTAGTTATGTGTGGGGTTCCTCATTTGTATTTAAAAAGTAAAAATGTCCCAGCACTGGGTAAAAATATAAAAAAAAATTACAGAATAAAATGACAACACATGACAAATGTAATGCAGTTCGTTGATATGGGAAGAAGGATGCAGGAACCAGCAGACTTTAATAAATAAATAAACAAACTAACAAAATTAATGCAGGCAGCCCGTCACAGAGGGCTCACACACACACACACACACACACACACACACACACACACACACACACACACACACACAAACACACGTTGTGTTTCCATGTTTTATGGGGACATTCCATAGGCGTAATGCATTTTATACTGTACAAACCATATTTTCTATCCCCCTACACTGCCCCTGCCCCTGAACCCACCCATCACACTTAGTGTGATTTATGACCTGTTTTCCTCATGGGGTCCAAAAAATGTCCCCACAAGGACAAGGATTTTGGATATTGCCATCTTTATGGGGACATTTTGTCCCCACACCATAGGGATTACCAGTCCACACACACACACACACACACACACACACACACACACACACACACACACACACACACACACACACACACACACACACACACAAACACACACACACACAATAAAACAAACAAAACACAACATAAAGTCCAGGCCTGGTCCTCTCTCGTCCACTGGTGTCGCTTATCCTTATATGCCTCCGAGCTCCCTTATGAGAGGACTCCAGACCGGTGTGTCTTGCAGGTGATGCTCATTCTCAATCACGCACCGGTCTCGCACGTCTCTCGCTCGACCACCTCACCACAATGACCTAGCAGGCTGAGCCCAGCATTTAGGTAAAAATCAAATAACCAAGCATTTTTTAGAGTGCAATAATAGACAAATATCAAACACACAAAAGTAAAGAAAAAGGCATGTCCTTTCTACATAATTTTTTACAAAGCTTTAGCCTGTTGGTTAAGAAAATAAAATATACAAGCAAGCATTTATAAGTGTAAAAAAACTGTTTTAGCCTTATAGGCTTGATATTGAGGTTTATTTAAACATATTATGTGGAACTATTATAACTCATCCCTGTTCCCCTTTTCCTTATTTTTCATATATCCAGAGCAAATGGTTCATGCAGAGAGCTCATCATGTGAGTACAGCAGAGCATCATTAACTCGGTCGTCGTGCTGCTAGTGAGAGTTTTATCCATGCACTTAGCTGCTTCACAGAATGGCAATACAGTGTTGAGTGAATGGAGCTTGACTTGTAGATAAAGCAGATTACCGAGCTTGCCCTCTGTGCCTGCCAATACGATTAACTCACAGCTCACCATCCTGCTCGCTGCTTTTTAGACAATTGCAATTACTATAATGTTGTACTGGTTAGTATGTGTATATGACAGAATCCCCCTTCGCCAGCTCATCTCGGCTATTAGAAAATACATTCAATCCTAATGGGGAGAGATGAGATTACAGAGAAAGAACGGATGTCGTGCAACAGGGCATTTTGGGTCATTTTTGTGAGTGCGTGTGTCACAAATGATGAGATTGATGGAGCAGATGATGCATCTGTGCATCGGACTGTAAATGTTTTCAGAACAAAATGTCCAGAACAATGTGGCCATATCCAATCTAGATGTTTTTTCATGTTTCTTCACAATATTACAATATCTAATGCCAGACTGTTAGCACAAAAACTTTTTTTTTTATTCAATCTTCAGAGGATTTATAATTGGATCTAAAAATTAAGAAAATTAAGCTAAAAGGATGTTGATTTATCCCATTTTCACTCAGTTTTCAAAAACAAGCAATATCAGTTGCACCTCAATAAACATTAAAATACACATAAATTATAGCTACTTAATTATTACAGACTTAAATATTATGCATGTGTTAACTAGTGTGAATAATAATAAACTATGTAATAACTTATTTAAAATATGTATAATACTTATGTTTATATTAAGGAAATGATCCGATATTATTCTCATAATTCTCAAAATGTTGTAATGCAGTTTCAGCATAAATTCATAAAATCCCATGTTTAATCTGACACTTTGCATTTTTGAACAACAAATTCATATTGAAAATTCCCTAATCCAGAGCATTCATACAAGATCTGGTTGTGATTTCACAATTTGGCCACTAGATGGTGTTGCGTTTCAACTATAGTAATTTTGAAATGTGCTTTACAACCTTGAAAGTTTCTTGAATTCATTTCATGAATCGACATGATTTACTCATCAAGAGGATTCAAATCAGCACTAAATCTTGGTACTGGAAATAACAATGATGTTTTCATTATCTTTCTTTTTTTTTTTAGCAAAGTACATCGGCTGCTATGTTGATGACACACAGAAACGGGCTCTTAGAGGGGTGTCCTTTTTAGACTACAAAAAAATGACTGTCTTCCGTTGCCAGGACAACTGCGCTGAGAGGTATGTCGACTGAAACTTTTTATCTCCATGTACAAGAGTACGCTCACACATTTGCATCTCAATGACTCAATGTTTTCTTTTGACTATATACTCAGATAATTATATTTTCTGTGCTCTAACCTCAAATTAAATGCCATGACAGAAACCTTTCATTAAGACATTATTTAGTATGTTTAAGCAGTTTTCTTAATGGGCGTTATCAGATATCTGTCACCCATAATGCAAGTGATTTCAAGTTTTACTATTCAAGAGAACATTTCCTCCCCACAATGTTGGAAAAACTTCACACCCAAACACAACCCACACAAATGCTCATGTTATCATGTACAAATACACATTAGTTAAAGAGATGTAATTGCTTTCAGTTAATGCCCCTTCACTGGCGAACACGACGCACATAACACTAAGTCCCTGAGTTAATCTTGTTTGTTTGTCCTTTACTCAGAGGGGAGATATTTCAGATATGCTATTTCCTCTGATGACCACAAAGATTTGACATGCTTTATCATGTACTCGCATTCATTTTCAGCTTGTGTGCTCACCAGTAATTACCTTAAAGGGATAGTTCACCCTGAAATGAATTCCTTTCCAAACCTGAATTACCTTATTTTCCCTTGGAACACGAAAGGGAAATACAGAAGAACTGTAGCGATTGCTTTTTTCTGTGAAATTACAGGGAATCGGAGCCGAAGCTAAAAGCTATTGCAAAACAACACAAGAGTAATGGTGTTTAGTATGTCTCATGCACTATGATCCATTTTTTCAGAAGCCATGTGATAGATTTCAATCTGTTCCTCTAATAAAGCCTCTAATAAGTCATTATTCATTATTAAATTTGATCTTTTAAATTAATTGGTTGATCAGTGACCCCATGTCCCTCCACCCCCCACTCCCATTATTGTCCGAAACAATATTCGAAGGCCCTAGTAGTTTTGCTTTCAAAGCATATTTGAATCTATGGACCTTACTAGTTCCTGTAAATAAAAAAGTAACCGAACTCTGGATAAGGATCTTTAAAAAATATTTTTACTCACAATTTCTAATTAATTTCCATGATTTTTCCAAGTCTAGAACTAAATTTATTTAAAAACACACACACACACGCAAAAAAAAAGAAAAAAAGAAAATGTATTCAAAATTGCTCCAGTTTTGACACTGATTTGGAACAGCATTAGTGTGAATAAATGATGATAAAATGTAATTAATTTGGTTGAACTTTTTATGCTGCTTTTTACATTCTATCTTGTTAGCACTCTTGCTTCCTACCTCTTTCCTCAGTTTCTCTACCCTGCCTGCTTCACGTTGTTTCTCAACACTACATACCTTTTAACATGAATATACTAAATAAATAGTCTGCGGTTTGGAAAAGTCAAAAAAAGAGAGGAAGGTGAAAAAAAATTTGGCTTCAGGACTGTTTTAAAGGAAAGAGTGAGAGTTAAAGAGTCTACATGAACAGCACATCTGTCTGTACTCAGTGCTCCCGTGCGTGTACAGTAGACAGTAGTCCTTTATATTCTTTCCTCTTCTGTTCAAAATAGGCCCAATAAATCTGACAACATGCATTATGTTTGTAAGAGCTGTATATTTATTTGTTTATGGTTTTTATTTCATCTAATTATTTCTCCTATTACTTAACTTTCCTTAAAACGTATTTCTTTATTTAAATGTATTTTTATTTTTTAATTATTTATTATGTGTTGATTTGAGTTTGTGCTCCTCTGTAGGAAAATGGCACCAATGCACAGGAGCACTATAAGTTAATGAAGGAGCAGAAACAATCATTGACCGTGTTTGTGTTACGGAGGCCTGCTAGTAGTTGCTGTACGAGTAAACCTCACTCCTCTGATCTCAGGAGACGCTCTAGCGACTGATGCTAGGGGTTGCAGCCTTTAGCTTCCTTGTTAGAGCATCTGACTGACTCTCATGCTGGTCGACCTGGGTTCGAAGTTCATTTTGCCAGTTGTGCATGTATTTTTGTCGTAAATACATTTTAAGAGAGGCTTTAACACTGACGAAAACAAATGTTGATTGTTCTCGAGTCAAGAGGAAGTTCCCGGCTGTCTCGTGGACTGAAGGTTTGCCAGAATCATGTTAAAAGGACAGGCTCTGTATTATGGACAATGATGTTTTGAAGACATAAACAAATACTTCAGTAGCAGTGGCTTGGGACATTTCTCACATTTTTTGAAAGCTCTGAAAACAGCTGCACAGAGGAGGAGGTTGAAGGTTGGAGAGTACGTTAAAGGGATAGCAGACCCAAAAATAGACTCACTTTTCTGTTGGACCATTGAATTTCCTATTCACAATCAATGCTCTTGTTCAGCTAATTTTTTTCGCTCAGCCTTGTAGTTATACTGCATTAGTGAGGTCTAGAACAACTATACACCATTTTGCTTGCCAACAGCATAGCAAAACCTTTTTTTTCCAAGAGGGCATGAAAATAATATTCTCTACACAGTGCATCAGCTGTATCGAAGCCAATTTCTGATGCCAAACTGAATTTGATGGAGGGGAATATTGCTGGGATTTGGTCCAAGTGTAAGAACAATAAACCACATTCTTTCTACTGTTTTCAAGAGCTGCATCTACAGGCACACCCATGTGCATTTCCGAATGCCTCAGTATAAAAAAAAATGTGGTGCACGCATTAAATGACCTGCTCAAAGGCACAAATGTGATAGTTCACGAAAGACCCCTTTTTGTAGCTACAACTTTTCAGTTAACACCCAATATGTTTCAGTTAACACCCAGTGTATATATACTATACAGTGTATATATATACTAGGCTACATCATAAAGCAGTGAAGATATATGCAGCATTTTTACAGAGTTTAATTTTTTATGGAATAATTTAAGTGTTTAAAGTCAGCATGAAATTAATATTCACCCTATATCCATTTTCTAAATAATTACTTTAGATCTTATTGTAAACAACTTGTCTGTGCATAGGTTTCATTTGAATTGTAAAAAAATTGACCTTGACCTTAATCACAAAGTCATAAAATAACTTCTCTTTGGTGAAATATGCAGGACTTCTCTGATCATTTAGTCTTCTAAACCCACCCTTAAAGCTCACGTTCCTCCGCCTCCACTTTTGAGACCAAATGCCACATCTCAAAATCTAATCAACAACCGATGCATATAGAACCAAGTTCCCACCCCGCATGTCTTCTCTTTTTTCACAGTAATCCTTTTCAATCAGATGTACTTCACAATACAAAAGAAAAGATATGCCTAGTTCTGTCATGAAACTTTAGATGACGCAGGTTGATGGGTCCTTAAAGGGTTACTTCAGCGATTTAGCATTTAGCTTTGTATCAGTAAAAATATGGTAGTATATTCGAATGATCGTATGTTTTGTATTGTATTGTTATGTATTGTTATGTATTTTAAGTCTGGAAAAAAATACAGATTTTTTGGCCAGAGGCTAAAGACTACAGCCAGTAGAGGGAGCTAGTTCTGCATGTTTTCAACCCGCCCATGGGGGGTGGGATAGCACTCACAGTGCTCGGCTCGGGGAGCTGCGGGCATTCATGTAAATGGAACGGTGCGGAGCAAAGTCAGTGTTTCAGCTGTTCACATTAATTCCTATGAAGTTAAGCTGCCATAGGCATGATCTGAAAACACACCAGACTGAACAAGCGCTGTGAATGTATGCCGCTCTTCGCTCTCATGATGAATGTAATCTGACTCCTGCTCGTTTGTGCTGTGACACTCACTCGGCTCACTCACATTATAATGAACAGACATGTTCAGATTTTAATTGAAGTGTCTGTTCTCTTACTGAACTAAATTATTTAATTATTATAAAAATTAAAACTACGGTAGGGGTGGTGCCACGGTGGGCAAGTGATCCAGTGAACCAGTAGCAGTGGCTTTGGGAGTGGCCTCGTAGGTCAGCGAATAGAAAGTGCATTCTGGGAGTTGTTGTCTTTCATCCACATGAGCCAAAAATAAATGATTTGTCTTTTCTCAGTCTAAGGCACCAAATTCAAAAATAATTTCACATTTTCTACGACTTAAATACACATTCATCTTCCCAGTGCTGAAGTACCCCTTTAATGCAAACTCGTTATATTCACTGCATTAACTGCTTGGTACAAGCTGATTGAATCATGTTGCATCTGCAGGAAATGAGCATGCTGCTCAACATTTAAATGGCTGGTTAGCAGTCACTATAGCAGATTTCAGCTTGCTTTCAGAGTCTAAAACCCTCCACCTTCCCCAACTCCACCTGTATATATCTGCTATGGGTAATTTATATATATGCTATTTGTGCAGCAGCAGTATGTCTTACATACTCACAACAACGTATGAGCGAATGTATTGGCAGTAGCAAGTAGCATATACCAACATATATTTTCTTTTTATAATATTTAAAAACAAAAACAAATGTGTTTTGTTTTGTACTCTCCCAAAAAGCGAAAAAAAAAAATTGATAAATCAGTATTCTTATCAGTGTTCTTATCAGGAAACGGGATCCCGAGCAGGACTTCCTATTGCATTGCTTCTCTACACAATGCATCAGCTGTATCAAAACATTCCACAGAGCTGCATCTACATGCATACCCATGTGAATGCCTTGGTATAAAGGAAATTGTGGTGCACGGATTACACTTCCCCTTGAACAGCCTGTTATTAAGTGACCTGCTCAAAGGCACAAATGTGCGCTTTTCACTTAAATTCCAATACATTTCAGTTATCAGCATCACAGCTTATGTCAGATCATTTAGTGGCAGTCCAGTGTGCTGACATTGTAGTGAACTAAATGCATAATAAAGATGTTTTTTTTTCTTTATCCTTTGTTATTAGGGGTTATCTCTATGCGGGTCTGGAGTTTGGAGCCGAGTGCTACTGTGGCCACAAGATCCAGGCGCCCAACGTGTCAGAGAGTGAATGTAATATGGAGTGTAAAGGGGAGAAGAGTAACCTCTGTGGAGGACCTAATCGATTGTCCATATTCAGGCTGGAGCTGAGCCAGGAGTCGGCCCGCCGATGTGAGCACCCTAACACACAGATACACTTACACCTGTTCATCAGCAAGCTTACATGAGACACGCTCACAGATATGGTTTGACATTTTGATGTCACTTTCAGGAAAGCAGAAACGCACACATAAATACATAGTTCTGAATGAGCAGGCTAATGGTTCTAACGCAAGCTGATGATAATTACAACGTTAACTACTTGATACAAGCTGATTGGTCCACCTTGCATCTGCAGCCATTTTGCTTGTTGCTCAACACATTTAAATGGCTGTTTACATGCACTATAGCAGTTGCACGCGCTTCAGAGTTCCTTTAAAACCCTCCACCTTCACCAGCTCCACCTGTATAGATCTGCTATGGGTTATTGATATATGTTATTTGTGCAGCAGCAGTCTTACTTGCAGCAACTTTTTGGCATATGTATTGGCAGTAGCAAGTTCCTGTATTTGCTCTCCAGCAGCAGCAATAATCAACAGCAGCAGCAATTCAGCAGCAGCATAGCAGATCTATTCCGCCAAGACCAAATAAACTGCTTTTATTGATAAGACCAACTCATTTCTTAAAGGAGACTTTACAATAAGTTTTCATTTGTTAACATGAATTTACTACATTTATTGACATAGTAACAATGAATGATACTTCTACAGTATTTACTGCACTTACCAATGCATTTTTAAAATCAAGTTCTTAACATTGGTTTTGCACTGTGAATTATATGAACAAACAATGAACAATTGTATTTTTATGAAATAACATTAACAAAGGTTAATAAATTCTGTAAAAATATATGTTAGCAAATGGCACTGTACTGGAAATTGTCAGTCTTGTTTATCGTCAAGCTGTTTTAATAATCACAGCAGGGTAGCACAGGGCAAATTACTCCCCACCATTGATCTCTTTGGGGAGTGATTTTCGTGAATGATTTCTACTCTGTCTATTTGTGGTTGAGGAAAGATCTCTCTGATGCATATTGGAGGATTTCCCATTCTCATTCATTTGTGTGTTTTTGAAAACTCCCAGTATTTTTTAGCTGTTTCTCACAGTATTTATTTTTATAATAACCTACGAATAAAATTCATTTCATGGCATGATCCTCATCCTTTTTTTTCTTTTAACTCAAAAAAAAAAAAAAGCACTGGCAGAATCTTGTGACATTCCATTCTGTGTCCTGATTAAGCACTTTTCTCATGTGACAGGATGCGTGTGTGTAGGGGAGGTTATGTGACAAACACTTATACAAAAGTTGTGCAGTAACAACTTTGATTTATTATGTCCTTGGACCACAGCGCTTTGGCAAAGACTATTTCTACTAATTTTACTATTTATAATGGCAGATATTATTTGTTCCTCATTGTATTGAAGTACATTATAAAAGAGTATGCAATAAAAACAACATATTTAGTGTATATCTTACATTAATTAAAATCTTAAATGGATGATGCATTATTGGGACATTGTTTGTAAAGCCCACAGCTCCCTCTAATCCTAACTATATTGCTGATCAGTAAAGCTGTCCTGGAAATTTTAGGAAGGAGCCATGGTTCCAAGCCCACTGTTCTTAAGGCCCTGATCTACTCATAGCAAAGTTTTTTTTAGTTCTTTGCTTTAGAGTAAAAAGAAGTTTGAAATACATGAGCAGCGGTATACTGTTAGAGAACATCCTGGTGCCATCCATGCTGCTGAGAATGGCATTTAGATTGAGTTAATATGTGCTGCTCATTTTCCTTTCGATAACAAAATAAACACACAACAAAAATGACGTGTTGAGAAAATGGTAGTTAAAGGGTTAGTTTATTTAGAAATTTCTGTCCCAAATTACTCACTTTCACAATTACTCATGTCGTTCCAAAGTAAGACCTTCGTTCATCTTCGGAAAAAAAATTACAATATTTTTAATGAAATCCGAGTGGTTTCTGAGCCGCACATAGAGTTGCAACATCATTGCAACTTTCAAGGCCCAGAAAGGTAGTAAAGACTAGGGTTGTAACGGTTCATATTGCTCATGGTTTGATTTGTATTGCAGTTTTAGGTTCACGGTTTCGAGGTTCGGTATTTGCAATGTTCAGGTAAAAAAGGACTACTGTCAAATAAAAATGAAGAAAATAAGAACAAATAATCGAAATACAAGCAACGGTGCAAATAAGTACAATATAGAGCAAAGATAGTAATAAAATAAACCAGTTTTGTATACTCAAGACTCGGACTCGGGCTTGGACTCTGTATTTTAATGGTCTTGGTCTTGGCATGGACTCTGGCACTTGAACTTGGTATTGACTCGTACATATTAGGAATTGGACATATTCCACTCAAGTCCCATTCAAAATATTTCATGATTATTACTGTATGTTAATAAATCTTTAAATTGATGTTTGATTGACACGTCCAATGATTGGTGATTTTCTTGTGCGCAACTGCACATGACTTGAGACCAACGTAAGTGCAAAGACTCCCACCAGGTGTCCACCTGCCATCAACCTGTAATGATCCCACTTTCCAGAAAGTCACATGGCTACATTATTATTTTTCTCAACTGTGTCATTTTAATATATTTACTGTTTAAAAAGTAGGACAAAAATGTCAAAGGAAAAAACAAATCTTGTTTAATTAAATAATAAAAATGAATACAGATACGATGACAGTCTCAACGCTTAGCATCTCCTCCAAAAAAGCCACCCTCTCTCCCTCCGGCACATTCACATTGCTTTAAAAAGGCAGCAATTTTTCTGCAGTCACTCTGTGCATGCCCTCCGTAACTAAAAAGTTCATCAAATTAAGTTCTAATGTTGTTTGGGGAATTTTCTCTAATCTCGAGGGAATCTCTAATTCTCTTATTGACTCAGACTTAACCCTCTCTGAACTTTGTTTTGACTCAGACTCGAATGAGCTGGTCTCGACCACAACAGTGAACTAAACAGTGCTTTTCAGTTTTTTTTTAGACCGGTCTAACATAAGGTACATTAGGTTTTCAGGTACAGAATTTGAATAAAGCAATCAAATGTACAATAACATTGCATCGTCTGGCTTTTGAATGTTTAAATTGACTAGGCGGGTTTAGTTTAAACACAGATAGCAACGTGTGGTGTTCAGGTCTCACCTGAGCTTGCGCGTTATCAACACCCGGGTGATGACGGCGTAAATGACTGGTCATGTTCAGATTTGAAATGAAACGCGGTGCGTGCCGAATCGTGGCTGGAGAACGGTACAGTTCGATTTATAGAAATCGTTAAAATAGTCCATGTGAATACAGTGGCTCAACAATAATGTTATGAAGTGACGAGAATACTTTTTGTGCGCGAAACCCCCCCAAAAATAACGACTTTATTCAACTCTCATGTAGTAATGACAGTGCCGCGCTTCCAGGTTCTACGTCAGAACGGTGGCTCATTATTGGCCGAAACGTGAGCACTACAACCCATGCGTGTGATGCTAACGCAGGAGCTACAGCACTCACGTCACGTTTATTTATGTACCACTTTATACAATAGATATTTTAAAGCAGACAGTCATTTATGTAACTGTACAGCAGCAGCAGCATGTCTTACATGTCTTACACAGCAGAGTGTCGTTTATGTATTGGCAGTAGCAAGTCCTGTAGTGTGCCAGCACATTCAATTGAACACAATGCAAGACATGATGTTCAAATTGTGAACCAATGACTCTTTTGAACAATTCTTTTTAATCAGTCAAAAAGATTTATAAAAGAGTTTTGAACTTGCTCATTCATGCTTTAAATCTGACTCAGTGTTTAGAGCCGTTCACAACTGACATGATAAAAAAAACTCAACCGCACAGAAAAAACCTAGAACACACTAGCATCATGTGGGTGAGATATTCTCAAGCAAGCGAAAATGGGGTAGTTTTTGGTGTTTTTACATTTTTTAAAAATAATTTACTTGTTTATTTGGCTATTAAGATGGGAGTGCCATCTTCAAGGGATGTTTCAAGAGGCCAGATAACGTGACCCTGGCGCTTCCTGCTAGTGCTGTTATTCAGAACATGTCAGTGGACAAGTGTGTTGACATGTGCACAGAAAAAGTGAGTATGTGTGCATGATGTGCATCTGATGTCTCCATTCTACTGTGTTTATGCGAGTCTTTATATTATCTCTTTCTTTGTCTGGCATAGGAATTCTCTCTGGCTGCCTTGGCTGGTGAAAAATGTCACTGTGGTTTTCCCACTCCTCTCTTCACTCTGCATGAGCGTGAGGATGAGGAAATGTGTCTCCAGCGATGCGTAGGGGAAGACTTTGAGAGCTGCGGAAACAATGACTTCTTTGTAGTTTACCAGACCCAAGTGCAAGGTAACATAACCTTGTTTGTACTAAAACAGTTTGCTCAGGCCAATGCACAGGGATCACACAAGTATTTTATCACCAAACAGGTTTAATAGTTTAGCACTAGAACAAACATGTAAGGTCACAGAAGCACAAAAATAGCCCTGGCTGTACTGCTTTTGTGGTAGCTTATCAGTTATAAAAACATTTGTAAAATTCACACTTACTTTTTGTTGTCAGAGTGAGCAAAAAAAGTGTGAATCCTTTATTACAGTTTGCTTTATTTTCAAGAGTGGAATTTTTTTAATAATCTAAATTAGTGGTGGGCATAGATTAATCTCATCCAAAATAAAAGTTTGTGTTTACATAATATATGTGTGTGTGTTCTGTGTATAATTATTATGTATATATAAATACACACACATGCATGTATATTTTTAAGACAAATTTGAATGTACATACTGTATATATATTTATATAATTTATCTTTATATATAAATATTACATATTTTTCTTAAATATATACATGCATGTGTGTGTATTTATATATACATAATAATTATACACAGAACACACACATATATTATGTAAACACAAACTTTTATTTTGGATAAGATTAATCTACATTAATCTATGCCCACCACTACTCTAAATGCATGATGTATATACAGTACATGTATATAGATATACGCATATGCATGATATTATTTTCAGTAAATGCTCACGTGTGACGCTTAAATGATGCAACTGCATTGCTGTGCAAGCAGCCTTCTTCCGAAAGACACAAACATGCACTCGACAAACAGAGCCAGAAAAACACCATTATTACTGTGCTAACACATTAAAAAACAACACATTAAAAAAATTCCAACATTCAACAAGTAATGTGCATAAATAAAAAACACATTTCAATACATTCCAGTACACCACTGTATAACAACGCTTAGCACAATAAACAACACAACACAAACATCCACCTCAGCTGTAGTATATCACATATCTGGCAACAGCTTTCATCAACTAACATTATTCTACTAACCCGAACACTAACACCTAACCCTAACCTAACAGTCTACTAATACTCTAGTACAGGTTAATTGACATGTAGTTGCAAAGTTACTTATAGTTAGTAGAATGTCTAAAGTGGACCATCAAATTAAAGTGCAACCAGATATTTACCTTTGAATATATTACACAAAACACATGAAATATTAAACTACATTTTAAATATTATATAATATTATTTACAATGTTAAAATAGTAAAAGCACATTATTTTTTTATGAGCTATTTGGCTTAAAGTGCATTAAATACATCCTACTTCAATCATGGCGGGCCCCTAGAATCATTCCCACATTTCACTCCCTTATCTCTGGCCCCTCTTCCCAATCAAAGTACAAACTCATCTCATTTCCTGCTCAGTCTGATAGTCATCCGCTCTGTGGTTTAAATTCTGAATGATCATCATGCTTGGTCCAAACCAAACTTGAAATCTAAGCAAGAAAACATCTGAAAAGATTGTTTTCAAGAGCAGTTTCTAAGAGCAACATGTCTCACTTCGTCAAAATATGTGCATTATAAGCCTTCTCACTGTTTATCAAACCATTTAAACTCTTTAGTCTTTTACAAAATGATTCTGTGATTATTTAAAGACCATTATTTTTGTGGTTGGAAAACCCATATATGTGCTAGTATACTTGCTTGTCAAGCAATTTTAAGGAAAATTTAATGAGACTAAGAATATTTTTCACAAAATTTTCTCATGTTTGGTGTCTGATGTGTTTCCTCATTTATCTCTACAGATAATCGCTGTATGGACCGGCGCTTTTTACCCACTCGTTCCAAGCACCTAATGGCACTAGCTAGTTTCCCAGGAGCTGGCAATACCTGGGCCCGTCACCTTATTGAACTGGCCACGGGGTACTACACCGGGAGCTACTACTTTGATGGCTCATTGTACAACAAAGGTTAACTTGACTTTTAGTTCTCCATAAAGCCATTTTATTTCTGTCTTGCTTGCTCATCGTCTTCCTTTCTTGTTGTTGGACTCTTTGAATATGCAGGATTCAAAGGGGAGAGAGATCACTGGCGCAGTGGCAGAACCATATGTATCAAGACCCATGAGAGTGGCAGGAAGGAGATTGATACCTTTGATGCTAGCATCCTTATGATCCGGAACCCTTATAAAGCACTCATGGCTGAATTTAACCGAAAGTATGGCGGCCATATTGGATTTGCCTCTCAAGCTCACTGGAGGGGAAAAGGTAAGAGATTCATCTAATGATAAACAGGGGGGGTGGGGCCTCAGTGTGACCGTGACCGGTGTCTGTATCGCTATCCAATCACATCAATCCTATTGACCGGCGACAGCCTGTCATGTCATCACCGTGCGACCAGGAAGTATATAAGGGCGCCATGCAAGCACAACACTATCCACTTCGTCTGAAGGGAGTGTTGGTGGGCAGGCAGGCCCGGAAAGCATGGCAAAGTGACGCAGCGTCTCGTTCCCTGTTCTCGGGGAACTAAGTTTACAGTCGTAACCAGAGACATTCCCTTTTGAAAGTGAACTTGCGCTGCGTCAGAAAGACGCTACGGGGAACGATATACCCACGCCGCCATGTCGAAGGGAGTGCATGCCGACAGGCAGTGACAACTGTCAGGACAAGCAAATTCAACTGAAATGCCTGAACCACTCCCCCTCTGGTCACACTAGGCTGTCAGTGACAGCATTCCCTACGGTCAAAGCCCAAGCTATAACCCTTGCAGGGCACCTTTGCGTACCGCATGAAGTCCTCCCTGGCTGCTCAAAGGCTGGGAACCGGCCCATTCAACAGAAGGGGTTCCTTTAAGGGAATGTGGCTAGGGGACCCGAGGGGGCCCCAGCCAATCACTATTCGGGAAAACCTTCACCGAATGCCACGCTTCCGGGTGTGCCAACCCTGTCTGTTGAGAAACAGAGCCTCTGGAACATGCCTCCGAGGAGGCATCCAGCCGGGGGACTGAGAGACTGGCAGTGTCCGCCTCAGAGACGGGCTATCCTGGAGCGCAGCGCTCATCTTAGTGCTTTCCGACCCTTGCTAGCGAGGGGAGCTCAGCCGCTCGATCCTAGGATATACCGAGCACATCTCACATCTCACATCTAACTGGGGAGGCCCCGAGGGGCCTACAACCGACAGATCAGGCCCAGGCCCCAAAGACGACCCTCTCTTGGGGGAACTCCTAAGCCTGCCTGGTAGGTAACCATGCTGTAGGCAACCTACGCAGGTCCCTGTCCTGTAGGGACCGCATATCAGCAGCGTCGTCTCGTCATGCTAGGGTATGCAACCGCCTTCAGGTCTATCAGCTAAAACCGGAACCTGATAGCAGGTGACCACTAGCTGTCAGCGTAAAGCCAGTTAAGTGTTACCATCCAGGGAACTCGTTCCCCTCCAGGCAACCGTAGAGGCCAGCTGTAATGGCAGCAGGGACCCGGCTTGACTCGTCCCCTCAGGGAGGCCTATGAGACCAATATTACTGAGAAGCTGACAGTGCTAGCTGCACGGCGTCTGGCAGAAGCCTCCTGCCATCTGACCGCAGTCGAGCTAGCCGTCAAGGTAGCTGTAAACGGCACTTGCTCCCTAGGTGAGGCCTAAAGTGGCCTACTACCTGATGGCCACCTGCTAACTGCGTGGGCGGCCTAAACAGAGGAGTGGAGACCAAGACTTGTTCCTTCCTCTGGGCATGTGAGGCCTAAGCCCAACAGCCCATCACGCTGGCTGTCTGGGCATCCTGCTCAGGAGCTCGCCTCTGGGGAGGCCTGGCTACAGGGAGGCCTGGCCAGGAACTTTCTTTCCAAGGAGGCCCAGGAGGGCCTACTACTTGAACAGCGCATACACCTGTCAACTGAGCGTCCAGCTCAGGGGCTCACCCTCAGGGAGGCCTTTTGGGAGGCCTGCTACCTGTTGGCCGGATGTGCGCAACGTCGAAAGTGACTGAAGTCCCAGCACTCGCCGGGCATCGACACTGAGAGCTCCCACGGTTTCGCCCTCTGAACTCTACGGCACCTCCGTCGAGGCGATGCTGGCTCACTGGTCCAGCGAGCCAGCGGTAGAACCAATGATTTCTCTTTCTCTCAGATGTCCACAAGGACATAACCGCCATCAAACGACCTTGGTGGCCCGGAGAGCGAAATCCGTGGTGCGGCGCAGCTCGGCCATCGCGTCAGGGGGCAGGCTCCCTGCACCATGGTGTGCAACGCCGCCGCCTGACCCGCTGATGTGTATGCCCTGCCATTCCGCGCAAGGTCGTCTTTAAGGGTTTAGACGGCAGGGTGGGAGCTTTCAGTGTCGATGCCCGGCCATACGTGAGTTACTTCGCAAACGTCTCATCGATCGGCGGCATCAACACGCACCCCGCTTCGGCCAGTCCCTCGACATCAGCGATAGAAGCGGGCCGAATACGGGGACTTCCATGCCCCCGCGATCTGGTCATGAAGACTCCCGAGAGCCGGGGGGTAATTACCGGAAAGACACCGATCATCCAATCGACTCAGATGAGAGGCTTCCTCCCTAACACGCCGCCATGGCAACTGCAGCCTATGAGCGGCACGTTCCATAACCTCCAGCAGCTCTCCATACACGGGGCAGGATGGCTGGGAGGGTTCGGCCTCGGCCGCATCACCACCCTCCACTTCCATCCCTTTCTGTGGTGGGAGCACTGCAGCTGACGATGAGGAGGACTTATAGTCCAGCTCCTCCTCCGACAGCTGCCCCTCGCGATCTGGCCGGTCGTGAAGGACAAGCCCCAGGACAAACGTCGCCGCTCAGCCTCGCCGTGATTCAGCGATTTAGACACCGGTCACGCTGAGGCAACCCCTCTTTCCGACGCAGCGCGAGTTGTAATAGGAACATTGTAATAGATTTTATAGATATTTTTCAGCACTATAATACAAATATTTTAGTCAACATTTCTCTCAACTCGTTTTTACAGAGCTCATCGTTATATATCCTGGCATTATCTGTATCTCAATCCAGTTTGGAAGTTTGTCAAAATAACTTCTGTTTTGTTGCCGTTGACGTCAATTTGAGGTTAAATCTGCTGTACTGCGGTCAGGAGCATGCACTCATCAGACAAAAAAAGCCATGACTGTCTTATGTGGTTTTGTTGAGAATCTTTTCCTTTTTTAATTTTGAAATCTCCTGTAAACTGATGCAGAGAAACTGCTGCTTATTTTTAGGTACATGAGTCTGTTACTAGGCACCAAAGACATGTTTCTGGTGTTTACTTTTTGAATGGTTAATGGTTATAACTATTAAACCAAGACTCATTTGTCTTGCAGTTAAAATAATTTTACAAAAATGATTTTGAATTGATCAAATGTTTGTGAAAAGTCGTACAGTCCGTAAATATATTGTGCAAAGTTGCCTTTACCCCATTCAAGCCCATTTTTAAGCAACGTCTGCTTTTGTTCTGCTTCTTTACAATATTTTTCCTACAGAGAAGCAGATGCTTGTGACATTTTGGTGTATTGTTTTTTGTCTTGTTTCATTTTTGATTAGGTTTCTGAAATTTGAATGGCAAGTGGTTTTTAATCTTTTCTTAAAACACGTTCCTCAGTTGTTGTTTCACTATTTTTGTTGATGTGCCTTTCTGATGCATCACTCTAACCGAAAAGCAGAAGCATCTAAAAAAAAAAAAAAAAAAGGCATTTTTTGCTTCTTCTTTTTTGGATTCGGCAATGGTTTTTACATATTTTCTCATTATGGTTAGGAACACTTTAGTCACTTTGTGAAAAAAAGACATGAGCATTTTGTGAGCTGTTGCTTTTCTTTCTCACAGCTGATGATAGTCAGCAGAAAAATGACTATAACTTGAAAATGTATAAGTGCATCAGTTCACAGTATAATTGACTTTTGCTTAATGTTTCATTTCAGAAAAGCGCTATCAGTGATTAAAAATCTAGTTATGCCGCTCCACTATTCTAGCCTTTACAAAACCATCAAGTGTTTGTCGATGTTTGTTACGTTTGTGTAGTTCTGTCACATGTCTACAGATGTGTAAAGGTTTTCAAATGCACAAAATCTGAGGCACCATGGCACAGCATGTTACTGTAAGACAGGGGTGTCTAATTTTCCTCCTGAAGGGCTGCTGTCCTGCAGAGGTTAGCTCCAACCTCCATTAAACACACCTGAACAGCTAATCAATGTCTTGCTATAGGCATACTAGAAACAAAGCCACTGGAAGGCAAGCCTGCAACCTTAGTATTACTATTACTATATTACTATATTCAGTCAAAAAAGCATAACGGCTAATGCTTATGCTGTGTCTTTGTCGGTATGCAGGGAAGGAGACCAGAAGCCTTTTTTTGGAGAGGAGAGGAGGCTGAATAAACTCTGCTCTGTGAGGAAATAGCACATCGTTTAATGAATCAACTGCCTGTCCGCTAACATGTTTTATGCTTTTATCTTATTTTTTTGTTGGGAACGATATGTAGATTTGTTTTCTTTCTTTTGCCTTTAGGTTTTATGATAAGACTTGAATACTAATGACTATTATAACTGCATGTGTGCATATGACGCAGATATTATGCATTTAAATGAATAAAGATAAAATGAATAATTTAATTATAAATATATGTTGTTAAATGAAAATCAAAATTAAGTGTTCTTTCTTTTGCTGCCAGGTTAGACTTGTATTGTATCTATGACTGCTGATGATATAGCTCTTTTTAATTAATTTTAATGAATTAAACATATTAAAGTACAATTAAGTTTTGAATGTAATATTAAATATAGTTTAGTACGCCCTGCAGTGGCTAGTAATGTGCAGCTAATAGAGATATTCACACACGTTTTCTTCTCAGTAAAGCACATACGTTTACTAGCGATATAAAAACAAATATGTGTTGAGGCAAGTTGGAGCTAAACGCTGCAGGACAGTGGCCCTCCAGGACCGTGTTTGGACAAAATTGTTTTTCAATAAGTTAAACTCTCTCTCTCTCCCTCTCTCTCTCAATCAGAGTGGCCAGAGTTTGTGAAGAACTACGCTCCATGGTGGGCATCCCACACACTAGACTGGCTGAAATATGGGAAGAAAGTTCAAGTAGTGCACTTTGAGAATTTAAAACGGGACCTTTTCTCTCAGTTAAAAGGCATGGTCATTTTCTGGGCCTGGAAGTGTCAGAGGACCGCCTGCTGTGTGTGGAAGGACAGAAAGATGGGAATTTTAAACGCTCTGGGCTCAGAAAGCTGGAATATGACCCTTACACGCCTGAAATGCGTGCCACCATTGACGGGCTTATTAAGACTGTGAACACGGCACTCAGAAAGAGAAACCTGTCTGGTGTACCTGAGGAGTACATGCCCAGATGATACTCATCTCTTGACTTTTGCTTTTTTTCACACACATTTTTTCACACACATTTTTTCACACACATTTTTTCCTTTATATTTTTCAGCTATTTCCCTAGAATATGAAATTGTTTATCATCCTCCATTCAGTTTGCACAAAAGTACTGCTATAAAAAACGATCATGAATAGTCATGACCTATCATGAATAATCTAAAGATACAATTCATAGTAAGACGGGCTTGTGCAACAATTTGGCTCCAGTTAGCTTGGCTTTAAGTTTAACCACCATGGATCCATCTTCCTTAGGTCAATTTAAGTGTGCAGTAACCACAAATTCAGTTTGTCATCATGGGCAATGACTGTTCATGCTTTTTATGAAAGTGTCTGTTGCCACCAAGACATCCGGGTCAACTGTTTAGACGGACACATCACATCTGTATTTCATTGAATTTGCTTTTCCTACCACTACTGGACTACACTATGATTCATTAAGCACTTCAGTTTCAATGGGAATATATGGACAGCCATTACATGTTTAACGGAACCCCAGCTCCCTGTTCTCTAAAAATATCTGGACATTGCCTTCTTAAAACCGATCAGTAAAATAGGTATATGGACAACAAAAATCCTTAAAGTTATATCACTTGTATTAGATAAATGCATGGACATGATGTCTGGTACCTGCATTCAATGATTTGCAGGCAAATTGCAGATATAGTCCTTTTATGGGCTTTTAAAGTAGAGGAAAGCAACCAAGTTCTTTTGTTTCTGCTTTGTGTTTAGAGCACTTTTATGTTGTTAAATGATTTACCTTTTGGTTTTCACTGAGGTTTTGCGATATATTTGCAGTGGGCAATCAAAGAACTATCATCTTGTGTTCACAAAGTAAAAGAAATGGGGGCTTCTTGTAAATGGATTAAAATAGCACATTAACCGACCCTTTACTCCTTTTCTCCACCACAATTATAGTAATCTATTAAAGGGATATTGTAGTTCAACCAAAGATAAAAACCCCATTGTTATTTTTTAAAATGTTTTTGACAGACATGGTACATGCAGCTCTTATATGAGAAGAGTTGTGTATTGATTCTTAAAACATTTGGAACAATATTATGGAGAATAAATGACGACAAGTTTTTCATTTTTGGATGATCTACCCCTTTAAGCAAAAACCAACAGTATGTAATGTGCATTGAATATCTTCCCATTTCCTTTGTCAAGCCTGAAAAGACTCAGAAATCTAATAATTCCTCCCAAACTATGTCAGGTTTTGGATGCAATTATTAACTTGTTCCCTTTAGATATGTTTAGAGCTGTTCTTTGTTTTCAATGTTTTAATTGCAGGTTTTTACAGAAAATCAACATTATAATCTTTAAAATTATCTAGAATTCAGGGGTGAAAGAGAATATAAAGCAATGTGCTAAAAAAGCACCTCGTGGGTACATTTCTGCTTTTCAGCTAGAGACCTAACAAATAACATTCAATATATGTAAATACACATATATATTTTTGTAATGCTCACATGGAGAATTAATTTAAAAAACAGAAAAGTATCACCTCTATTTTTGAAAAGGCTTTTAAATTTGAGCATTACATGCTTTTCATTTAAAAAAGGAACAAACCTGAAGTGTCTTTCTGAATGTATTTTGTATGGAATGAATGTAAGGAATTTCTACCAAATAAGAAAATCAGAGAGTGATTGCCTGCAGTGCAAAGGAAATTAAAGTTTTTTATTATAATTGTAAACTCAGAGAACTGTGTGAATATGAGGAAAGCTTTTTCTCTTTGTTTAGTGCTTGATGCATATGTCCTGGTCAATAAATTGTAAAGCCCCAAATTGTCAGATGCCCAACATTCATTTATGTGTTTAGTTAGTTTTATTTATATTTATTTAAGGTTTGTCGGGATTTGAGCAGACGATTTTTGTGCATTGTGAAAATTCTGATGAAAACAGTTGAGTTTTGGGTGTGACTACCTGTTTGCCCAACCGATGGCAGATGGGTGGAAAACAAAACCTAAAACATTTCTGAAAATCTGTTGGTTTCTAATGCTTCAAAAATTGTGCGCTCCACCTTTAAAGCTCTGATTACACAGTATTTTAAATGCTAGTTGTTTTGTAACTTCTTCAAGTTCCACTCTTTCAGGAAATTGCAAAAACATTTTTTCAGCTTGCGATGTCTCTCTCTAAGGACAAACTTAATTTCTGAAAAAAATAGCATTTTGTCGTAGATATAAAAAAAAAAAAATTATATATATATATATATTTTATATATTATATATATTATCTAAGATATATATATATATATATATATATATATATATATATATATATATATATATATATATATATATATATATATATATATATATATATATATATATATATATATATATATATATATATATATATATATATATATATATATATATATATATATATATATATATATATATATATATATATATATATACAGTATTGTTCAAAATAATAGCAGTACAATGTGACTAACCAGAATAATAAAGCTTTTTAGTATATTTTTTTATTGCTACGTGGCAAACCAGTAGGTTCAGTAGATTCTCATAAAACAAACAAGACCCAGCATTCATGATATGCACGCTCTTAAGGCTGTGCAATTGGGCAATTAGTTGAATTAGTTGAAAGGGGTGTGTTCAAAAAAATAGCAGTGCGGCATTCAATCACTGAGGTCATCAATTTTGTGAAGAAACAGGTGTGAATCAGGTGGCCCCTATTTAAGGATGAAGCCAACACTTGTTGAACATGCATTTGAAAGCTGAGGAAAATGGGTCGTTCAAGACATTGTTCAGAAGAACAGCGTACTTTGATTAAAAAGTTGATTGGAGAGGAAAACCTATAAAGAGGTGCAAAAATGATAGGCTGTTCAGCTAAAATGATCTCCAATGCCTTAAAATGGAGAGCAAAACCAGAGAGACGTGGAAGAAAAGCGGAAGACAACCATCAAAATGGATAGAAGAATAACCAGAATGGCAAAGGCTCAGCCAATGATCACCTCCAGGATGATCAAAGACAGTCTGGAGTTACCTGTAAGTACTGTGACAGTTAGAAGACGTCTGTGTGAAGCTAATCTATTTTCAAAAATCCCCGCATAAAGTCCCTCTGTTAAAAAAAGGCATGTGCAGAAGAGGTTACAATTTGCCAAAGAACACATCAACTGGCCTAAAGAAAAAATGGAGGAACATTTTGTGGACTGATGAGAGTAAAATTGTTCTTTTGGGTCCAATGGCCACAGGCAGTTTGTGAGACGACCCCAAACTCTGAATTCAAGCCACAGTACACAGTGAAGACAGTGAAGCATGGAGGTGCAAGCATCATGATATGGGCATGTTTCTCCTACTATGGTGTTGGGCCTATTTATCGCATACCAGGGATCATGGATCAGTTTGCATATGTTAAAATACTTGAAGAGGTCATGTTGCCCTATGCTGAAGAGGACATGCCCTTGAAATGGTTGTTTCAACAAGACAATGACCCAAAACACACTAGTAAACGGGCAAAGTCTTGGTTCCAAACCAACAAAATTAATGTTATGGAGTGGCCAGCCCAATCTCCAGACCTTAATCCAATTGAGAACTTGTGGGGTGATATCAAAAATGCTGTTTCTGAAGCAAAACCAAGAAATGTGAATGAATTGTGAAATGTTGTTAAAGAATCATGGAGTGGAATAACAGCTGAGTGGTGCCACAAGCTGGTTGACTCCATGCCACACAGATGTCAAGCAGTTTTAAAAAACTGTGGTCATACAACTAAATATTAGTTTAGTGAGTCACAGGATTGCTAAATCCCAGAAAAAATATTTTTTTGTACAAAATAGTTTTGAGTTTGTACAGTCAAAGGTAGACACTGCTATTTTTTTTAACACACCCCTTTCAACTAATACCCCAATTGCACAGCCTTAAGAGTGTGCATATCATGAATGCTGGGTCTTGTTTGTTTTCTGAGAATCTACTGAACCTACTGGTAACTTGTTTGCCACGTAGCAATAAAAAATATACTAAAAACCTTGATTATTCTGGTTAGTCACATTGTACTGCTATATATATATATATATATATATATATATATATATATATATCTTAGATATTAATAATATTATATACAGCCAAGGTACCACAAATCGGTCTGGAGATCTTTTACTTGTCTCGTGTGTTCAAGGGGAGTGTGATATAAACAGCACTTGACTGGCGAATGCTCAAAGCTCCTTCAGGGGTGAACAAAGTGTCTGTGATAAAGTTACTGCGTTCATGTGTAGTCAAAGAGATTTGACTACACAGCATATGACTCACTAAAATACATATACTCTCATACGTGGATTTAATTTCTAAATAGTCCGTTTTACTTATACATACAGCTGTATGAACCACCGCTATACTAAAAGATCAGAAGTGCAGGGCTGCAGACTGCAACTAAATGACTGAGCGGTCTGAACCAAACTGCTAATTCTACAGTAAACTTGCAGCCCTGCATCCCTGACTAATTTAGTTTGTGAATGAAAACTGCAAATGACCTCTATATATACAAAATGTAACAGTAAGAGCAAATATTGCAACATGTTAAAGAGTTCATCTTATCAGAAAAAAACATCTTATCAGATCCAAGCAAATCGATGTTTATTTGTATAGGCCTAAAGGAAAATGCCCAATTTGTTAAAAAGCTATTTCAATGTTTAAACCACACAGAATGATTTACACAAGTGGCATTTTATTCGCATTTGAATTTTAAAAGCTCACTCTGAAACTTCAACATGTAATGGGGTGTACCCCCTGGCCTGCGAGGGGCAATGGGGGTATGTGGCGAGGTGGGCGAGCGAGAGACGTGGGAGAAGCAAGAGAGACCGGTGCGTGATTGAGAATGACCGGCACATGGCACATGAGTCCTCTCATGAGGGAGCTCAGAGGCATATAAGGACAGACGACACAAGTGAAGGATGTGTGTGCGCGGCAGTCTTCCGTGACGGTCTGCCTGCACTTTTACTTTCAGTTTGTTTGTTTTACTGATTAAACGTTTGCCGGTTCCCGCCTCCTTCTTCCCATAACTATGAACTGTGTTACAACCATATATTTGAAATGAATTAGCCTGACGTGGTCATACTCAATTCTAGTCAGAATATGAGTCTGATACTGCTCCATTGGGCTTTGATTAAGGGAGCATGCTTCAACCGAACCAGCAATGGAGCAACGCTTAACGTTAGATGTCAAATGTCAACAGAACTCAACTGCACTGTGTTACCAAGTCCGTGTTTTTCCCGCGGGTTGTTCTCCATGTCCGCGGGTTGAAGCGACCCTAATTATGTGATATATAGACCCAGGAATGCGAATTTTAGCAGGCAACAGTGCCAAAATACAATTGGCACTGTTGCTATTGTTTTGGGCTATAGTTTTGAGTAGCAATTGCGTGACATTGCAAAAAAATTTGGCAACCCTGTCTGCACGCACGCTAGATTAAGTAATGTTAGAAGAAAAAGACGAGTGTAAACAATCTTTGCCAGTGTTGTAAAAAAAAGCATTTAAGGATACACAGAGTACTTACCAACACGATCATAATTTCTGAGAGAAATAGTGAAGGTGAATGCATACGAAAAAGTTTTCCGTTTAGGATAATAGCAAATTTAACCCAAGCGCCTTCGATGACGTGGATGATTACGTTACTGTTTATCATCTGTCCATCTTAGTCTAAAACCCGCCCCGACAATTTCATTGGTCCGAACAGTTTCTTTTCGTGCATAATAACTCCTCTATGGATCGAGTCCAGACCGAATTCCCCGAGCAAAAATGTTGTGGGCGGGGCTAAATTCGTCTGGCATCCAGCCTAATAAATTCATGATGATCAGCCATAAATTTTTCAATAAGTTAAACTCTCTCTCTCTCTCTCTCTCTCTCTGTCTCTCTCTCTCTCTCTCTCTCTCAGAGTGGCCAAAGTTTGTGAAGGACTACGCTTAGGAAAGAATCAGACATCAACGAACAGGGTAACATATTCAGCACAGGGTTTCAACGGTTGTTGTGAAAATACACACATTCATAATTAATGTGGTCACATAACATGCATAATTTCATTATATAATTCAGTTATAATTTCATGCGTGCGCGTTTGTGTACCTGGAATCTGCATGTGCAATTCCTGGTACACAAACGGTTATTAAATCTAAGTCCCGCCTCCCAAACCCACATCGCTGAGCCGATTGGCTTTGTTTTTTCTTTCTAACTAGTCGAGAGGAAGTAGCTACATTTGGTTTTACAAAGCGGCAAAGAAAACTCACCCGAAACCTGTGGTAAGTGAGGGAGAAATCAACAGCTCTGTGCACGATCACACGTTACTGTATGCATGTGTGTATACGTATGTGTGTGAAACCCTACTTTATGGGGACATGAAGGCTGTTCATAGGCTCGCCCTAGTCAAAATTAAATATACTGAAATATATTTGAAATAGGGGAGAGCAGGGAACAACCTAACGCTTTTTGACTTTCTCAGTTTGTGTAAATTCACTTGTGTATTTAGTATTTATTTTTACCCACATGAATTGCACACGTCTAGTACAATTATGTGGTTTTGTTTCATTAATACAGTGTATACTTTTTGCTTGATTTACCCCGAAAGAATAGAAGTGAAATGTGACAACATGCCCCATAGGCGGGGTACATTGTAACATGTGAGGGGCACAGTGTAACATGACCAGATGACTGCTTAAAATGTTACCTAATATAAACAAAAAAATATCCAAGACAAACTAATATATTTTGTCAATAAAATACAATTTTAACTTTTTAAAATAAAATAATGGCATTTTTTAACAATTAAAAAAAAAAAATCAGTTTGGCAACGAACACAATTTGAAACACAGTTAGCATAGTTACAAAAATAATAATAATTAAGCATTTCTGAATATTGACTGCCTCAACCTTTTTCTCACAGTTTCTCAATAGAATTCATAAAATTATAGAATATTATAGCATATTTCTAATAGGGGCTCATTGTAACGTAGTGTTAGAACACACCCCATCTGCACAACTGGGATTTAATCCAGCTGGTTAGATCAGCTTTAAAGAACTATCTCAACTGTTAAATAACAGATATAAGATTAAAATAACATCAGATTTGTCTTATTTTAAATAAACAAAAAACAGATGAAAAATTAACTTAAAAAAATGTACTTTTGCTTTTCTGCATAAATGTTCAGTGATATCTTCCAAAGATATTTAAAATGTTTCTCTGAATAACGTTGATATGGCAACTAGTAAATACACTAAATTTCGTCATCTAGGCATGTGTGGAAAGTGTTAAACCATGTGTGTTTCAACTAACCCCGCATTAGTTTGTGCCCCACTCTACCCTACATTTCTTTTATGTTATACATTTACATATTTATAAATACCCTGCAATTGTAATTTTAGTATACTAAACTGGTATACTTAAAGTCTGCTAAATTGAAACAAATGTGCTGAGTGCTAAAATGGAACTATTGCAAGTACACTTTAGGCAAACTTTAAATATCTTGCATTTAATGACAGAGAGATACAGAGAGATCATCCTTACTGATAGTGTGTTATAAATGTGCATTGTGCAATAAAGTACTCCAAATAAAGTTTAGGCTGTATTTATATCAAAAAGTCTCATGCGATAATCAGTAAATATGTTATTGGATTTGTAGAATGAAATAAACGTATTGTAAAAACATTGGAGTGGTCTTGTTGCAATGAGAGGCCTGTTTGAGTTGTCAGGCTGCTATTAGTCATCCCAAGTGCATTTAGGATACTAAAAACATGACTCAGAACAACTATAGCACAAGTGAGACTTAACAGTATTGCTGTGTGCCTGGACAGTATTGATGTGAAACAAACATGCCAACAGTTTCTGACATGTCTTTGGCTTCTTTAAATAGCAATGAACAAGACAGTAGACACATTGAGATTCACTTGCATTGCACTATAAAAGGAGTAAAGTCTGTTTATCTGTCTCCTTGTTGTAGTTACCTGTAACATTATAGAATTAATTAATTAACACACAGTATAGACTAAAAACCTCAATACATTATCCTATTCATTTCCTGAGTCCCCACTAATTTCAAAATCAAACCTATGCCCTTGTTTGACAGGTGCGCGTATACCAACAAGATCTCATGACAATGCGTATAAATAGTACGAGTGTGCAATCTCGTAGAATGTATACGCCAAAATGAGTTTTGGCGTGCATATGGTACGCCGTTTTTGGCGTGCATATGATACGCACTTTATGGCGTGTATATGACACGCTTTTGGGTAGGGTGAGGGTGGGGGTGTGGGGGGTTCGTACATATAATACGCCATAAAGTGCGTATCATATGCACGCCAAAAACGGCGTACCATGTTTTGGCGTATACATTCTACGAGATTGCACACTCGTACTATTGATACGCATTTTCGTGAGATCGGGCTCGCGTATACAGGCGGTCAATGCATGTGCACTACCCCTACTGGTCTGAAAGAGACAGTAACCTACAGAGCAGTTAAGCAGTGGCCTATATACCATGAAGACGCTTTAGGTGGATAGCCAGGCATGTTTCAGTTTAGTTTGCGGGAACCCTGGGATTTAGGCACCATGAAAATGGCTCAGCTTTTAGTGGTGTTCATCACTATGGTAACTTAAGGTCCACGGCTAACCTGCTCTGGGGCAGGTTATGTACTGGGTAAGGCATTTCAAACTGAAATCAGACTGTGAGCAAAGTGATAGATATCTACACAATAAAGTCACTCCCCCAGTTTCTCTTGCTGCATGTGTTACCTGCACATGGTTAGAAAAATCAGGCTGCCCTAAAGCTTCAATGCTACCTTCACATGCTATTGGCATTATTGTAAATAGTTAAAAATTGGTCATCTGACGAATCTGAAGGATTTGTGAGATATAGACTAACCTGTAGAGCCTCTTCTGTTTTATCATCACAAGGAAGACACAATAGTAAAATACATTTTATTAACAAAAAGATAAACAAGATCAAAACAGCTATGAATAGCATGAATGAGAAAGAAATAAAGTGCGTCAGATGGATAAAATAGAAGTGATTAAATTGGATGTGGCTATGGCAGTTATGTTATCTTATGGAAAGATGAATTGTAACTAGTAGCACGGGAAGGTAGCATAAGGCAAGCCTTCAAGGTTATCAAAAAAGCACAACACTGTGGTACACAGGGAAGGGGACCAGAGGCCTTTCTCTTTTTTTAATGAATGTCAATGGAGCAGGGGTGGCGAACTCTGGTCCTGGAGAGCCACGGTCCTGTAGAGTTTTGCTTCAACTCTAAGGGAAGCGAACACACCTGAACAAGTTAATCAAGGTCTGAAGGGGACTAGGAGCTACATGGAGGTCAGTTTTATCAGGGTTGGAGCTAAACTCTGCTGGACTGAGGCTCACCACAGAAACTTCACTGAATGTATTGCTTTTGTGGGAAAACAGCTTATCATTTAATAACTCTAAAGCCTACAGTTGCACATATCCTGTGCTGATGAAGGAATTGCATCATACGCACTGAACATACTTGTGAAAAAAGGAAAGTACACGGAGGATGCTGAAGTGTTATGTGTTAAATACTGTAAGTGCCTTCATATGTTTCTTAAAACCAACAAAAATCTTCAAACTATACCATGTTTATTAGATAAATGCACAGACAACTCAAAAAACAAGTTGTCTTCGTGATAAGGTAATTTTATGATAAGATCTGACTACACAACCTATGACTCAGCAGCATACATGTATTGTCTTATATGTCATAGGATTTTATTTTTAGCCATTTGTCAGTCGTTTTGCTCAGCAGTTTGCATGAACCACTGCTAAATGTCAGAAGTGCAGGGCTGCGACTAAATAATTGAGCGATCTGAAGCAAATTATGAAACTTTTTGACTGGTTATTTTGAATAATGATGAATAAAGTGTTTTATATTATTGTCTTAGATTTTAAGATTTTGTCAGATTGCAACCATTTGAGTTGCAGTCTGTATCCCTGACTAATTTAGTGTTAGGAAAAGCGTTTTTGAATGAAAACTGCAAATCACCTCTGTAAATACAAAATGTAATAATAATAGGGGTAGATGTAGCAACATGTTAACTAGTTTCCAAGAAAAACATCAGATACAAGCAAATACATTTTTGTAAAGCTTTTAAGCATCACATCATACTTACCATATAAAAATGGAATAAAGCAGAATTGTCTTTCTGGAGTATATTGTGTATGGACGGAATTACTTATAGTCCTATGATATATAAAGAAAGTTACCAACACGTAATGGAAATTGTTTTATTGTATATTTTAGCAAAACAGAGAGAGAGACATGTGGAGCATGACAAGATTTGTTGATTTCGCTCAAATGATGCTCAATGCATTCAATTGTCAATAAATTCCCAAATTCTTTAATGCCCCACTCCATTTATTTATGTATATGTGTTGTTCAGTAACATGCACAAATGAAAAGATAAAATTAGTAAAGGGTCAGTATTTATCATTCTTATCATTTATCAATTCTGCAAAATCAGTAAGCAAAATAGCATTTTAATATACAAAACCTTTATAGAAAGTAGCTTTTATGAACCTATTTATATTCATTTATTCTTGAATTTCAAACATTTATACGACTTGTTAATGTTGAATCTTTTCTATAATCCAGCATTCTCCAGTCAGACTTGGAAAACAAAGAGAAATATATTTTATCCAAGAATTGTTTACATTTTTCAGACAGCAGTGGAAACTCTGTTATCCACAGAATTGGTAATGGAAGTTCTTTGGAAAGCGCTTCGGGTCTCGTCATCAATGGCACTCTCAATCTTTGACAGAAAGGAATAGCATTTCTTCTTCATGTCCTTGGCCATGAATGCATAGAGGAATGGGTTTATAAAGCTGTTTGCAGTGGCAAGAGCAGCAGTTACTTGCACGGTCGTGTGAAAGACAGGATCATGCTCATGTTGGTTCAACTCTATAATAGAAACAATGTGAAATGGCAACCAACAGATAAAAAAAGTTGTAATCAGTAATGTCATAATCTTGTAGGGCTTGGTGGATTTGGACATTTGGTTTGCCCTAAGTTTACAGATCAGGATGGAGTAACAGGTGGAAATGGTCAAAAACGGAATTAAAAACCCAAAAGTAAAGCGTATGAACACGACGGTTGTGTGGTGACTGTCATATTTGCTATAACATTTGACTGTTGATGATTCAGTCAAAATATCTCTGAATTTGGCAGATGGAATGCTAAGCAAAGCAGACACGAACCAAGCCATCACAATAACTACAGAAGCTTTCTTTACAGTGCGTTGATTTTGGGCCCAGACAGGAAACTTGACCGTGATGCAGCGATCCACACTAATGATGACCAGGATGAAAATGCTGCTGTACATATTGAGGGTCATAACAAAAGAGCTGAACTTGCACATGAAGAGCCCAAAGATCCAGGTGTTCGTAACTGTTCTGCTAATGATGAAAGGGAGAGTAGCGCAGAAAATGAAGTCAGACAAAGCCAGGCTCAGGTACCAGGTGGTGTTCACAGACTTCTTAATCTTAAAACCAGCAATCCAGATCACCGCTCCATTTCCAATGGTGCCAAGAAGGAATATGATCACATTAAAAATGACTGTGATTACACATGCTGCAGCACTGCAGTATTCAGCATGTAAATCCACTTCCTTTGAGTGCATTTCAAGCTCTCCTAAAACATCAGGGTAGTCACCGTAATCTGTTTCTGTAGTTGAATTCATTATGTCTTGTTAGAACTGAATAGAAAGTTGAGTTCTGCAATCAAAGCAATAGGCAATTTATCCAAAAATATTTAAAGTAAAGCCATTTTGCACATTTCTAACAATGAATGCAGTTGCTAAGCAAAAACATGACACTTGATTTGCAACTAACTGCATTTCCCATAATTTCCATCAGGTTACTTTGGGGATATTACTGAAATTTAGCTTTTTATGTTTAGCTATCAGTCCTTTTCTGACATGCCAATAAAAAAGCATAACGCCTCCAGAATTCTCTGGTCACTTTTCTTATTTTAGCAGCATTACCTCCGATGGGTTATTTGTATGTTATTTGTAAAGTTACAAATAATTTGTAAGTTATTTGTAAATTGCCTAATAATAAAGCTATTTCAGTGTTTAAACTACACAGAACCACAATTTACACAAGAGGCATGCTATTCGCATTCAATTTTTAAATGCAACTAACTCACTTAGAAAAGTCAACATGTAAAAATTAAGACTGAGAATTAAGAGTGAGGAGGATGTAATGTATCATTTCTGATATCTACAAACTGTAAAGGTGTTAGCAATCCTGAATTTATAAAGTATCTTAATTCTTTTTTTTACTGCTTTCTGTCTTTAGAATGGTACATAAAACACTGCATGATCAAATACACATAGTGTAGTGTATCTTATATATCTTTGATGCACTGGCTTATACGAAATCTATAAGTAATAACTTACCTCACGAAGAAAGCCTCACAGTGCCGTTTGCAATGCTTCAGATATTTACTTCTGCTGCTGGGTTGTTGTTGTTTTTTTCAAATAGGTGCAGACTGAGCTATTGGCAAAAAATTTAGCACCTAGTTCCTCTGTAAGATGCAAACTAATTTCTGAGAACTGAGACTTGACTGACGGTCACACTTATCCAGTACCCTATTCTCTGTTCATCTGATAGTTATAGTGATAGGGTGGTTTGAGGTTAAAAAACCGAGAATATAGCACAATTTTAGTGAACAAGCCAACAAGTGTCAAACTCTAACCCCTTTACCATTGTGGGAGGATGCTGAAGTGGGGTGTGTTGAGAAGCTCACAGCACAATAATTGCAGTCAAACAATGATGTTTATTAGTTACAGGAATTTTCAGTTAAGTCATTATACAAATGGTTATAAAGATTAAAGAATGCTAGCTTACATCATGAATCCATTTGCATTGTGCATAATGATGGTTAAATTTCTTACTATAAATCAATGAAAATTAGGTCTGTAAATCTAATTGCAAAGGCTCAAATTAAGATAATTCATAGACATAACATTTTTGTGGCAAACCAAACATGTAAATCATTAAATATATATTACAAAAAAGTGGCATCAGAGGTCAGTATATTGTTAATTTCCATGTAGTTTACAATAGGCATAGACTGGCCTAAAATCATGGTCTGTCCTTTGGTTTCATTCATACAGGAGGGGTTATCATATTCCATTTGATCTATGTACATGATTTTGGTCAGATATTTTTGGTTGTTGCACCACATTTTAAGATTTTAAGCAGTTTTAAAGGGATAGTTCACCTAAAAATGAAAATTCTGTCATCATTTACTCGTCCTCAAGTTGTTCCAAACCTGTATGAGTTTCTTTGTTCTGCTGAACATAAAAGAAAATATTTTGAAGAATGTTTATAACCCAGCAGATAGAGCAACCATTGACTACCATAGTGTGTGTGTGTGTGTGTGGGGATACTATGGTAGTCAATGGTTGCTCTATCTGCTGGGTTACAAACATTCTTCAAAATATCTTCTTTTGTGTTCAGCAGAACAAAGAAACTCATACAGGTTTGGAACAACTTGAGGATGAGTAAATGATGACAGAATTTTTGGGTGAACTATCGCTTTGGTCTTAACACATCTTGAAACCATTGTGTACTCTTTCATTTTCCATGTTGATTTTTCAAAGATGTTTTTCAAAATTATGCATTGCATTAGGCTATGTTGTGTTTTAGGATTAAGTATTCTCTCAGAAGTCAGTCGCATTGAAAGGCCCAGCAAAGATTGTACTTCCTTCTCCAGCTGAGGAAGTTCAACTTGCCACATCAGGCGCTGCTGCTGCAGCTCATTAACTGCCTGGTTTTGCTCAGCTAAAAAATTATACATAAGAAGTCTACAGCGGATGGTTCAGACTGCTGAAAGGATTATTTGTGCTCCACTGCTCACCCTCCAAGAACTATACATGCAGAGTGAGGAAATGGGTCAGAATTCACTCTGGATCCCTCACATCCAAGCCCCCTTCTCTTTTAACTTTTGCCTTCTGGTCGGCACTACACAGCACTGAGCAGAACAAGCAGACACATGAACAGTTAATGTTCTCCCCTGTTAATTCTATAAGTCTGTTTGACGTTTTTCTTTAAAATAAAATGTTTTGTCAGGCTCCTATGAATAGCTTTCTACTTAAGTACCGGTACTTCTGAATGGGCTAAGGCTGGGATTTAGTGGGTTTGAAGTGAAAGTATTTTATGAATGTATACTCTATGCAGAGAGCATTCACAGTATCGTTATCAAATTTTCTACCTAATGGCCTTTTCATTACTAAAGTAGTTATTTACGGCAAAAGAGGGCTTACGCTGACACAAGCTGTTAGAAAATCTGGTCCTAAGTTGTTTTTGTTTTGTTTTTTTGGTTCAGGTGTGTTTAGTTATGTTTGGAACTAAACGCTGCACAACAGTGGCCCTCCAGGAACTAAATTTGACACCCCTGCATTAAATTGACTGCTCTAATGCAAAATAACTTACTTCTAGATTATTCTTTAGATATGAGTAGATGCCCTTGCATCCACTGAGCTAGAGCGAGACAGGTAGCGACTGATCGTTCGGCCATCTTCTCCAATAGCATTCTCGATCTTTGATAAGATGGAGCTCTTGAACTTCTTCCTGAAGTTATTCCCCATGAAGACGTACAAAATAGGGTTTAAGAAGCTGTTAGCAGCAGCAACAGTGGTGCCAATGGTCAGTCCGATAGTAATGACCTCAGTGTTGAATGTTTCATTTTGTTCGATTAGCACAAATGTGTGGTATGGCAGCCAGCACAGGAAGAAGGTCAGAATGAGAGCCGTCATAATCTTAAACGGTTTGTTGGACTTTGCCATTTGGGTGGCTCTGAGTCTGAGGATGATGACAGTATAACAAAAAATTATGAGGATGAACGGCATCACAAATCCAAAAACAAAGCGGCTCGTTGCAATGATTCTGTGGCTGTACTGGCTGGACGTGTAGTTGTTCATGCATCGATTTGTGCCCAGGTGATTCTGGACATCACGGAATACAATAGATGGGATACTTAAAGCTGCAGAGATGATCCATGCAAGTACAATTAACACAGATGCTTTTCCAATAGTGCGGTGATTCTGTGCCCAAACAGGAAACACGACGGCGATGCAGCGATCCATGCTGATGATGACGAGGAGGAAGATGCTGCTGAACATGTTGAGGAACATGACAAAGGACGTGAACTTGCACATGAAGAGGCCGAAGATCCAGTCCGAGGTGACACCGTAGGCGATGTTAAAAGGCAAACAGGCACAGAATATGAAGTCAGATAGAGCCAGGCTCAGGTACCAGGTGGTATTGACTGACTTCTTCATGCCAAACCCTGCAATCCAGATAACCACCGCATTTCCTCCAAGGCCCAGCAAACAGATGATCACATTGATCACCAGCAACAACAGGCAAAGAACCTGAGTGAAACATGTGTTGTGGACTGTTGTGTGGAAAGAAACTTCATCGTAAGTTACATTACTGGAGTTATCATAATCAATGTCATTTTCATAATCAATAGTTGAATCATAGTTAAATAGAAAATCTGCTGAATCCATTGTAATTTATGTTGATTCCCTGTAAGAAAACAACAAAAAGATCAATTAGTTAAATTGTTCTTCAAGTATTAATATCAGTTATAACAGTCAGTGTTCTTAGATTACTATTGCTCAGCAATTTCATTTTCAATGTAATTTCACGAAAATTAATTTGCGACTTTTATCAAACTAAAATATAAATTAGATTAATAACAAAATATTTGAGAACTAAATAAATAAAGTAAAATAAAACTAAAATATATATTTTTTGAAAAGCTTGTAATATGTAAATAAAAAATAGATTCAATATTATATAAATATACATATTATAATAATTATAAGTATCTCTGTAGACAGAAACATGGTTTGGAGTAAATGTTCACAATTCTTATAAATGAATAGCAGTCTCTCACCTTAGCCAACAAACAGTCTCCAGCATTACCTCAACAGCACCCATTTGACATCTGACAACTGTGTCCCTTTTGCATTTATAAAGAACTTTCCTTTCCTTCTCTTGGGCAATATTGTGCATGACAGCACATGCTGTACTTCCACAAAACACTTCCAAAACTGTTTTTGTTTTCCTCATCAACAAGATCCCCTATTTTCACTTCTTGATTTTTTTTCTTCTAGTTTTGGAGAAATAGGCAAACAAACTCAAAGCTTTGGTCGTCTACAGTGATCTGACGTAATTCAGTGATGTTATCTGGCCATGGGTAAGAGTTAGGGTAAGCTGAAGGTCACAGCCCAGAGGTCAAAGACATGAATAATAATTTCATTTAAACACAGGTTGTAGTATACAGTATACGGTAAGTAAGCTTACAAAGATGAAGAATTCACGGAAACAGTGTTTCATTAAATAATCCACAGAATAAAAGGAGAAACACATTCACTACACAAAGACGAGATCGGACAAAGAACTGAACTAAACAGGGAGTATATATACACATATACAGGGAGTATATATGAGATAATTAATAGAACAACAAGTGAACAGAATCATTAATCAAGGGAACACACTAGAAAACTAGGTCACATACAAACAAAACTAAAACACAGTGGAACAGAAATAAAACACAATGAAACAGAAATAAAACAATGAAACTAAGCCAAAAAAAGAGCATACATGTAACAGTCCTGAGAAGGGAGTCTCTGGAGGAGGAAGAGGAACAGGAGAGGAACGAAAACAGTCAAGGGCAGGCAAAACCGTCGATGGGTAAGTGGAGTAAGGGATGGAGGAGCCATGGAGGAGTCACGAGCATAGGATGATGTTCTAGAGTCCAGCCAGGATGGAGGCCCACGTCAGCGTCAAGAGAGGGAGGAGAAATGTTGGAGAAGCCCTCAATGAGTAGTGAAGCCCTTGGCGAAGATGACAAGCTGATGGAACCAGGTGACACCACTGATCCTGGCGGCCACAACAGAGCCGTAGCGAAGACTTCTTTGAGGTGGAACCATGGTACTGGAGAGCTATGGTGGAGCCGTACCTACTGAGAGCCAAGGTGGAGCCGGAAAGAGGGCGGAGCCAGACAGAGCCGAGGGGTGGGGAGATGATGCAAGTCCGTGGCGCAAGCGAGGCAATGTCCAACCGGAGCGGAGCCAGAGGATCGAGGGAGCTTTGTGGGAGTGTGGGCGGGGCTCATTTACAGCTCCTCCTTGCCCCGCACTTCTCCGTCGTGGGCTTGTGCAGGCTTCGGCTCACGGTCTGTGGTGGGCTCATGCAAAAGCTCTGTGCAACAGGGTGATGGCAGACTGGACTCTGAGTATGGAGTGGGGCTGGTGATGTCCTCCTCACCCTGGCAGATGGTAAGTGGCGATCTGTTACATACCATCACCCACAAAAAAGGGTCTGTTTTAGGTCCAATCTTCTGTCATGGTATAAGTAAGTACACAAAGAACTAATGGAAACTCTGTCTGTATTTCAGTAGTCCACAGGGATATAACAGGGATAACGAGGGAAACAATGGGGGAAACACACCCACTACACAAAGATAAGACCAGACAAAGAAATGAAAAAAACATGGAGTAGGCTATATAGACACAGACTAAATGAGACAGTTAATAGAATGAAAGGTGAACGGGATCATTATCAGGGAACACACTAGAAAACTAGGTCACACAGACAAACAGAAGTAAAACACAATGAAACTAAACCAAAACAGAGTATACATGCTACAACAGTCAGTATTATACCAGTAAATTAAGCTTGTGCATATCTCTGCAAGTCTAAATTTTCATGCCTGCATTGTCTTAATAGAAGTTTTCTTTTATATCAATAAAACAATTAAGTGATCATTTAAAATAATTTCCCTATAGAAAAATGGCAAATGTTTCGCTTTTATTTTTCAAATCAAACTTGTTTTCTTTTGAGTATTGTTTAATAGGCAATTATTTTATAGGATTTCCTTGTAATCAATATCAATTTTCATAAAAACGTAACAATTCCCTTAGATTTATTATTGTGAGCGGAGGAGGTGACAAACTGCATTGTCCAGCTCTTTTATGAATTTGGTGCTCCTAAAAGGATTTAAACGGACCAAAGGCACTGCATTTGTCGACAAGGTTGGTTTTATACCTTTTTGATTATTATTTTGTAACACTTCTAATGCTTGCATAGTTGTTGGAGTATAATAATTTAACAAAAAACATATTTTTTCTTCTTGCTCTACTAAAATGCTTGGCATCAAGCGGATTTTACGTGCTCCATATCATCCCCAAACTAATGGATTGGTGGAAAGGCTCAATGGAACAATTCAGAAGTAAGAACCATGTAATAGTTTAACTGTACTATAAAAATATTGGTGTAAGATGCTTGGTGAACGTCTCGGTTACGGCTGTCGTAACCGAGACGTTCCCTTTCAAGGGAACTTGCGCTGCGTCACCGCTTTGGGAACGAGAATACCCACATCCCCGAATGCTCGCCTGTGACATTGTCTAAAGGGTGAGAACCCGAGGACCGGGAGTAGAGTTGATGTCAAGCTCGTAAAAAGTGACAAAGGTATGCGGTGATGATCATCCTGCCGCATCACAAATATCTTGCAAAGAGGCTCCTGCAAAAAATGCCTGAGAGGCAGCCATACTACTGGAAGAGGGAGTGGTCAAAAACAACAAACAGTAGTTCTGATTTTCTCCACAGGGCTTCAGCTCTGTTGACATACGGGTCTAGTGCGCGAACAGGCAAAGCAGATAAGTTCTTCCTGGTCTGACGTCTGGAACGGAGGAGGATAGAAGGCCTGAAGTACTACAGGTCTCACAGGATTAGTGAGAACCTAGGAATGTGGCCCGGCCTAGGATGTAGGAAGGCCTTAGCCACACCGGGCGCAATTCCAAGCATGAGTGTGCCCCAGAAAGGGCTTGTAAATTCCCAATTCTCTTCAAGGGGAGATGCCAAATGATTGTAATAAGAACAAGAAACTTCTCAGAAACTTCTTCAAGTGGCTCAAAGGAGCCTCAGAAGGCAAAGCCCGGCCCCCTGGTGCGTACTGCAGGTCTTAACATCCTTGTGCAACGGAGGAAACCAGTAACTTGAGGGTGTTGCCGCAGAGAAACCCCACTCAAAGGATTGTGGTAAGACCGCCACGTACACCTTTAGTGTGGAGAGAGCTAACCCAGCGGAGAACCTTCAGCGTACCGTTTCCTCGTGGAGGGAGCTCTAGAGTGTAGTATGGCCTCACAACCTCGGTTGAGAGACCAGAACTTAGTATGAGCTGGGCCCCCTCAGAGGCCAAGCCTACAGTTTCCACAGCTCTGGGGAAGGGTGCCGGATGGCACCGCCTGCCTGAGAGAGAAAGTCCCTCCCAAACGGAATCTCCAGGGGAGAGCCGTCAAGGAGCGACACAATGTCTGAGAACCAGACTCGGGCTGGCCAGAACGGAGCTACTAACAGAAGGAGGGCCCTGTCCCAACGCACTCTCTCTAGAACTCCCGGAAACAGAGCAATCGGGGGATATGCGTACAGGGGCAGTCTTGGCCACTCCTGTACCATAGTGTCCAGTCCAGGAGGAGCTGGAGGCACTAGAGAGAACCACAGCTTACAATGAGTGTTCTTGTGTGTGGCAAACAGGTCCACTTGGGCCCTGCCAAATTCTCCCAAAAGGAGCTCCACACCTCGGTGCGGAGTCTACACTCCCCAAATGTCTGCTTCCACAAATGGGGCCTGGGTCGAGCGACCACTCATGGTCACCCCCCCCAGCCCGTCAGGGAGGCATCCGTGTTCAGAGACGCACGCTGACACGGTGCCCCCAGGGACGGGCCTTGGGCTGAAACCAAGGACCTTTCCACATAACCAAGGTGCGGGACCACGGCCGAATTGCCTTAACTACGCGAGAAAGGGTTCCCCTCTGAGAAATCCGTTGGTCTTAGGCCACCACTGTCTCCATTATGAAAGACGGTGAGTGACCAGTCTGGCAGGAAGTGCTTCAAGCTGAAGCACCGCCAACATTCCCAGGCGATTATATGCCACGAATGCCAACAGCCCTGCCATAAGCCCTGGGCTGAGCGACCACTCATGGTCGCCCCTCCCCCAGCCCGTCAGGGAGGCATCCAGAGACGAATGCTGACACGGTGCCCCCAGGGACAGGCCTTGGGCTAGAACAGTGAGTGGCTGGTCTAGCTTCACCCCTTTCCCGGATACGTCGTTCGCTGAACTGGCGAAGGGACGCTGCTTACAGAGTTGAGTCTCAGTCTAAATCTCCTCATATGTGCGAGAACAACACCTCAATGTTGAGCCGCCTTACAAGCTGACTGTGCTAGGATCAGCCAGTCGACGAAAGGAAAGAACATGCGGATCCCCTGCATACATAGGGAAACTAGCGCAGCATTCACATACTACGTGAACATGCGGGGTGAAAGGGCTAGACCAAAAGGAAGCACCCGATATTGGTACTCCCCCGAAAGCAAACCTCAGATACTTCCTGTGCTGAGGAAGGATGGAGACATGAAACTATGCATCTTTAGATCTATCGTGACAAACCAGTCCTCGGACCTGGTCTGATACAGGATGTGTTTGATTGTAAGCATCCTTAGGATGTGCAGATCTAAAAACAGGGCGCAGATCCCCATCCTTCTTCGGCATAATGAAGAATACTGGCTATGAAAGCCTGACTCCCTGTCTGGAAGAGGGACCCACTCAAAGCCTCTTTCTCTCACTCAAAGAGTCTGTACTTCCTGAGTCATCACCAGAGCCTGCTCGGGGTCCCCCACAGTGGATAAGACCCCGTACAACCTAGAGGACGACATTCGAACTGGATGACGTATCCAAATTTAACACATTGCAGGACCCACCGAGATAATGTGGCAGATTCTCACTACGACACAAAATCTGCTATTGGTACCAGCCCCTCAGGACAGGAGGCTGAGCAGGGCACTGACAGAAAGCGTTCATAAGCCTGCTTTTAACTGAGGCGCTGATCTGGCCTTTAATATCTTGCGTTAACGTGCTGCGTTAACGTGAGACTGTTTATCGGGTGATAAAAAAAATATCGTCGTTAATCTATTCTCAAAGTTGGGTTGGGAGCTGGGTCTATACTACGCAAGCTATGATGACTTTCAGTGATATTTTAACGCGGATGTATAGCTACCTAGCCGAATTGCACTGTAGGGAGCGAGAACGAGTCTTCGAACCTCCGTGTATGCTGTGAGTTACCACATCAAGCGTGAACGCTGTCTTTCGAACTCGGGCGTATGCTCGGGCGAACCGTTCTCGAGTCCTGATGAGCGTGACTGTCATACTGCAAGCAGAGAGCTGTACATATCATTTCTGCTCGTCGTCAACATTCTTTAGATTAGAGCATTTGCAGTACATCCGCGGCAGATAGACGCAAGTGCCATTACGTACTGAAGCTTTGGTAACAAAACTAACGGTTCAAAAACAAAAATTTAAAAGTTAGGTGAAAAACGTTCGACGTCGTTACCAAGTAACGGGGTAAACAGCTGCTGCTTTGATGACGCAAACGAACCCCGGTTTCGGACCCAAAAATATAATATGAACACCGTCCAGGGAGCAATCGAACTCGGGTTCGGTCCAGGCAATCGAACCAAGTATGAAAGCACCAGTCATTATTTGGGTAGCACACACTCAAATGAGCCATTTTAATCTAGATTAATCTATATATATAGATGCACTGCTGCCTCCCAGGCTGCTACCTCCTGCACTGCTGCCTCCCAGCCTGATGCCTCCTGCACTGCTGCCTCCCAGCCTGCTACCTCCTGCACTGCTGCCTCCCAGCCTGCTACCTCCTGCACTGCTGCCTCCCAGCCTGCTACCTCCTGCACTGCTGCCTCCCAGCCTGATGCCTCCTGCACTGCTGCCTCCCAGCCTGCTACCTCCTGCACTGCTGCCTACCAGACTACATGTATGTATCCACTTTTAACTTCAAGGATAATTTTGGGCAGACAAAGTAGGAGGAAGGATCTATTCTAAAATAGGTCCCTATAAATTGCTTATGTGGGACCTTGAGCGCTTCAGGCCTGGGCAGATGCTTGAGAGTGAGGTGTTTGATTTTGTTCACAACTGATATATCTACGGCGTACACTCAACGCAGAAGTATAAATTGGGCTTAAGTAACTGCTATGAACTTATACATGTATGTTTATATATTAGTGTTTTTTTTTTCTCATTGAATTCACTAAATTGTTCAGTTTGCAGAAGCCATTTTTACAGGGGTAGATCTTAATTTGGCATGCAAGGAAACAGACATTGCACTGATGCGAGATGACATTGGCCAACGCCTGATAAACATATAAGGTCTATTTTTTGCTTTTAATTTGATAAATAGATAGGACAAGTCCTGTCCTGGCCAACCTGCCTGGTTTTTTGAAAGTGGTGAAAATGTCCTGGTTTTCATAATTTTTCATTGGGCTATTAAACTGACCGGCAGTCGAGTATTAGTGGCAGAGTCGGCGCTTCTACCACACGGGTATCCTGGTTTTCGGTAATCAAAATATGGTCACCCTATGCAAAGGGCTCCATTTAATTCATTCATGCTATGGAGCAGGCTAACAAATGTAGTGGCACGGCTCTGATGGAAAACATTTTCATATAGGATGGTATGACACACACACACACACAAACACACACACACATATGTAACATAAACATATATATGGTTTTGTGGTTAAAAATGAATTAGCTTTTGCCTTGCATTAAACCAACGCTATTACTTCCCAAATAAGAGACTTAAAGGGATAGACAAAAGCATCTCCAATCACCGAAAACGGCTGCAAATATTTGGCAATGAACTGCCTTCGTTATTTTTATGTGTCTCTCGGAACCAGTTGGGTATGTATGCTGGAAGGATTCAGCGAGGGACTGTTGTTTTTTGGAGGACTTTATTACCTGCTCTGATATCCTGCCTTCAGACAGTGATATTGCTGGGTGATGGCGCCGCAGATGTGCACTCATGTTGGAAGTGTCTCCGTTTGAGTAGGATACAAGTGTAAAACAATGCTTGCAGACAGTCATTTTTTTGTTTACCGTTTTTTCTTCATCTGCATTATACTCAACTGCAAAACCCCACACCACGGATTTGAAAGAAGCAGGCGCTTCCTCGTACTGTAGCCTCGCTTCACCGCCGCTCGCCATGTTAAAGTGTTGAATGATGGTTCAGCGCCCCCTAACTTTAGAGCATAGTGATTGAATATTTACTCGCGGGGAGGAGTTTCCTCATCTCATCTCATAGACTTAATATACTTTCGAGCCTCCTCTGACTGCATTTTTGGAGAGGTGCGCATCAGGGTACGTCGTAGTCTACGCTTTCTATGCACAGCCTACGACTTAGCTCCGAAGTACACTCAACGCAGAAGTATAAATTGGGCTTAAGGATGTCACAGCTTTCAGACGCTCTCAATGCAATAGCTGCTTGTGCTCGTGATTCTTTAGCTCCGCCCACAGGATATGCCTCCATCAGCTCGGCTTTATTCTGAAAGACTCTGTACAGGCTAGCGTATCTTTGTTTTATAAATATAATAAAACTAAAGACTTTTCGGAGATATGAAGGATACAATACTACTCTATAGGTACTCAAGATTGACTGAAACTGAGTGGATGGCGGACCGGTGTTCTGAGGCAGGGGGCTGCTTTACCGCTTATGAGTGTGCGAGAGATCAAAGCGCTTTGTCCTTCTGCAGGTCCCATGACTGAGATTTGTGCATGGCAGACCGCTGCTCTGAGGCAGGGGGCTACTTATGCCACGTGAAGAGTGGCGATTGGAGCTTTTCCCTGCTTCGAACACGGCAGACCGCTGCTCTGAGCAGTGATGGGAATAACAGCGTTATAGATAAACGGCGTTACTAACAGAATAATTTTTTTCATTAACGAGTAACTTAATCAAACAAATTACTGTTTCTCCCATTACAACGCCGTTAGCGTTACTGAGAAAAAAACGCAGCGTTATTATAATTAAGCTGACTGAAGCGGTTTGCAAATAGGCTCTCTGTCAGTCGAACCTGCAACGTTTTTCTTTCTCGGTTGGTGTGTGTGTGTGTGTGTGTGTGTGCGTGGGCGGGCGGGCGTGCATGCTTGTTGGGGGGTGGGTGGGGTAGTAACACATAACTGATGATGATTGGTGGGTGGGAGACAAGGTTGATGTTGATAGGTTGAGTTCACACACACACACACACACACACATACACACAAACGAACCTTTGACGCACACACACACACGCAGTCAGCGCAGTCAGCGATGGCAAGTCTAACGACTTCAAAGGTAGCTTTCGCAAACTGGAAGTATTAGCGCAAATTTTCTGTCGTTGAGGTGAAAGGTAAGAATGTTTATGTAACGTGCAACATATGCCAAGACTCTTTACGTTGGTGGAAAGTAATTCTAATCTAACGAAGCACCGCACATCATCACATGCCGCCACAAAATCAGTGGCTAAAAACCCTGTTGATAACGCTCCACTACCAAAGGAGTAGTATAGTACTGATAATATTTACACTATAGTAGGCCTATTGATAATATTTACACTATAGGCCTACTGATAGCCTAATATTTACAATAATGTATTTAATTTGATAGTTTGTCTCTCACATTGTCCCACAGCAACATTACAATAGTGTACATTAATGTACAATTTTTTATAATAATAATTTATTTTTTCTTTTTATTTCATATTCTATTTTATGTCCAACTCATTTATTTAACATATTTAATATTAGGGGCATCCAAGTTTTGAAAAAAAAGTAACTCGGTAGTTAGTTTCCCTGGCAATTAGTTACTTTTATAATGATGTAACTCAGTTACTAACTCAGTTACTATTTGTAAGAAGTAACTATATAACTAATTACTTTTTTTTAAGTAACATGCCCAACACTGGCTCTGAGACAGTGGGCTGTGTATTATGCTATTGAGTGCGCACATGGCAGGAATTTGTCATCAGTACATGACAGACCACTGCGCTGAGACAGGATGTATGTATTGTGTAATTGCCAGGAATTTGTCGTCTGTACCCGACAGACCGCTGCACTGAGACAGGGAGTTGTTTATATAATTTGAGTAGCAGGAATTTTTCTTCTGGACACGACGGACTGCTGCACTGAGACAGGGGCTGTTTATATGAGTTGAAGAGTGAGGGGTAGAAGAGATGCTTTGTATAAGGCAGATCGCCGCTCTAGGCAGGGAGCTTAGCAAGTAAAGTAGAACAAGGGTCCATGCTTAGAACTTTAGCTGCAGTCTCCGGGCTTGTATGTTTTGGATTGCTTATATCATTATGCCAGGAGGTGTGACAAGTGAGTGTTAAAAAAGGTGTTTGTCATTGAATCATTCATTTAAAAGATTTATTCAGAAGCGCTGATTCATCCAAGTCTTTATGAATGAGACATTGACTCAAGCAAATAACAATTTTCCAGTGAGTACTCTGGGTTTGGGCCAAAATACAGAGTTTGGAGCCCTCTCCTCGGGCAGCACACCAAATACGCCTAGGCTACAATTAACTACATCATTACTCAATACAAGTATTTGAAAGTGTGTTTGTAAATTTTTTTTAAATGCCTTCTGTAATCCAGCCAAGTGCAACCCCACCTAAAAAATCAGTAGGATGCAATACTAATGCAATACTAGATATTGCAGTTAAGACAGGGCCATTGGACAGTGAAATGCTCATTGGGTCAGCCGGGTCAGACAAAACAGGTGGCGAAGAAAAGACACATGTTAACTGCAAAATAATTAAGAATTAAGGTGAAGAATTAAGTGTGAAACCATCAGGAACCCTTTTGTCTCCAGCGCCACCATTTTTCCAGAACTGCAACCTACCTGGAGTCTCCAGAAGTGAAAGGTGTCACAATCTCAGAGACTTAAGTTAGGTAAAAAAAAATCCTAAAAAATGACCCCCACTTAAAAGAGTTGAGAAATAAGCCATATGCTTCTTAATGATATCTCCCAGTGGTAGCATGTATAGTTGATTTTGATGAAAATCATTAGCCAATTCTTCCTCTCCTATAGAAGTGAATGAGTGTAATTTTTCCTCAGTGACACTATATGCACTAGGGCTGTTGGAACGAATTTCGGTAGTTGAATACAATTCGAATATTAAAATAAATTATACTAATCGAATGCTAAAATTATATCACCTATTGGTATTTACATGTTTATTAATAATATTGAAATGCCATCTAGTGGACATAATGTAAAACCAGTCAACTACGAGCTCATAGTGGAATTCGCAATGTTTAAGCCCGTTTTTATATTGTGTGTGTATAGATAGATACATAGCAAATATTAATAAGTCAAATTTGAGTATTTAATATTTTAATATAATTTGAATATTAAAAAAAACGAATGAATGAAATTCGAATGGGATAATGGAGGAAGATTGACAGCCCTACAATGCACTGTCTGATGTTATACTGTAGTAGACGGCTGCATGGTTATAATTTTATTCCTAACATTATCAATCTTACTAGTAAAGAAGTTCATATAGTAATTACTGATGTGCTGTTTACAAACATCAGAAGTTGAAGCTTTATTCTTGGTTAATTTAGCCAATTTAATCGACGAATTACAAAAGACCTCTAGTTTTGTTTTCTTCTGGCTGCGCTCCATTTTTCTGGCTGCTGTTTTAAGGGCCCGGGCGTCCTCGTTGTACCATGGCGTTGGACTATTTTCTTTAATCTTCTTTAAGTGCAGGGGAGCAACTGTGTCTAAAGCACTGGAAAGAGAGAGTCAATAGTTACTGTTGCAACATCGAGTTCTTCTAAGCTGTCTGGGATGCTGAGGAGATGATACTGATGAGGAAGATTGATTAAAAAGCAATCTTTCTGGTGGGATTTGTGATGGAAAAAAGAGATAAGAACAAACTCTGCAAAAGGCGGATTCAAACCCAGTCAATCGCGTCAAAATCAAGATCCAATATCCATACACTGCACTGATTACACCACTGAAGACGTTGATATCAATGCGTTCCAATGCCTAACGAGGCATTGAATAGACAATCCGAATTTATAATAAAACATATACTTTTCTAAGTAATCCTGAAGACTTTGGTTCGATTGTTTTAGGGTTGGAGCTAAACTCTGCAGGATGGCCGCCCTCCAGGAGCAGGGTCTACCATTAAATGAGCTGTGTGAAACCCTGCAAGAAAATATCTTTGAAATACAAAGATGTAGTCAACTAAACATTATAATATCAGTTTTACTTGTGAATATTAACATTTACAAAACATTTTTAATTCAAAATACATAGACTGTGAAAAGGGACTGTGTAAAAGTGGCCTAGCAGAGGCCTCAAAGCGATTTATAACCCCCATCCCCAGCCTACCCCTCGGAGTGATCAAAGGGGTCCCCCAGCCCTGAACTGCAATTTGTGATAAAAGACAAGCAAACAGTTTGGCTTAACATAGTGTTCCATAGTGGTTATTACATTTTGCACAAACCACAACCCAATAAGAAGTAAAGAAGTTCAGCCTCGACAGGAAATGTTGTGCTCACCGCAGAACACATGGTGCAGGTGTCAGTAGTCATAACCCACTTGTTGCAACTAATGCAATTATTCAGCACGTGATTTTATTTAATGCTAGCTAGCTATAATGTAAATGTTACATATAGATATTTAATAAATATATATTTTAAAGAAGCTATGAAGCGCTCTGATGATTGCCAGATGAATTGTCACTACTTGAATGCTTTAAAACACTGTAGAGCTACTGCAGGGTGACAGTTGTTCAATGTCTGCTTCTTGCATCATGGGCCTCATTAACACGTGCTGAATAAAATTCCTCTGTAATCATATTGAAATGTGCAAATTCAATCTGCTTATGTTTCATAAATGAGTCCCAATGCACACATATATTTTCTCATTATTACTCTGGATAACTGTATATTTTCTCTTTTTCATTTGAAAACAACATAACATATTATAATATATTCATTTGTATTATATTCATTACACCATAAACATGTTTAGACATACAACGTTTATACATGGTTAAATCTCAATATAAAAGAAACAAAGTATTATGACAACACAGCAACAATATTATGATACACCATTAATATAAAAAAACTCCATAGAAAAACAATGGCAAAAATAAGGTTGCTATATAAACTTGATTCATATGGGTTAATAGTGTTCCGTAGCAATGCTTATTCTAGCAATGATTTGATTGGTAAGAATGAATGAGACCAATAAGAGAATAGTATGTAAGTGTATACTTCTTGTTGTAACTGTGGCATTTAAATTGAACCATACAGGGCTAATTTTAAGAAAAATCTTGGTTTTGACATTCCAGATTTTGGATTAGAGTTACAAGAAACGGTCCACTTTTCAGTTTCAATGTATAGAACCTGATTTTTTTAGACAGTATATTTCGCATTCCTTGGTTGTGTATTTTAGAGTTGCTACAACTTTATTTTTCTACTGCTTCAAGATGCCTATAAGACACTCAATTCCCTCTCATCATCCCTATTATCATTTTGATCTGGGTCATGCATCATCCAATTCATTTTAAAACTGCATCCCAGTAACATATAGATGAGTGGGCTGGTAAAGAGGTGGGTTGTAGCCAGTACAGTAGCTGCTGGAAGTCCATATTCTGACATAGTTGTACCCAGGCTGTCACTTACAGTGGCTTGAAGCATAGTTAGGAAGATCTGAGGGCCCCAGCAAACAAAGTAGGCAATCTTTAGAGCACAGATGATCTGTGCCTGCTTCCTGCATAATTTACAGTTTCTGGGAGATGATGTCACGCAGCAGGTAAGAAACATTGCCAAAGCTGGCACCACTAGCCCGAGGAGAAATCGCATGACAACGACAGCCTTCAGCCTTATAACGCCGTCTTGAGTTGTTTTGGAAACGTCAAAGTCATAGTCATCAATGCACTGAAGATATCGGACCTCTCTGGAAAACAGTGAAGGACATGCCAAGACTGCTGCAATGGTCCAAGAGAATGAAATCAGAATGATGTTACAATTTTTTTTTGTGCACATGCTCTTTAAAAGAATAGGTTCAATGCTCCAGAGACTCAGCATGGCTGCCGTGAAGAACATACTGCCATAGGTGATGTAGGATGACAGCTTGCAGCTTGCACTTCCGTAATTCCATTCAAAGTTATTGTAAGCATACAGAAGCTGAAACACAACTGATGTACAGGAGACTAAATGTGTTACAGCCAACGCCATAATCCAAATGGCAACCTCCTGAAAACTCTTGTATTTCTGGCAGCTGATGATGACGATGACGATGAAGTTGAGGGTGACACCAAGGATGAGAATAATACAATATGAAATGAAGTAGGTCATCCTGATCTCATGTTGGTACTGCTTACTGCTTGTATTGTCTACACTTTGAAGTTCTAGAATGATAGAATCATAGTCTGTATTGGTCCCGTTACTGTGATCTGCAGACATCTTGTAAATCCTTAAACAAAATTAAATTGATTATTTCACTGAATACACTGCCCTGGAAGAGAAGGGTTCTGTTCATGTATTTTTTTGTTCTTAAAAGAATAGTGCAGACAAAAAGCTTTACAGGGGTCACTGTGTGATGATTTTATTTTCATTTCTCAACAGAAACATTAAGATCATACAGGTTCATGGCTGAGCAATAATAATTTTTGAGTGAACTGTCCCTTTAAGGAAAAAAAATGTATCTTTCCAAATGACACACCAATGAAAGCATGGAATATTTCCTTGTTCTACACTATCTTCAAGGATAAAATATAATCTAATAGAAATATCTTAATAAAGTGAAGTAAACAGCAAAAACTCTAGTAATTCAAAAGAACTATATATATATATATATATATATATATATATATATATATATATATATATATATATATATATATATATATATATATATATATATAGTACAACAGCAATATATGCTAAACAACACTGCATGCATGTTAAAAAAAAAATCTATTGGGGAATTATAGCACACCGCTTTTGAAATCAAATTACATCTGCATGTATTAAAAACAAATTCCTGCATATTTTCTGCAAAATATTCTTACCTTTGACAGCAACAGTGCAGAATGAAGAAAATCAGAAGACTGTGTCCATCTGAGATTCCTCTGAATATGAAAGTAAATACAGTGCACTGAATGTTTAAGTTCTCTTTCCGCAGCTCCAGGACATGTTGCTGCAATTTGAGCTTCAGGAAATCTTTGTCTTTGGAAGAGGTCCAGAAATCCAAACAGTTCTGTTCCTGTTGGATTAATGTTGTTACACAACCGCGTGTGGAAAAAGGAGTTTTATTCTTCAAAATGTAACCATATTTAAAATGTTGTGTCATTTATGCTAAAAGTAGACACGCAAGTTTGTGGTTCTAGGTTAAAAGACAAGTTGCTACATGTTGTTATAGTGGCATTAGTACCACCACATTGCATGTTAAAAAAATAATTTACTAAACCTTTCTAGGAGCTTCACTTATTGTCTCACTTATAAGCTAGTCTAGCTTCAATAAGGAATTAAAAGCAACCTACCTTTATGTTTTACTTTGCCCTTTTCAAAGTACATGTGAGAACTGAGCTGACTGTATTGCGTGAGGGATGTAAAGAATCTAGATAATGTCGATCATTTACAACAATGTAGGTTTCATGCCAACTGCATAAGAAGAAAGGATGTACCAATATAACACAAGATGGGTTGACCGGTGAGCAGTTAATGATTAAGTGTTTTGTACAAATGACTTCCTCGCCTTGTGAAATATTATCTCCTGATATATGCGTAGGAACGGGCTTTATTGGTTTCATAAATAGTTAACTCTTTCCCACCATAAAAAAAGTTGCCAGCCACCAGCATTTTTTTCCATTTTTTTTCACAAACCTTTCATGGGCCCAGGAATGTTTTGTTGCATGAATATCTGAACATGCAATAGAACAGGTAGAAGAACAAAGTTTTTTTCTAGATTCAAGCATTTTTATCAATATTTTTAATGTGAATTTTTCAACGACAACAACATGCAATGCTTTTATCGCTTGTTTCTGCTTCTCCTGTGTTTTGATCAGGAGATTCAGTAGGCTACTCTTTCAGAAGTTGCGTAATAGCACCACCATTGTCATAATAATGACAGAAAATTCTGTCAATGGTGGAGAAAGAGTTAGGATAAAATAAAAGACTACAATTTTAACTAAAAATAAGCATCATGATACAATTCTAGCCTAACATTACAACGCTATCTTGTGACAAATTTGTACGTATTTGTATGAGTTGGCTAATTCGTATGACCGCAAGCCATACAATTTGTCTAAACCGCAGTGACGGGTAGGTTTAGGGGCGGGTTTTAAGGTTAGGTAATTCGCACAAAATCATACGAATTGGGCAACTCGTCATATTTGTACGATTTAGCAAAAATTGTGTTGAACATTCTTAATGCAGTAGGCCTATGTATACCCTGAGCAGTCTTGATGTAGTGTAATGATGTGATAGCTATTGCGAAACTTTGCTCCTAATTAAGCCTACACTGGAAGAGGGTGCAGGGAACCAGACTTTTCAGTTTCTTCAATTCTTGAAAACATTTCTCAGTACTATCTTAAAAGCAATATGTTGTAGCTAGGGCTGTAGCTATCGATTCTTTTAGTAATCGAGTATTCTACCGATTATTACATCGATTAATCAGATACATTCCACTTTCCACATCAGTCACCAACCTGGGGGTCAGAATGGAATCACAACTTACTTTAGAAGCATCTGTGTAAGACCTCCTTCTTCCACCTCAGAAACATTGTCAAACTTCATCCTATACTAACACTGGCAGATGCGGAAAAGCTTGTCCATCCATCTTTTTAGCTGAGCTTTTGGTTCATTTGTTACTTCTTATTTTTTCATTTTTATTTATTTTTTGATTGTTTTAAATCTGTAGCACTGAGATTTCAACTACCTGCGATTTGATTGAAATGAACCATGTATCTCACACACACATACAGACACACGTGCAATCCAAGTCCGTTGCAGACAGCATAATCAAAACTTCTGCGATTGTATTTTTCCTTCAAATATCTAGAGAGTGAACAACGCACATCAAGAAAGTAATGTTTTTTCACTATTTAAGATAGCCCGTCGGCAGGCCGGGCTTACGTTTTGGAAAACACATAGCCCCGGGACGTTGGGCTTTACGAGCCCTGGCCCATACATGTCCGAGTCAAATCCTGAATCGCAATGAACCAAGACCACCACAAATAAAGGATTCTCCAGCCTTTGACAGTGTTAAGCCTCTATGGCATGACTTTTTTTTTGGGGATATTTCACCTCATTTTGGGGAGCTTTGGGGTCCCTGATAATGTATCCATCATAAAATGTATCCCCCCTCCCCCCTCAGGGCAACACTTTGCGCTATATGGGTACTAAAACTCCAAGGTTTTCTATATGAGTGGAATTAGGAAAACAAGCAATATATCCATTAGAACAAGTTTTATTTTAAAAACATCAATAACAAATGGTTCCAACCAATCAAATAACAAAACAAACAAACTACTACTAGTTAGGGTAACTACTCACATGTAAACATTTTTCTTACATTTCATGTAAATGAACATCCGTATGTGTGGGTTATTAGTTATTGTTTGGTTCAGTGCTTCTCTCTTGACTAAGCGCACTCTTTTCATATTCTATGTGAAACCTCAGAAAGTAGTTGCTGGTGGCTGTAAAACAGAGGTGGACATCACATTTCCGGCACTTGGCTTTTGGTATACCTGTGCACCCTGGTACCTTGCATCTTCCCTTTTTTTTTAGCCATTATCATCCAGTGGGCTGTGCCATCCAGGCGCACATCAGGGACTGGAATTGGAGCAGCGGGTCCTTTTCTCAAGGGACGACCTTGCTTGCGCTCCAGGCTTTTTCCACTTTTGCAAAGAGCTTCAGCAATTTAGGATTTGAAGGTATACAACTTCATATGTTCATTCTTTCTCATGCCAGTGCCTTCATAATCTCTTCAATAGAGCAACCAGGTAGTCACGATGATCATATCCAGTAAGTGGAACACCAGCCGGTGGTACCACTTCTTTGATCTGATTTTGTTCCGATACAGTGCAATCAGTGAGTCAAGCTAATCCACCCCACCCATATTCTTGTTGTACTCTTTCACCACAGCAGGGCAGGGGACTTTGGTTATCATCTTTTGCTTGGGATCCCACCTGTCAACTTCAACGACTGGGTGGGCTCCAGTGTAATCACTGAGAAGGGTCACTGAGCGATTATCGGACCACTTTACAACGTGCAAGGTGGTTTCTCCAACCATGGCCATCTTCTGTTCAAAAGATTCGCGTCCTGCTCTCTTCAGCTCAGTGTCGCACATCAAGTTGACACCTGGAAGTCTGTTGCCACAGACGGTACCAATACAGTGAATTCCCTGCTGAGATAGTGTAAGTACAAGAGGGACACTCGTAAACCAGTTGTCGAAGAAAAGCTTGTAGTTCTTTTGCTTGGGTATAGGCTGGGCCAGGCAGGGGACAACATTGCCACTTGCTCCCACATCTGCTAGCTCAGGTGGTTGTACAACTCTCCCTGTGTAGATTTCTAAGTTGTACGGGACACCATCAGAGCCAGCCAAGATGAGTATCTTGTAGCCCCATTTCTTTGGTTTTGATGGTAGGTATTGCTTCAATCGGTTTCTTCTGCTCATCAACAGCCAGCTTCTCACTCATTGGGATTGATGTCAGTTTAGAGGTTAGATGAGTAACCATTGGTCGATTCTTGTGGAGTGGATCATCATCCTCCTGTCTCTCTTCATTGTTAATGAAGTGCAGGTGTTTTTTGATGGCTTCCCATCTATTCAGTGTCATGGTGTCAGCTACTTGGGACACTCTGCAGGCTTTGTTCCAAAACATGCGGGTGCCTGGCAAACCAAACAATGACATGTACACCACAATACCCAGGAACTGCTCCAATTCTTTTATAGTGAGGTTAAGCGGCTTGTTTACATCACATTGTATCGTATAGATTTGACTGTTCTACAATAACTCTCAGAATGTCTTCAGAGAAAAACTGCTTGAAGTACTCGAGGGGAGACATTATATCATCAGATATTGGAAGCAGGCCCTGCCATTCTGGGTAAGCATTGAAGCATGTGGGGTGTTCTCCACCGGGGTATGCGTGGAACATCAACTTCTGCTACATCTTCATCCTCAGAATCAGTCTCATTGTCAACAGACATACATTCTCCTAAAAAATAAAGCTGTGTGTCATATACACTTCATGATGCACTGACACGCATGCGCACACACACACTCACACACACACACACACACACGCACACGCACACGCACACGCACACGCACACGCACACACACACACACACACACACACACACACACACACACACACACACACACATGTTTGTTTTTGTGAAATGTGGGGACATTCCATAGGCGTAATGCATTTTATACCATACAAACCGTATTTTCTATCACCCTACACTGCCCCTGCCCCTAAACCTACCCATCACAGGAGACTGCGCAGTTTACTTTCTGTGAAAAAAACCTCATCCTGTGTGATTTATAAGCATTTTGAAAAGTGAGGACATGGGGAACGTCCTCATTTTTCACCCTCTTTTTGTAATACCTATGTCATACCCATGTCATTATACACATTTGTGTCCTGATATTTCACGAAAACATGCCCACACACACACACACACAGGTTACTTTGCTTACTGACCCCTAACTGACCCCTGACCTCCAAACTGTCTCTCAAACCTGATTCAGGGATCCAGTCTTCCTGACTCTCCTCAAGCTCACTGTCCTCATTGTCACTCTCTTCAAGCTCACTGTAATTTTATGTAAGTATCAGTGGATAGTAAAAAAAGTATTACTGAATGCTGACAGTACAATGTAGTTTGTACACATTAGGTATACTGTTAATGAAGAAGAGAGATAACGTTTGCCAGAAAATACTACTCAGTTAGCTAGTTTATGAGATGATAGGCTTGAGTGACCAAACTACATATCCCATTTTCCCATCATTCTCTGTGGCAACATACTAATAATTGAAAAATAAAAAAAATCTATTGCACACACAATTTGCATTCTTTGAGTTTTCAGAGCTTTTCATAAGGTCCTAATTATGCATCTGAGCATATCTCCCCACTTTAGAATATTGCCTGAACAAAAGTGGCCTAACTGCACAGTGTTGCCCTGAGGCAACGAACAAAAAACATTTTGATGCATTCTTTACATACTGATGCACATGTATATATTTTTTATATTAAGTTATTTACATTTAAACATGTTAAAAAGTTATATTTATCTTACCAATTTGGGGCACTGTTTCCCATGCGGCTTTGCTTCCAGAAGGGACTGCTCCACCCCCACACAAAAGGACACAACCTCTTCAGCCCCTCATTTCATTGGACAGACATGTCAGGTGATATTATATATATTTAAAAATTATTTTTTTTTAAATTAAAGGGGCGGTGTAGGTCCAAAAAGGTAGTTTGTTGCCTGAGGGCAACACCATGCCATAGAGGGCTAATTATGTTCTTTAAGACACGTATAATCAGTAGATCTATATTAAACAATCTGTAACAATGTAATACTATCACATATAAAAAAAATAAAAAACATTTTACTAAGTGTATTGCTTCATTCATTCATGTGATTTCATCCGGTCTGCACATCCAGTCTCTTGTTTACAAACAAATCCGTGAGATAAAATGAGCTGGATATTTATTTAAAATCATTTTCTGGGCCTGATGTTAATAAAAGCTTTTCTTTGACTAACAAGGAAGTTTTCAGCTCTGAAACTTACAAGATATTCTTATATTACCATGACCTTTCATGTATCAAAAGCTCAAGGGAAGGTTGATTTCTCAATTCATCACCCCTTTAAATACTACCTTCTTGACATTTTATCTAACCTAACAGCCTTCCCATCACAATGCGGTTTAGAATCATCCTAACTGCAGACACGGAAAATAAATGGGGCTTAAATGGGTGGCGGCTACTTCATGAGCATTTAAAGTATTCATATTCTTGTGTAATCAACGCGCCATCCTAAATGAGCCCGTCTCGTGCGTCATACCCAAAATTTCGAATATTCCTATCTAATATGATTTAAGACCTGCAAGGTTGCCAGAGTAATAATTATACACTGTTAATAATAGGCCAGAGGAGAACTGGCACCCCGACTGAGTCTGGTTTCTCCCAAGGTTTATTTTTCTCCATCATGCCCTGATGGAGTTTTGGTTCCTTGCCACTGTCGCCTTTGGCTTGGCTTGCTCAGTTGGGGACACTCAAATTATGATCCAAGTTACTCAACTAAATATACAAATAGAATTTATTAATTTGGTCATATATAATTCTATAAACTATCCAAATTAAACTAGCCAAATCAAATTTTGTTGCAATGTTGTCCTGTTTAACACTGTGAAGCTGCTTTGAAACAATCGTCATTGTAAAAGCGCTATATAAATAAAGTTGATTGATTGATTGATTGATTAAATTAGAGCATTTTGCTGAGGCTTTCGCTCCACTTCTCTGTTTCATACACTGAAAATGAATGATGACTAGGGGCGGGTAGAAATGCTCCAGTAATTTGTTTCCTTCAGTGATCATTTATGGTTGAGGAGAATAATGTCACCTTGCTTTACTATATAGAGTTTGTGCAATTTTTGTGAAGACAAATGAATGCTTATTTTGCTTAGGCTACATAAAACATGTACTTGTGTAGTCACTGATGGAAGTTGGACCTTACAATTTTTGTTTTATTTTATTGAATTAGATTTTTTAATCTAGATTTGCTTAATCTGTCACTGAAAGTTCTACTCTGAAATCATCTGACAGCAAGTTCAGTTTGTGGGTTTATAGACATAGATGACTAATGAATCACTCTAAACCAGTCATATATCCTAAGGACGTCAATGCACCACCATATTATAACATAATATTAGTATTACTCATTGTACACATATTCTTTGCATAACGCATAATTTCTAAATGTGTAGTGAGGGATTTTGTCATGGCTGGTTATGCATGCCTTTCCCAAGTCACATGCCAAGAAACTGTGTGAAGACAAGTTTCATGAACATGTTTCAACATTTCCAGCCATGAAAAGCTAACTGTAAAAAAGTGAATCAGGAAATAGTTTCACTTATGTCCCAAGGTGTTACATTTGTGTCATTCTTACCTCTCTAAACCGGTATCACTCTGACTTCATTGCCAACACAGATCTGTGGAAACCAATAAACAGTTGTGTAGATTTTAAAAAGGCCTTGCAATTGAGTAGCACATATAAAAGACATTTAAAGGACATTGCTTGTGTACAAATGTTTGACTGCAGTGGTTATTTGCATTATTTTTATAAATGTAATTGTTTTGTTTATTTCAAAAGTGCATACATTTATTAGTCATTCACAGCTCTCTGGAATACTTGTTTTGATTGGTTCCAAGGTCTGTTGAAGGGCAGTGATGACTATTTTTGTATCAGGGAAGTCAGCATTGCACTTGTTCCCTCAACAGAAATCCAATACAAATTTTCCATTGGCTTATAGATTATTGCAGAAAAAAAGCTCTGTGACCAAGAAAATGCTTCACATGTTTTGTTTATTGTGATAATCTTTACAAATGAATAGAATTGTTATGAAGCATAAATACAATCACATGTATATGTTCTTGGTAAAAGTTTGCCCATTTCTTAATTTTTGCCTTCCTCTTTCTTAAAGGACGCAAGTGGTGAGACCGGATTCAAGGTTCCAAAAGGGTGTGTCAAACAAGGTTAAAGGAGCACCAGGAAGTCTTTAATAATCCACTTAAAAGGATCCAAACAGGCAGGCAAACAAAACACAACCTCTAACATAGACATGACTGGACAACTGGGAACTGAAAATGGTAAATGGACTGTATTACAGTGGGGCAAAAAAGTATTTAGTCAGCCACCAATTGTGCAAGTTCTCCCACTTAAAAAGATGAGAAAGGCATATCATTTTTATCATAGGTACACTTCAACTATGAGAGACCGAATGACAAAAGAATCCAGAAAATCACATTGTCTGATTTTTAAAATAATTTATTTGCAAATTATGGTGGAAAATAAGTATTTGGTCACCTACAAAAAAGCAAGATTTCTGGCTCTCACAGACCTGTAACTTCTTCTTTAAGAGGCTCCTCTGTCCTCCACTCGTTACCTGTATTATGTCACCTGTTTGAATTCGTTATCAGTATAAAAGACACCTGTCCACAACCTCAAATGGTCAGACTTCAAACTCCACTATGGCCAAGACCAAAGAGCTGTCAAAGGACACCAGAAACAAAATTTTAGATCTGCACCAGGCTGGGAAGACTGAATCTGCAACAGGTAAGCAGCTTGGTGTGAAGAAATCAACTGTTGGAGCAATTATTAGAAAATGGAAGACACACAAGACCACTGATAATCTCCCTCGATCTGGGGCTCCACGCAAGATCTCACCCCATGGGGTCAAAATGATCACAAGAACGGTGAGCAAAAATCCCAAAACCACACGGGGGGACCTAGTGAATGACCTGCAGAGAGCTGGGACCAAAGTAACAAAGGCTACCATCATTAACTATGCCACCAGGGACTAAAATCCTGCAGTGACAGACGTGTCCCCCTGCTTAAGCCAGTGCATGTCCGGGCCCGTCTGAAGTTTGCTAGAGAGCATTTGGATGATCCAAAAAGAATGCTGAGTTGCATCCAAAGAACACCATGTCTACTGTGAAGCATGGGGGTGGAAACATCATGCTTTGGGGCTGTTTTTTCTGAAAAGGGACCAGGACGACTGATCTGTGTAAAGGAAAGAATGAATGGGGTCATGTTTTGTGAGATTTTGAGTAAAAACCTCCTTACATCAGCAAGGGCATTGAAGATGAAATGTGGCTGGGTCTTTCAGCATGACAATAATCCCAAACACAATGCCCGGGCAATGAAGGAGTGTCTTCGTAAGAAGCATTTCAAGGTTTTTTCTCATTCTGTCTCTCATAGCTGAAGTGTACCTATGATGAAAATTGCAGGCCTCTCGCATCTTTTTTAGTTGGAGAACTTGCATGATTGGTGGCTGACTAAATACGTTTTTGCCCCACTGTATGTAGCGCTTTTAACAGACCCATGGCCATCCAAAGCGCTTTACATCTTGCCTCACATTCACCCATTCACTCATTCATTCATATGCCGATGGCGGTGTCAGCCATGCAAGGCGCCATCCAGCTCATCAGGAGCAACTGGGGTAAGGTGTCTTGCTCATGGACACCTCAACACTTGGTCAGGTGGAACCAGGGATCAAACCACCAACCTTCCGGTTTGTAGACAACATGAACCACTGAGCCACTTGTCAGAGCGTGTAACTGGGAGTACGTCGATCTAGTAAGAGATCACTGGTGGGAAGTCACGGGTCTGCCGTTCCAGTACACTTTCACGTACATAAGGTTGGAAAACAGGGGTTACAGGTTGCCTGGAACGCAGCATAAGACCAACAGAAAATGAAAAGTTGTGATTTTCTAGGCCGATATGACTAGGAACTATACTCTTATTCCTGCGTAATAATCAGGGAACTTTGCGGCCAATGATATTACGCAGCACCTGAAAATAGGCTAACTTCTATCAACATAGCCAATGTGACAACCTGCTTGCACAAGGAGCGTACCTTGTGGAGACATGTGTGAGAGATGGTTCAGAAGATATTTACTTTGCTGCAGATCCTGAAACGTATCTATTTGAATCGGAATACACTGAAGATGAGCTTTTGGAACGTGAAAGACAAGAAAGTTTGGCTGAACAGACTGGGGCAGAAGGGAGGAGGGGACCAGATTCAAACCTTTACAAAGCACTTAACCATGGCTAACCGCATTTTTTTTCCCCGGCATTTTAATTTTCCGGCTACAACTCTGCAACTACACAAACTTAGGTTGAATCATTCACTATTCCCTACCTTTCCTACATCCACTAATACAGTTCACTTGAAGGAGTGAATGAAAACGAGTGCGTGAATTTGGACAACCGCTGTGTGTGCATAGGCTGTACACTCATTATTGCGGTGCAATGTGAAATTGAATGAGTGCACTCAATAATATTCACTATGGTTTCGGGCACCACTACAAATGGCTGTCCCTTCAAATAAAGACCTATTTGAGGGTATAGTGGGCAATTTCGGACACATTCGTTTCGACTGTGATCAGCCTCAAATTCTGTTCCTGTCAATCACGCGGTGTCAACCAATTATACTGCATGAGGTAGGGCTGAGCTAACTCTCTCTCTCTCTCTCTCTCTCTCTCTCTCTCTCTCACTCACACACACACACAAAGTGAGGCGGCCAACGACCAACTACTCAGCAAAAATGAAGGTGCTTTTCAGAACAACGCACGGGCCGCACTAATACTAAACTTTGATGTCAAGTAGGACCACAAAATATCATCCCGCGGGCCAAGAGTTTGAGACCCTTGGTCTAGTCCGATTCAATGATGAATGCTAAGCTATGCTAAAAGTGCTACCACCAGATCCGGAGATCGGCTAAATGGATTCAAAAACTAAAACTCAATGGTTTAACTCTAGGGGAGTTGTAAAATGAGCCAATTTTTTTTTTTTTTAAGTGGAGTGTTCTTTTAAAATCCATTCAAATAAAGACTAAAGCCAAGATGTGGTTTTTGAAAAACGTTTTACTCTTAATTTCAGTTTAATAAGAAACTATTTAAATCACACAACTCACTATTTGCACAGCACTTACACTGCAATCCAAAAGTCGTTCATACCCTTGAAGACTGGTTGTATTAAAGGGAGGAAATCAAGGAAGACAGACAAGGCCAGGAAAGTTTATTTATATAGCAAATTTCATACACAATGGTAATCCAAAGTGCTGTACATAGAAGGAATTACAAAAATCAAAAGAAGTAAATATAACAATAAAACTTGAGAATAAAAAAATGATATGAAAATATAAAATAGTTAATAATAAAAAGGAGGTAACTAAACTACAATGCAATCAGTCGGACGCAGCACAGTGCTCATTCAGTAAATGCACTGCTAAAAAGATATGTGATTAGTCTGGTTTTGAATGTGGCTACTGTTGGAGCAGTTATGATCTCTTCTGGAAGCTGGTTCTAGCTATGGGTGGCATCAAAGCGGACTTCCCATGCCTTGAGTGATCTAATGATCTGAGTGATCTGTTGGGTCTATTCAGTGAGCACACCTGCAATGTATTGACGTCCTAGGCCATTGAGTGATTTATAAACAAGTAAGAGTACCTTAAATTCAATCTTAAATGTAACCATAAGCCAGTGTAAAGACCTGATGACTGGTGTGATATGTTCATATTTTCTGGTTCTGCTCAGAATCCTGGCAGCAGTGTTCTGGATTAGCTACAGCTGTCTTACGGTCTTTTGGGGAAGGCTGGTGAGGAGTCCATTACAATAGTGCACCCTGCTGGTGACCTTGCTGGCCGATTTATGAGAACTCGGTGCTAAGATAAAAGTTTGTGAATAGGGCCCTGAATCTCTTTAAATTATTTTACTGATGATTATTCAAATTGAACAGGTGTGGTTCTGGAACAAAATACAGAAATAAATATACATTAATTTACTTTAAAGGTAGGGTAGGTAAACTTTGTTTCCAAATTTGTTTAAACTTTCTTTATAAATCAATACATAACTAAAATGTGAGTACCCTGAAAAAGAAAAATTTAGTGTCTGTAGACCTCTCACAACTGTTTTAAAGACAGCTCTTTATTTCCATTCACTACACCTTCTCCCTTCTGGGCTCTTTCCAAAGCCACGCCCCCAAAACACATGAACGCCCTACCTTGAGGAGAAGAAGGAGCGGAGAACATGTAGTGACATCATGTCAGAATCACATGTAATAAAAAAAATCTAACTTTATCAGTATGAATATTAACAAATAAGATGTCTTTTAGTACTCACTATCGAGCTAGAATCCCAATACTGGTAAAGTTTAAAATATATTTTTGTTTGATTCGGTAACGAGCTAGTTTATAAGCTAGTTTATTTATAAGGCAAAGCTAAAAACGGGTAGCATTGATACATGTTTTTCCAATAACATCAGTTATACTGTGATGAAGATCAATTTCGTGTAAGATTCATAACATATACGGTGTTTTGCATGTAAGAGTTTCCATGATAAAAGCATTGTTGACTGATGAGGACTACACTCCGGAGACAAGTACCGCATCGTCGGCTCGAGGACAAGGCCGGGGTCGAGGGCGAAGCAGGAGGAGGTCGTGCAAGAGGGCGGGCAATAGGTTCCGATGAAGTAGAGGTGCGCGCATGTGGGCAGATCCTGTAGCAAAAGGGGTGGTAGCCAGAGGTGTCAAAAGTACTCACATTCATTACTCGAGTAGAAGTATAGATAGGGTTTAAAAATACTTCTGTAGAAGTTGAAGTATCAACTCAAGCTTTTTACTCAAGTAAAAGTATAAAAGTACTGGTTTTAAAACTACTTAAAAGTATAAAAGTAAAAGTAATGTAAGGAGAAAAATGCCACTAAGGACAAAAGCTTAGGCCGCAGGGGCCTACAGTGCATTACCCCACAGGGGCCTATTGTGCACTACCCCACCTCCTCAAAAAGCATTTTCTAAATGCCATAATTATTACTATAATGTTGTATTAAAATGTTAATGTTGAAAAATTTGGGATGCACTAGGCTACCTGTTTCAGCTGCATATATACCCATTGAAAATGAATGCATTTGAATACAATGCAAATATACCATATATGTGTACTGCTGAGCATTAACATGTGTTTCATGGAGCGGAAGATATGATGACTAGTTGCCTATAAGAATTGTGATGGTGCAAAAAGTTAAACTTCAGAGGCATGTTATCAATAACCATTTTTTAGAATGTAAATGTAGGCTACATGTGTGATCAGTATTGCCAGATTGGGTCGACGATTTAGAGCCCAACATTTCTGCCCGAGCCACGTCATACCTCAAACGCGGGCCTGGCTTCGGGCCCTTTTTTGGCTTCTCCTTCGTTTTATATTTATTTTAGTAATTAAAAGAAACAATGAGATGTGCTGTGCTGGTGGAAAGAGCATGACACCATGATAGGCTATTAGGCGATTATTGGGTGATATAGGCGATTGTCAAGACTGACTCACACAGTGTTCAGAGTCCGGCCCGCGCCAGCAGCAGTATCATGAGCGTTCACTCAAACCAATTCAGAAGGTGGTCTGAAAACATTTCAGACAAAACTGGACATGTGTAAATACATCTGGTTGTTTAAACCACATATGTAAATTTCACTCCTTGGCAAATTGTTAAAAAATAAACGTGTGAGAGCTTGTTTGAGGCTATATAGCCAGATCCGACGGCGCTTCTGCAACACGTGTCGCAGCAAATGAGTAGCCTACACTCAACACTCAAACGGCCATAGTGAAACTAAAAATAAGTCTTAGATGCTCAAAAACACATGGGGTGTAGTGTATTCAGTAGTCAGGGCACTGATCAGGACATAAGTCAATAGGCTGATCCCTGATCAGTGACTACTGAACTAGGGAGCTGATTGAGACACACCTATAATCATCTTCAGTAAAATGAATGAGAGACTAAATGATCTCACCAGCTCGCTTTTTCTCATATTGCTGTCTTTGATCTTGAAATGAGCTAATGATGAATAAAATGCAGCTAATATCTGTTTGTGAACTCGCACATCGATTTATAGCTATTCTTTCCAGGAGAGGTGTAAGGTAAGAAAACCTATTTTATTGTATTTGTTTTGATTGTGTAACTCACTGTCGACCGCTAACTGCTTGGTTGTCACTTTAAAAAAACAAAAACTTTAATAAAAAAAAAACAAAAAATATACAAATATTTTTCTAAATTAACGACTTATAAAGAAACAAAACAAAATATAACTACTTTGACATTAAAAACAAACTATTTTAATGGCTTTAGCAGTATGTCATAAGGAGGATTCAAAAAACAAACTAAAAACGGGCCACAGTCGGACTCGGGCCAGGCTAGGGCCTGGAACTGAAGCCCGTGCAGGGCTCAAAGCTCACCAAAATCCGCCCACTCAAAAAAAAAAAAAAAAAAAAATTCCCAAAGCTTTAACTTTAACTGGGAAAATAATAAGTGCAAAAAGTTCCTAATATAAAAGCTCGAGGAAAAGCACCGTAATTGACAGGCGTTTCACACGTTAATAACACACCATTGCCAAAATGTGTCATTCATTGATACTGTACAATAATCCACAAACAAAAAAATAATGCGCTTAGCTTTTCTCTGACGAAACTACAGTACATTCGTGAAGTTCATAGAACACGCACTTAGCAGCACAGTCAAAACTGATTCATTGTTGATTCTAACCTCTTTCAGCAGCTGTTGGGATTGCAGATGTCCTGAGTGTGTATATGATGATGGACAGGAGTCATGGTTATATTTATAAAGAGTCTTCGAGTCACAGGTGTAATCTTCGTTTGAGAGTTGGTTCCCTCTCCCACTCTTTACTGTAGATACAGCCAACTGTGTATATGTATACCACTTCAGATTAGCGATCTCTTGAATATACAGTAAGCTACGGGTTAGGGTTAGGGTTAGGGTTAGCTCTAAAAACCTGGCTGTCAGGATATGAATGAGCGCGTCTGCCTGCTGATCTGGCAACACTGTGTGTGATTTGTGCTCTGAACCATGTGCTGGCGCGATGGATCGCGTAGTAACCAATAGAGAGTTGGAATGATATATGTTTACACTTCTCATCCAACCACAGTCATTTCACACTATCCGGATGACGCGATTTGATTTTCTGCATGTTTTTTTTAAACAAGCTGAAAAGAAATAGGATTAACGAGGCTATTTTTAAAATGTAAGGAGTAGAAAGTACAGATAATTGCGTGAAAATGTAAGGAGTAGAAGTAAAAAGTAGGCTGAAAAATAATTACTCCAGTCAGTAGCGCGGGAAGGGGGCAGCCCTCCCTGGTGGGGGGCTGTGGACTAAAATTATATTGTATTTAAAAACATGAAATGAAATAAAATAAATTAAAATAGACTGACATAACATACTGATTTTGATATGGGATTACAAATAATGGGCAGTTGATAAGATATAAACTAATGATTCATTATTTTAATAATTCCTCAGGAAGTGCTTTCATCACCGTCACGTCACCTCGCTCACACTTGTTTGGTCATGGCTAGTTATAAGTTGCAGAAACGCATTTCAGACTTTTTTAAAAAAAATGTTACTAACACGGTTAAGAAAAGTAAAATTGAGAATTCTTCTCATATAAAGGATGTAAACAACAACGGCAACGAAACGGCGACTGAATTCACGCCAAATGCTGACCTTGACACCGACATAAAATCTGTTCAGACATCCGCGAGCAGCAAGGTTTGTGAGCTGGACGTTACCATGGACTCTCACCAGTCTGCTGAGGTCGGGACACACGATCGGATGCTTGCCATCAACACCATCGAGTATTTATATTCCGGTCACGGTATAAAATGGTTTTAAGTCAACAAAAGATTTTGAAATATGTTATATTTAGCATTTTATATGAAGCTACATGCTTTCTCTACTAGCATAATCCGTGTATCATTCGTTCAGTCGTTTTTTATTTAATTTAACATTGAAAGCAGAAAAAATTGAAAACGGTTCCATTTTCATTGTTTTTTCGAAAATACGTAAAACAAGAATTCAGCTAGGATTTTCGTTCTGAGGTAGAAAAATTAATAAACAGAAACAGCTGGATTCCAGCTTTTTCTACCTCAGAATGAAAAACAAAAAAATCAAGCTGAATTCTTGGTTTTCATATTTAAAAAAGAAAAAGGAACCGTTTTCTCATTTTTCTGCTTTCAATATTAAATAAAATAAAAAACGACTGAAATGATACTCGGATTTTGCATCCATACATTACTGTAAACATTCTTTTTTTCCTATAAAATAACAAAAATTGAAAGGAAATGACACACGCAAACCAGATATAGGCTCCTACTACTACAACATCTGTCTGGTCGCCAGCAACAACATAATGACATCACTCATTTTCCGACCCAACTCTCAGCCCCCCTTGAATGAAACGGCTTCCAGCGCGCCTGACTCCAGTAAAGTATAGATACCCAAAATTTCTACTTAAGTAAGGTAACGAGGTATTTGTACTTCGTTACTTGACACCTCTGGTGCTAGCCATGGTAGCGAGAGAGAGTGACAGTCGCCCAACCCAATTACTTGTTTCGTCCCGAACAAAAATAATGAGCGGTGTTTATTGCAGATTAAAAAGTCTAGACTCTAGAGTCACTTGATTTTTATATTCCCTTTTTTTAGACTACTTACATTTTAATTATGTATTGACATATAAAGAAAGTATAAACAAATTTGGACAAAAGTGTTTTAGATAATTCTTACCTACCCTACCTTTAACATTTTACAATTGTGATCACGGGCGTAATTTCCTATGGGGATAGGGGGGACATGCCCCCCCCACTTTTCAAAATCTCGTTCGTGTCTCCCCACTTTCAAATTAGTTTGTTATTTTATTGCGCCGTCATCGTCATCGTCACGGAGGACTGTAGAAGAGTCAAGTTTTAAATAGGAAAAATATTGAAAGTGTCTTTGGTCATTTTTTGAATGAGATGCTAATGGACTGATTAGAATCAATGATGTATGCTAAGCAATGCTAAAAGTGCTAGCGCCAGATACAAAGATCGGCTGAACGGATTCAAAAACGGTAAAACTCAAATTTAACTCTAGGGGACTTGAAAAATGAGCCTATTTTCCAAAAAAAGTGGAGTGTTCCTTTAACGGGACAGCAGCCTATGTTACTCAAACAACAAAAGACAAAATCACTTGCTGCTCTTTTGTATCTTTATAAATACATTTATATTTAATTAAAACAGTGAATACTATACATTGATTTGTTTTCACATTTGATTATTCAATTTCTGTAATGCTACATGTTTAATTAACATACTGCAACGGATATTTTTGTATCTTTGTTCTGTTGTATCTGTCCTTTTTAGAAAAAAAACCCATCAGTGATGCACTGACAAAAATCTTGCAGCTGTGCGAAAAGTGACCATTTGAAAGATCAGTTGAGTTTATTATTTTTAGATCTAAATGAAGTTGTGTACACTTAATTCTTACTGTTTTAACAATGTTCTTTTCAGGGTCTGTGCTGAGTATTACAGGAGTGCACCTTTTCCCCTTGTTGAGTGAATACACATCTAGTTGTACAGAGTATGAAGATGAGAGTATGGAGATGAGATGAAGTTGGACTAGTTATCCTACAAGACCAACTTGAACATCAGGTAATTATTTAGCCTGTGATCATCTCTCTGTCAAGCTAAGTCCCATGCTTCTCTTTGGATATAACATGCTGTAACTTGTTCCATCTTTGTTTTTCTGTCTTTCAGTCACATACAAGCCAATGTGCTTGCTCAAAGAAAAGCCACGACTCTCATAAACCTTTGTTTATGAGGGAAAGGTTTGGAAACATCCTGAAGACTTGCCTGGGAAGATGTGTGTCATCAGCATATACCCTCATGCCTGAGATACTTCACCTGTTCACTTGTTTATCAGGTCCTGTTAGGTAAAAAATACTTAATTGAATGATCAGTGATCAGTTTGACTTCATCTGATAGCACAAATTCAACAAGTGGTTGAAACGTTGTATCAGCATTGTAATCACATCAATGCTGAAATGGCTTCTAACAGCACAGGTGCAGGTGCAGTCGTGGCAATGCTTGGGCTTGGGAAATATATTCTGTTTATCAGTTTTAGTTCAGTGGCTGAAAATGAACAAGGTTAAAGGGTTAGTTCACCAAAAAATGAAAATTAGCCCATGATTTATTCACCCTTAAGTCATCCTAGGTGTATATGACATTCTTCTTTCAGACGAATAAAAGTTAGATAAATAAAAAATATCCTGGCTCTTCAAAGGTTTATAATGGCAGTGAATGGTGTTTTCTGTTTTTAAGTCCATAAAAGTGCATCTATCCATCATGATACTTTTCCACACGGCTCCAGGGGGTTAAAAAAGGCCTCCTGAAGCAAAGTGGCATGTTTGTGTTAGAAATATCCATATTTAAAACTTCATAGACTAAAATAACTAGCGGTCAGCGGAATGGAAGTCGACACGCGCTTGCATATGGAGCAGTTATATGATTGATAGATGCACTTTTATGTGCTTTTAAATATAACTGATTGTACTCGTCTGAAAGAAGAATGTCATATACTCCTAGGATGGTTTGAGGGTGAGTAAATCATGGGCTTATTTTCAGTTTTGGGTGAACTAACCTTTTAAAATAATGGCCACCTTTACTTTCCAAATAAACTTTCCAGTGTTCCTAAACATGAGCACATGTTTAGGAACACTGTGGTCCAATGGAATTCAATAAAAAATTAGTTTTGACTTTAATTTTATGCTTATTTCTATTGCAGGACACAGAGCCAGAAGACATTCACAAGGGGGAAGCTGAGGATCTTAACCATTGTTGAAGATTATGCTACCATCCACTCAAACCCAAATATAAGGTGCCTCTCTGTAGTACTAAGAGCAGATTGGGCCAGATAATGTGCAATACCTTTGCTGCAATTGTTACTCCCCTCTTTGGCTTCATTTATATCCTTAAGAATTTGTTTCAAAAGTGTTTAAAGGTCCCATTCTTCGCGTGTTTTTGAAGCTTTGATTGTGTTTACAGTGTGCAATATAACGTGTTCATGTTTCGCGTGTAAAAAAACACAGTATTTTTCACACAATTTACTTATCTGCATACCGCTGTTTTCTCTGTCCTAAAAACGGCCTGATGATTTCCTTGTTCTATGAAGTCCCTCCTTCAGAAATACGTAACAAGTTCTGATTGGGCCAGCGCTTCCCGTGTTGTGATTCGCCAGCAGCTTGGCGCACATTGGCCGGAAAGGTCACGCCTCTTAACATAATGGGGAGATACGCGTGCTCAATGTTATTGCAAAAATGTCTATATTGCCTTATCAATTTGAGCCGGAATCAGACCCGGAGAATATCGAAGAGGATCGATTACAACCTGCTCAGGAAAAACAGCGTTGCCCTTTGTGTAATGAGTTACATAAACTGTTAAACGGACCAACTTAAATATTAAAATACACTTACCGGTTGTGGTCCATAAACAACGCCTTCTCCAGACAAAGAGGGAACTGCGTCATCTTTAAAGAATAATCTTTCTGCGAATCCGGCATTAAACTGATTGAGATTGAGGAAGCAGTCCTCAGCAAAATGTGCTGCACATAGTTTTAAATAGTGATTATAATTTTCCGGAACCAAGTTAAACATAAATTGTAACCATTGATCTCTACGTACAGCGTCCGTGGGAAGGCCAAACAAAGGTGATTTGACTCCGGGATGAAAATAACAGCGTCTCGATGACATGGCGACAAACACACTCTACAAAAACAACACTTCCTCTTCTCCACGTGGGAGAGCAACAAGACCATATTTGCGTGTTCTTGTGGGTGGAGGGTTAGTCAACAGACTGTTCTAGTGACATCATTAAAGCAGGAAGCGCAGGGATGTAGTCCAAACCAGCCGTTCGCTGTAGGCTTTGAAAGGGAACTTCTGTTAAATAAAATATCTCGCTTGGCATTGAACTTTGAGCTTTATAATTTTACAGGTATTATTTATGCTCTAATAGCAATATTACACACAAACTAAAGTTTGAAAGATGGAATCGCAAAAAACGGGACCTTTAATGTTCTTGACCCCCAGTGTCTGAGAGTCTGGTCCTTCAAAAAATGTTCAAGTTGCTGCAATCTGTTTGGATAATCATAAGTTGAGCATTTATTTATTTCAATTTGTACTCTAATTTGGTGCATAATCTTTTTTTTAATAAATATTGAAGAGTGGAGTAGAACTTTCTTTAACTTCTAATGCATGTACCTCATGCAGAGAGAAAATGCTGTTTTGCAGAATTGTCAATAAATAATTTGGTGGTAATGTATTTTGTATTGTGCTGTACTTACAGTATGGTTTGTACTTGCTGCATTTGAATTTTTAATGTGAGGGCTATACAGGTATCTGGGGAGATATTTGGGGAAAGTTGAATCAACTTGTAAAAAATACAAAGTTGAGTTAACTTAAAAAATAAAGCAACCAGCTGCAAAGCTTTTTTGAGTTTACTGAACTTCAAGACCTCTGTAGGTGTGCTTACTTGTGTCTTTGAGTTGGACTGGTAGTTACTGAGGAAAGTATAATTAACTTAATCAATTAAGTTTAGTACTTTTTTGAAGTACTAAACTTTCAAAAATGATTTGGCACAACTTCAACTACTAAAGTTGAGTAAACTCAAAAATGCTTTGCAACTGTTTGCTTTATTTTTTTTAAGTTAACTCAACTTTTTATTTTTTACAGTGTGCTACTCCCTTGACTTTATTGGACATTATACCTCCACGTCCCCCCGATTGCCTCATTGACAGTAAAAGGTTGCCTGTGAGCTTCTCCTCCTGTCTGGGTCGATACAGTAATTGCTCTACAGCGCGACAGAGAGTCGCGTTATGACGCAATCATTATACAAAAACGGCTTCTACGGGGCGATAGTACAAGGTAATTGAGCCTTTTATACATTGTCGTGTTTCTTTAGAAATAAACATTGGAAAAGTGGAGCATTTAACTATCATCTCATATGATAGTCTGCATAACTTCAACCAGGGGCCGCATTTATAAACGTTCGTACGCACAAACGAAGGTGTACGCCGCTCTCTACGCAATAATTGGTATTTATAAAAAGCAAACTTGATGTGAAAATGTGCGGCCCTTCACTCAAGCTCTGACCCAGGCTTACGCACAAAAACGGGTGATGTGAAATGGCGACACCGTCGGCAGATGGAAGAAACACGTGAAAGTGTGTAGACCATTGTGTAAAAGAAATGGCAATACTGCCTCTCATAAATAACATGAAGACTTCACAAAGCAAGTCTAACAATTAACAGCCTACACGAACACCAGTTTGAGCGATCTGCATTGTAAAACAATCAAAATGAAACGAAAATCACAACAGAAATGCAAATAAACACATATTTAAAAAAGAAAAGGGAAATATGTTCCGCAATAATATTGGCATGTCTGGCGATGGAGTGTTAGACGCTTTTTTGCCTAGACTTAGATGTCCGACCATTTCTTTTTTATTTCGGCCACGGTCCGAGGTTGTTAGGCTACATTTACGGCGTCTGCATCCTTTTGCCACTCAACTGCCGTTTTGGCATAGTAATGCCCACACTGTGCCCTCCAGACAACATTTTTCTCCTCTTTTCCACCTCGCCAACGTTAACTTCTACTTCACATTGAGTGAATGTACTTTTTTTTTTTTCTCTCTCTCTGTATTTGCCATGATTTCGCAATCGATGAATATTAACTTGTGGGCTTTTCACTGACTATTTATGAACTATGGGTGTGACATGAATCCGCAAAAGTTGCGCTACATTTAGAATTTATTGTGATTTATTAAGGGAAAACTGCGTAGGATGTGCGTGCGCACGGTTTTATAAATCTGAATAATTCTGTGCGCACGCACGTCCTATGTTTCATCCGTACGCCACTTCCAACGCAAATCCTATGCAAATTTTTATAAATTAGGCCCCAGGTCAGTAGCAAACACAGTGAGAAATGTTTTTGACATGCACAAATTAATGAATGCTTAATCTTTGTCTGCAAAACACACAATGCTCTATACAGTTAGAAACATGGTGAGATGGTGGTATTAGCAACCTTGCAGTACTTTCACATGGTTTTAGTTCAATTCTACAATTTTACCACAACTAAAATGCTGCGATTGAATTACAAGTGGTTAAATTGATCAACCACAAAGCTAAAAGTTACTTGTTTTATTTACAAATGTGTATATGGAGAAGAGGATTATTATGTATGAGGATTATTATTATTAATATGGGGGTAATTGGACATATACAAACTGCTGCAATCATTTCTATTATAACTTTTTTATTAAGAGTCTTCATTTAATCCTAAAGTGCTGTTAATTTTTTCATACTATAAGGAAACATTCCCAATCCTTTTCCACCCAAAATGATGCATTTAGAAGAATGTCAAACCTGCAGTACATTCATATTTTCACAATTAAATGTTTGTTATATTCTACAAGCTTTCCATGACATTTTTTGATTTTAATGACATTTACTGCACATTTACTGTAAATATCAAATATAAAAGTAAATCATGAGAGTAGTTTCCTTTTGAATAAAAAAGGAGATTATTCACAAATGAGAAAAACAATTTTATTTAAAACACAGACTTTACACAGGGTCTTTGGATCCCAGACAAATGAAAGTTTGGTCTGCTCATGCAATCCCAGTTATACCAGCCTTTGAAGTGCAAGGTGTCAGAACCTCAGATACTTAAGATAGCTAAAGAATCCTACAAAATGACCCCGACTTAATAAGAATCACATGCGGAAGTGTTGTAAAATACATGAAGACTGTTTTTATAGACCGATAGGTTGAGAGTGACTCTTGAAGGACCAGCACCACATCCTCTTGTACCACAGTTTGAAGATTTAATCTTCCAGAATCTGGCAGTTAATTTTGGGAGTTAATTTTTAGTCCATCACCTATCCTAAAGTTCGTTTTGCAGAGATGGACTAAAAATGAACTCCCAAAACTTATTGCCAATTCTGTAAGATGAATTCTTCAAACAGTGGTCCAAGAGGATGTGGTGCTGGACCTTCTATCTATCTGTCTATAAACCCTGTAAAAAAGTCTACTGTATTCTTTAGCTAACTTAATTTCACCCAAAAAAAATAAAATAAATAAATAAATAAATCAAAAACTTATACTTATATATATATATAAAATAGTCAATGGTTGCTCTGTCTGCTTTGTTACAAAAAGTCTTCTTTTGTGTTCAGCAGAACAAATAAACTCATACAGGTTTGGAACAACTTGAGGGAGAGTAAATGATGACAATTTTCATTTTTGGGTGAACTATCCCTTTAAGTCTCTGACATTGTGACACCTTCCACTTCTGCAGACTCCAGGTCAGTTGCAGTTCAAGGGTGGCACTGGAGACTAAAGGGTTCCTGATGGTTTCACACTTAATTCTTCACTTTAATTATTTAAAAAAAAATCAACGTGCCTAATAATTCTGCATGTATATTTAAAGTACATTAACATGTTTTCAAGCATGTGTGCTATTTTAAATATAACAAACACTAAATAGGCTAATTATGTGAGCCAAGGAGCATAGGCTAATATTTTCAGAGGCGCCATAAAGGGATAGTTCACCCAAAAATTTAATCATCATTTACAAAACCTCAAATTGTTCCAAACCTGTGAGTTTCTTTGTTCTGCTGAACACAAAAGAATATATTTTGAAGAATATATGTTTGTAACAAAGCAGACAGAGCAAACATTGACAGCAAACATAGTATTTTTCCCTACTATGGTAGTCAATGGTTGCTCTTTCTACTTTGTTACAAATATTCTTCAAAATATTTTCTTTTGTGTTCAGCAGAACAAAGAAACTCATACAGGTTTGGAACAACTTTACTGTGAGTACATGATGACAGAATTTTCATTTTTGGGTGAACTATCCCTTTAACACAAAACAGGAATAAAGGAATCGCATACAGATGTCAACATTGTCAAAACGATCCCCATTTGGATCCACGAAAACGACAAAAAATGCTGTGTTATGCATGCCAGGCCAGTAGTTGGCGATATCACTTTGTAAAGAAACCCTACACGCCTATGGACTGAACATGAACATGCGTGTTATACGCATGATGTCACCATTTTCTCAAAATCACGTTTTTGTTGGTTACATGGAGACGACAGCGATAAAGTTTGCAAAAACTTGCACTTGTTACAAAAGCTTGTGTTTTCAGGCCCCCAAAACGCCACTGTTGTGTAAATAAAAGGCCAAAACGCATAAGTTTAGTTTTCCATTTTTAGTTGAAAACAGTGTCGAGTTAATGGCCCCTCAGACACCGAATATTTCAGAACGGTTTACATGCAATAGACAGCAACATAAACACATTACATTAATGGTGATGCATACATGCTTAGTATTTCACTCTTTCAAGTCCGTTAAACATTGCGCTTAGTTTGAGAGTAGGTTTCAGTGATTATACTAAAAACTGAAACGTTTTTCTTTTACTTTTTTCGCATACAGCCGTCAATGTTGTCAAAAAAATCCCTTTTCACGAGGATCGGCAAAGGCGACTAAAAAGCATTCTGTTATGCATGCCAGGCCAGTAAGTTGGCGTTATCACTTTGTTAAGAAACACTACACGTCTATAGACTGAACATAATTTTCACAAATTTGCGTTTTTGTTGTTTACATGTTTTTAAATGCTTACACTCTTAAAAAAAAGGCACAATGTACTGTATTCATTTTATAGATTTTTTTGTGGAAAATTTTTTTTGTTATATATTTTATTATGAAATTCATTGATTGCGTTGTTTTAGGGTCAAAGGGAAATATCTGTAAAATTACTGGATAATGTCCTGGTCCTTTTCTGCCAGTACATTATCCGTTTTTATCCGTTTGTTCATCCATGTGAATGGTGATTCGTGACCTATTATCATTGTGATCTGGGTCATGCATCATCCAATTCATTTTAAAACTGCATCCCAGTAACATATAGATGAGTGGGCAGGTAAAGAGGTGGGTTGTAGCCAGTACAGTAGCTGCTGGAAGTCCATATTCTGACATAGTTGTACCCAGGCTGTAAACACAGTGGCTTGAAGCATAGTTAGGAAGATCTGAGGGCCCCAGCAAACAAAGTAGGCAATCTTTAGAGCAAAGAGGATCTGTGCCTGCTTCCTGCATAATTTACAGTTTCTGGGAGATGATGTCACGCAGCAGGTAAGAAACATTGCCAAAGCTGGCACCACTAGCCCGAGGAGAAATCGCATGACAACGACAGCCTTCAGCCTTATAACGCCGTCTTGAGTTGTTTTGGAATCGTCAAAGTCATAGTCATCAATGCACTGAAGATATCGGACCTCTCTGGAAAACAGTGAAGGACATGCCAAGACTGCTGCAATGGTCCAAGAGAATGAAATCAGAATGATGTTACAATTATTGCCTTTTTTTGTGCACATGCTCTTTAAAAGAATAGGTTCAATGCTCCAGAGACTCAGCATGGCTGCCGTGAAGAACATACTGCCGTAGGTGATGTAGGATGAAAGCTTGCAGCTTGCACTTCCGTAATTCCATTCAAAGTTATTGTAAGCATACAGAAGCTGAAACACAACTGATGTACAGGAGACTAAATGTGTTACAGCCAACGCCATAATCCAAATGGCAACCTCCTGAAAACTCTTGTATTTCTGGCAGCTGATGATGACGGCGATGAAGTTGAGGGTGACACCAAGGATGAGAATAATACAATATGAAATGAAGTAGGTCATCCTGATCTCATGTTGGTACTGCTTACTGCTTGTATTGTCTACACTTTGAAGTTCTAGAATGATAGAATCATAGTCTGTATTGGTCCCGTTACTGTGATCTGCAGACATCTTGTAAATCCTGTAAAAGAAATAAATAGATTATTTCACTGGGAATACGCTGCCCTGGAAGGGATGGGTTCTGATCATGTTTTGTTGTGTTGTGTTGTGTTGTTTTTGTGGAAAAGAGCTGTGTGATGATTTTATTTTCATGTCCAACAGAAACATTAAAGGATTAGTTCACTCAAAAAAAAACTTTTGCTGATAATTTTCTCACCCCCATGTCATCCAAGATGTCCATGTCTTTCTTTCTTCAGTCGAAAATAAATTAATATTTTTGATGCAAACAATTCTCCTTATATTGGAGGCAATTGACCCCAAACGGTTACAGGTCCAAATGACAGTTTCAGTGCAGCTTCAAAGGGCTTTAACCATACCAGATGATGAATAAGGGTCTTATCTAACGGAACGATCGGTCATTTACAAAAATAAAATAATCAAAAGTTTAAGTTTTATAAGACCCTTATTCATCGTCTGGTATGGTTTAAAGCCCTTTGAAGCAGTGTTAATTTTGACAGCAAATTTTGATTTAGTTTTAGTCATAGTCTTTTGACGAAAAGCCATTTAGTTTTAGTCATATTTTAGTCACCTGAATTGTTTTTAGTTTTAGTCGACTAAAAATCAAAAGATTTTAGTCGACTAAATCTACAGTAGATTTAGTTGACTAAAATCTAATGAGTTTAGTTAAATTGTAATGCATTAAATGAGCATTTAAGCATTACATAACCGACTGTTACTTGAACTGACATTGTGACATCATTGTGTTTGACAAAAATACACGAAAGAGAGCTCAATTCACTTCTTTTTTTTTAAACATCTATATAGTTTTTATAACTTTGTATTTCTGTTTGAGTCAATATATCAGGTTAAGCTAAAGCTTCAAGTTTGTTTATTTATTTAAGTAATGGAGATTTTTAATGGTTTTATGAAACCATTTAGTTGACATTTATTGTAATAAGTTTGTGGTTCTAAGGTTAAAAGAAAGAGACTTGCATAACAAGTTGGCATGTGTTGTTAAAACATGCACTCTCCCTGAGGGAAGACTTCATTCACTATTGTAAGTTAATGTTACACAGGGGGAAAAAAAGTGTGTGTGTATGTGTGTGTGTGTGTGTGTGTGTGTGTGTGTGTGTGTGTATAGTTTTTATTTTTTTATTAAGTATCCTAACTTGTAGCGTATTCTTAACCTCATTATTGAAACACAAAATAACCAATAAAGTCTCAAGCACCAAAAGCAATCCTCTAAGTTATCTTAAATTGAAAAATATACATTGTCATGCATGGTTCATGCAACATTTAGTTCATGCAACAAATAGTTCAAAATTTGAAGTGCCATTTAAAAAAATAAAAATAAAAATTATTGGCTGAAATTTCAAAGACGTTCATTATTATGCTTTCATATTTTATGCCATCTATTTATCTTCCTGACAACATTTGTATTCTTATTTTGACTAGAGGTTGATATTTCACATCCCTTAAATAAATATTCAATAATTTGAGCATGGAGCCACATCATATGGGACTGAAGTCTGACCCATAGAACCTTTAAAATGAAGGTTTAGAAAATAACATTATTAAGAATGAGAAGAGGGATATGAGATCGAAGGATTGAGATATGTTTAATACTTTTAGAGTTGCAGGCACAATATGGGAAAGATAGTATGGATTACACTCAGACAGGAATGTCCAATTGTGTAGATAGAAAAAAGATTTCTTTTCTTTTTTTTACATTTCTAGTTTCAACATTATTTATTGTTCAGAAAATGTGTGACTATTGAAAATTTGTACCAATTTACTCATGGAGCCACAGTGAGATCCCTGTGTCTCTGGAAATTATTGGGCCTTAAAAATTAAGAAACAAAAAGTAAAAATT